>JASVEL010003461.1:0-286335 GCA_032618575.1 Nicotiana noctiflora
ACGGGATAAAAATCCCATTTCTGTTCAACTCTTTTCTCCACAGCATTTTAGGCGATTTTGAGGCATTTCTTCATAAAAGTTCATTGGGTAAGTATTGTTAACTCATTTTCTTCATTTTTCATCAACATCAATCAAATCCTTAGGCTTAAACATGTATAAATTGGTTGAAAATTTGAGAAATGGGTATAGTTAGGGCTTTCAAAGAATTTGCGATTTAGACCTCGTTTTGGAGTCGAACTTAAGAACAAATTGTATATTTGAACTCATGGAAGATTGGATGAAATTATTTTGGTTCGAAACTTGAGTTTCGATTATGTGGGCCCGGGGTCGATTTTTACTATTCCGGGCAGAATGTTGTAAAAATCATATTTAGCAATATGAACTAGTTTGTTAAGTAGAATTGATGATATTAAATCAATTGTGTATAGATACGATTGGATTGGAGTCAAATTCAAAAGGAAAAGGCATTGCTACGGATTGAATCGTTCGTAAACTTTCGAGGTAAGTGTTTGTTCTATCCTAGCTTGAGGGAATAGGATTATGTGTTATGTGTTATGTGATCGAGTGCGGTGTATGGGTTGTGGTGACGAGCATCCATACACTGGCGTCTAGTATGACCGTGAGTTTTTGGGAAAATGATTATTTGAGATATATTATAGATGAATTATTATTATTCTTCCTTGTTAGGACTTGTTGTGAAGAAAATTATTGATTGCCCTTGATGGGACGGTTTATGAATTACTGTTTCTTTCTTTGCCCTTAACTGTGATTGTTATTTGGGTTAGGAAGAGAGATAATGCACGAAGGGTGATGCCGTGCCATGTTTATTATTGATTATGCACGAAGGATCATGCCGTGCCATGTTTATTATTGATTATGCACGAAGGATCATGCCGTGCCATGTTTATTATTGATTATGCACGAAGGATCATGCCGTGCCCTATTATTGATTATGCACGAAGGATCATGCCGTGCCCTATTATTGAACCATGTACGAAGGATCATGCCGTACTATGGATGTGAGGATGAGAGTAAAAGCACGAAGGGTGATGCCGTGTGCAACTGTTTGCTATTCCTTGAATTGATATTATTTGTGTTTACATTACACTTTGTTTTTCCTTATGAAATTATTAACTGTGGTTAATTGTTGAATTCTTCAAGATATTCCTTATTGTGTTAATACTTGATTATTTCTTGTTATGTTGTAGTACACATATATATATTGAATTGCACAGGTTTACGTGGGTGTCTGGTCCTAGGCTTGTCACTACTTCGCCGTGATAGGCCAGGCACTTACCAGCACATGGGGTCGGTTGTGCTGATGCTACACTTCTGTGCGTTTTTGCACAGGTCCAGGTTACGATCAGGAGCAGCAGCAGCAGCCGCAGCAGTAAATAGATTGCGTGGAAGTTGATCACATTTGAGACTAAGGTAGCTTGCAGACGTCCGCAGGCCCGGCGTCTCTTCCTTAAATTATGTTAATAGTTGTAGTCTCATTGTTTCGAGACAAACAGAATTATGTTATATTTCCTTCAGACTTTTATGTGTAGTATTCCATAGTAGTTTGTGAGTTGGTGACTCCAAGTCTTGGGTAGAGGATTTTAGTATGATTCTTACCTCGTGATTTATTATTTCCATTTCGATAAAGTATTCCGCATTTATTTAATTAAAATTGTGTTAAAATAGGATAGTATGAACACAGTGGCTTGCCTAGCTACCACGAGTAGGCGCCATCACGATCCCGATATTGGGGGAAAATCCGGGTCGTGACAGCAGTATTATCAAACAAGTGGTATGCAGCCCGATGGTTTGACCATAAGAGCAATTTAGGAAATGAACATGGTAGTTGCTTGCTACTTGGATTTTAGGAAATTGAATGACGCCTAATAGTACTGTACTACTGCTTTTTCTGCTTTATCAATCTCTACTAGGAAATGAAAAAATAACAACTCTAAGAATGTCAAGTAAAGTTTCCTTATAGTAAGACGTAGAAATGTGTAGAGATTCAAACTTATGATTGCCTACAATCTCTCAAAATATTATATTTGTAGGGAGTTTTTTTGGTACGAAATTCATATAAACATAATATGGACTATCAACATTGTTTTTATAAAGTATAATGTTTATTTTTGCGATATTAGTTATCTAATTAATATATATAATATGCTTTTAATAGTTTAAACTTAAAATAATTGGCCACGTCTTTCCATCTGTTCATCGCCTTCTTCTATCTCTCTACCATCTCTATTTCAAGTGATATATAATGAATTACCCATTGGGTGATGTTGATTGCTCTTGGTGCTTTGAATCCGAACCTATTAGAGTGGATTGCGCTTTCGCGGAACCGATTAAGGATAATATCTTTCATTTGTGTTATTGGTAGATTTTCCTTTGTTAACATGTTATGCTACCAGATCTTTTGATATTATGAGTTCTCATAACACAAATTTACGATATCCAATTTATCATCCGCCGAATTTTTGACCTTGATCTTGGATCCATTAAGGTATTCACATAGTTCAAAAGTTTGTTTTACCACTCCTTTTTGTTACTTTTATCTTTCTTTAACCATTAATTGGTCATGTTTCCCTAAGAGATAACCAATTTTTAGTTACTTTGAGTTTTCTGCTTTCTTTTCTTTTTTAAATCACCATTGCTTCTTACATCACTCACTTCTTAGTTTTTTTTTTCCAATGAAGAACAATAGAATTATTTTTCGCACTCTTCTAAATTTAAACTTCTTCTAATTGATTGGTGTTTACTTATTTTGCATGACAATTTATTCTCTTTCTCATTGCAGTTCTTGCGATCTGCTGTGGTGTTTTTGCACTTTTGTTATGCAGTAGCGCTTGGACCAGAAGGTAAATTTTCTAATCTCTGCCCATTTATTTATAAGTAATTGTAAATTTTTTACATGGGTTTTTCTAAAAATGTAAGCATGTATACAAACTATGTGCAGCTTAGTAGACGATTAAAATGTCGAGTAAAATTTATAAAAAAGAAAGCTCTGAAAAAATACATGCTGACAAGAAGGCTAGGTGACGCGAATTATACAAAATGATGCAAGATGATAAAAAGGAAGCTCTCTTAGCGCGAGCACTAGCACGAGCAAGTAAGGGTCAAACAAGTGGCCAGCAACTTTCTGCCTGCTCGCTAATTAATAGCTCTGTTGTCGTACCATCCTCTGTGAGTGCTAATATTTCAAGTGAGCAATATCCTCCTTTTGTGGGGTATTCAATATATGAAATAGGTTAGAGAGTTAAATTATCATATTTTGATAGTATGCACAATTATAAATACGTATATGCATTTATAACTATGAAAATTATATATTTACAGTTGTTATTGTTGTATCCCAGGATCTACATCTAATACAAATCGTGAACAATATACTAAAAAGTCAATAACAATTCCACCATCAACTGATTATGTTATGTTAAAGTCTGTTCCTAAATGCACATTTTGTGGAGCCACAAAATTTGAATACGAACCACCCGCATTTTGTTGTCGCAAAGGCATTGTTTAGCTGATTTCACATCAAGTACCACAAGAATTAAGAAGTTTGTATCTAGGAAATACAGAAGAATCAAAGCATTTTCGAACCTACATAAGAACATACAATAATATATTTGCGTTCACATCCCTGGGAGTAATATATGACAAAGAGTTGGCAAAACGAAATAAACGTATTTATACATTTCGAGTTCAAGGACAAATCTATCATTTCATAAATGACTTGATACCAAGTAATGGAAAAGGAAAAAATCTACAATTAGTGAGCAATCGAATGGCATGTTCCAACAAATTGAACGAGGATACTGTGAAAAATTTAATGGAAATATTAAAAAGCAATCCTTATTCTATGTTTTTGAAATCCTTAATAGATGTTCCACAATTATCCGATTTCTATTGCACATAAGTGTGATACTTGTCATGATCAACGTATATACAACCTACCGACTACGTCAGAAGTGGCAGGAATATAGGTAGAACAAGATACCAATAATTGTATTCCTACACCACATATCCGAATATATACAAAAAGTGATAGAAGCCAACTGGTAAATTATTATTACGGATGTTATGATGCATTGCAATATCCATTACTGTTTCCTTACGGTCAAAATGGTTGGCATTGTGGTATTAAAAAACTTAAACTTTCAGCTACCCCTTCTAGAACATATGCGTGTTGTGAATACGAACAATTACCATGTGTAACCAATATGACTTCAATTGATGGATTCCTTGACATGGAAGTTGAAGTGATGCAAAAAGGCAAACGAAAAAAGAGACACAGTTTCTTGTCGTGAATACTATTGTTATCAACTCCAAATTAGAGATGATGAAAATATAATCTTGCATTCAGGACGCTTATTCCTACAATATGCTGTAGATGAATGGATAAAAGTTGAAACTCAAAGATTAGATTTCGCTTTTTTCAATCAAGATTTATTCAGGATGGACGTGTTAGCTGGACTTTTGGATCTTTTGCGTCGCGGTGAAAGAGAAGGCTCACAAGTAGGTAAGAATATAATACTTCCACTTAGCTTGACAGGAGGAGCAAGAGATATGCATCGTCGATATATGGATGCTATTGCATTAATGCAACGTTTTGGAATACCCGTGTGACGACCCGGCCCGTCGTCACGGGAATTACCACCCCGTTATGTTGTAATTACATAATTCATTCTTTTATATAAGTGTTAGAGTCTATCGGGGGAGTTAGGAGTGAAATTAAATTTGAAATGAGGCATATAGCCTTTTTGGAGGAAGCTTGAGTAAGGAAAGTCAACCCGGAGTTGACTATTTGGTTAGAGGGCTCGGAATCGGATTCTGATGATGCGGTTAGTTCCGGAAGGTGATTTATGACTTAGGGGAGCGATCGGAATTGAATTTGGAGGCCCGGTGTAGAAATAGGCTTGAATTGGCTAAGGTTGAATTTTGGCGAAATCCGAACGGTAGGTGAGATTTTGATCCGGGAGTCGGAATGGAATTTCGACAGTTGCAGTAGCTCCGTTAGGTGATTTTGGATGTGCCCTGCAAAATTTCAGGTCATTCGGACGTCGTTTGGTCGGGTTTTTGATTGAATGTGTAATTTGGAATGTTTTAAGGAATTTAGGCTTGAATCCGTGGTTAATTGGTGATTTTGATGTTTAGGATGGTGTTTTTATGATTGGAACAAGTTCGAATAAGGAATTAGGATGTGTTGGTGTGTTTGAATGAGGTCCCGGGGCCTCGGGGTGTTTTCGGATGGTTAATCGGGAGGAAAATATGGAAAATTGCAGAACTAGTGCACTGCTTCTGTTGTTTCCGCTCCTGCGGAATTATGGGCGCAGGAGCGGGTGCGCTGAAGCGGACCAGGAGCGCAGAAGCGCTGGGCACCGTAGAAGCGGAGAATTTTCCGCTGAAGCGGAATCGCGGAAGCGGACAGGTGAGCCGCAGAAGCGGCCAAGGGCTATGGGGTGAAGTATCGCAGAAGCGGAAGGGTAGCCGCTTAGGCGAGTCCGCAGAGGCGGACGCCTAGACGCAGAAGCGGGAAAACCCGCAGGAGCGGGAAAATCTTCGCAGAAGCGGACGCGCAGAGGCGGTCCGTATACCGCAGAAGCGGATTTGGCCGGCTAGGCCTGGAACCGCTGAAGCGACCCTTTGGTCGCGGATACGGGAGCGTAGAAGCGGAAAATGTTCCACAGAAGCGAAAATCGCTGTAAGTAAGTGTATCAGAAGTTAGAAAATTTCAGAAACATTTTAACATTTGGGGGTCTCGGCTTAAGGGCGATTTTGGGCGATTTTGAGGAGGAAATCAAGGGAAATCATCAGGTAATCAACTATGAACTCATATTATGATTAGTATTGATAATATCATGCAATTATATCATGAAAATGGAGGAATTTGGGGTAATTATGGAGGATTTAGCCCTAGTCTTGGATTTTAGAAAATCAAGGTTTTGAATGGGCAAATGGAGTCCGAATTTGGTAAATTTTATATGCCTAGACTCGTATCGAGATGAGGATTCCGAATATGTAATTTTTGTAATTTTTTGACAAGTGTACCAAAGTCGGGTTTTGACAACTTGTGGGTTTTGATATAAATTGGGTTATTTCGAATGAATTTCGTGAAATCAGCGTATATTGATGCATTCTCTATGATTTTGAGCAGATTTGGCATCCGAGGAGATTGATTTGCGAGGCAAGCGCAAGGCGGATTGAAGCTTCTACCGGTTCGAGGTGAGTGGTAGTAATAAATAATGTACTGAGGGTTTGAAACCCCGTACTAGCACTTTACAGTGCTATATTGAGATGAGACACGCGTTCTATGATGGGCGTGGTGACATTGTGATAGGGGGTTCGGACTTAGTCCTTCCCGGCTAATAGAATATTGTGTTGTACAACTGTTAATGAGGTTATAACCGTACCATTGGGCTAATAGCCATGTTTGGGGCATTGTGCCGATCTGTAGAGCATTAGGGAACCTATAGAGCTAGGTGACCTTTACATCGTGTCGGAAATATACACTCAGCCATAGCTCTAGCTGCATAGCATAATATGAGCCTGTACTAGATGTGTACATTGAGAGAGATTATCTAGGGTGGAATTCCCTGTTCTAGCTGAATGGGCCTGAAGGGCCAAGTTTATACCGATTGAGATGAGATAGGGTCGAGGACCCATTACGAGGTGTCATGTATATAGATACCTATATTGGATCGGACTGCACGCCGCAGTAATGTACATGTAATATACATGTAATATACATGTGGGACGGATTGCACGCCGCAGTATTATTGCGCTTGGGCTGTAGGAGCCCCTTCGGAGTCTGAGTCTGCACACATTCCAGTGAGCGCTGGGTATATTATGGGATCGGGCTGCACGCCGCAGCAGTATAATTATATATGTATATATATATTGGATCGGACTGCACGCCGCAGTGATATATGGTGGACCTGGCCGCACGCCATAGCACCATAGCGCTTGGGCCTAGGGAGCCCCTCCGAAGTCTGTATACACCCCCAGTGAGCGCCGTCGACGTTAAATGGAGCGGGCTGCGCGCCGCAGCAGTATATGTATGGGAGCGGGCTGCACGCCGCAGCATTATACTTAATCATACCCTACTATTTACTTATACATTATAGACATAAGTATGTGCCTTTATATGTTGAGATGGCCGTACACCGTAGGGGTACGTCCGAGGGTTAGTTCAGTGTGGAATCTTGTAGGGATGAACGTAGATTGGAGGTTAAAGTACTACTATAGTGATGACGTACTTGTGAAGGTTGCCTTAGAACTGCTAAGTGATAGCACAGGAGTTCTTACTTTCAGTTATTATTTATTATTGTTACTCACTGAGTTGAAATATACTCACCCCACTCCCCTGCACTTTTTGGTGCAGATCCACAGGTGCCCGAGAGCAGTTGAGACATTGTAGCTGCTGATCCATATCTACTTTTGCGGAGATTACGAGGTAGCTGCCGGCGTCCGCAGAGCTTGTTTTCTCCTTCTTTATCATCTTGTTGATTTCCTATTTGTCTAGACTTGGTTGTATTAGGATGCTATCCTGTAGAGGCTCAGTCTCGTGACACCACGATATGTGTGGGACCGTATTTTGTATGTTTTGACGTTTCGGTTATCACCTGTTATGACTAACTACTGTTTAAGTTTAATTTATTTAATAATTGGCTGGTTAAAGGGATAATATGGTCGGGCTTGCCTAGCATTGTGTTGGGCGCCATCACGACCAGGGTTTGGGTCGTGACAACCCGATATATTTCTAACTATCACATGTAATCCTTCTTGGCCTGAAATTCAAAAAACCTTATTATCGAGAGATTAGGCCCAAAATAGACGCGACTTAATTAACTGAGTATTTAGAGCAAAACAAGAAGAGCTTAAAAAGGATATACTTAAAAAGAAAATATTTGGTAAAGTTGCAGCATTTATGTACACGGTAGAATTCCAAAAACGGGGACTTCCGCATGCTCATTTCCTTATTATACTCGATGAAAAATACAAATTACTGACTCCTGATGCATATGATAAATTTGTTTGTGCTGAATTACCGGATCCTAAAAGAAACTCTAATTTATATAGGCTTGTTACACAACATATGTTACATGGTCCTTGCGGTCAATTAAAATCCAGCTAGCCCTTGTATGAAGAAAAAAAATGGTCATTCCAAATTTATGTTTCCAAAAGAATTTGCTGAACAGACAACTAAAGGAAAAAATTTATACCCTATTTATAGAAGACGAAACACAGGAAAATCTGTGGAAATTAGAGGGCAACTTTTTGATAAGTCATGGGTTGTTACTTAGTAAATTTAATTATCATATAAATCTTGAGATATGCTCTGATATTAAAGTTGTTAAGTACATTTACAAATATATTTGTAAAGGACATGATAAAATTGCCTTTCATATACATCCTAATGATACACATATAGAAGTAGATTAAATAAAAGAATATCAATCTGCTAGATGGGTGTTACCACCTGAGGCTACGTGGCGCATATTTGCTTTTCCTATCAGTGAAATGGTTCCAAATGTATACCATCTTCAACTCCATCTTGATGGAGAACAAATTGTTTCCTTCAAAAATAAAGATAATATTAGCAGAATTGTAAATAATCCTATGATAAAAAAATAATGTTAACTGAATTTTTCAGAATGAATAGCGAAAATGAAAATGCTATGACTTTGAATTTGTTATATCGGGAATTTCCAAAATATTTTGTATGGTCCACAACATACAAGATGTGGTCGCGTCACCAACAAGGATATGCTATTGGTCGAGTTGTGACATGTCATCCAATCGAAGGAGAAAGATACTATCTTAGATTGCTCTTAATGAATGTAAGAGGGCCAAAATCGTATAAAGATTTGCGAATTGTAAGCAAAATAACTTGTGACACGTTCAGAGAAGCTGCGGAAAAAAGAGGATTATTACTTTACGATAATAATTTAATAGAATGCATGTCAGAAGCAGTAAGTTATCAAATGCCACACAGTTTAAGACATTTATTTGATGTACTATTAGTTTACTGCAATCCCGCTAATCCAAAAGCATTGTGGAAAAAATTTGAATGTTCGATGTCTGAAGATCTCAAAAAAAACCCAAATATGCATACGAGAGAAATTCGTCACAAAGTATTAAATCATATTAATGATATTCTTCATTCAATGGGCCGTGATATCAACGAATTTGAATTAACTCAAGGCAAAATTCAACCATCTGCAATAGCCAAAGAAGCTAAAGATGTACATTTTGAAAGGAATATTATTGTTAGTGAACAAGATTTACTATTGCCATATAAACTAAACATTGAACAAAGAAGAGCTTACGATATAATCCTTGATACAATATTTTCAAATAAGTCGGGAGCATTCTTCATTGATGGTCCAGGCGGAACAGGAAAAAGCTTTTTATATCGTGCCTTATTAGCTACAGTGAGACACAGAGGATTTATAGCATTAGCGACTGTGAGTTCAGGTGTTGCTGCTTCACTTCTTCCTGGAAGCCGAACTGCTCATTCCCGATATAAAATACCTATTGATGTTGATGGAAGTTTTAGTTGCAATATTAGTAAACAAAGTTCGCTGGCATCATTGAATCGAGATGCAAAACTAATAGTATGGGATGCAATTTCAAAGGCAAAAAAAGAAAGATTGAAGCACTAGATTTTCTCCTTAGAGATCTAATGGAAACATCTATGCTATTTGGCGAAAAGGTGGTTGTATTCAGTGGCGACTTTAGACAAACTCTACCCGTTGTTCGTGGTGGACAAAGGTAAGATTTCGTTCGTAAAAGCTTATTATCTTCTGAAATTTGGCATCAACTTGAAAAATTATAGCTGTGCGAAAATATGCGTGCGAAAATAGACCCAGCTTTTTCTGAATATTTGATGAGAATTGGTAACGAAAAAAAAATGATAAGAGCAAAATAGAAATTTTCCGTTCTCTAATCATACCTTTTACTACTGAAAAAGATTCCTTTAATCATTTATTTAGTGTTACTTATCCTGATTTATATTTAACTGATTCAAATATTTCTTTTATTACTTCTCGCGCAATTCTAACTACGAAGAACGACTTCGTTGACGAAATAAATGACATGCTAATTTCTCAATTTCCAGCTGATGAAAAAGTCTATTTAGCTATCGATGAGACAATTGATCCAAAAGATCAAAGTGAATATGAAGATTTTTTGCACGCTTTAAATCCTCCTGGATTACCTCCTTATAAATTGTGTCTAAAGAAAAATTGTCCAATTATATTATTAAGAAATTTGAATCCCTGCGAAGGTTTGTGCAATAGGACACGATTAGTATGTACTGACTTCAAATCTCATATTATTAGTGCTACAATATCCAGTGGTGATTTTAAAAATACACATGTGTTCATCCCGCGAATACCACTATTAACATCAGAAGACGAAAAACTACCCCTTCAAATTCAAAAGAACACAATTTCCAATACGGTTATGTTTCGCCATGACTATAAATAAATCTCAAGGCCAAACATTAGATTTTATTGGCATTTATTTGCGAGAACCTGTTTTTTCTCATGGTCAATTGTACATTGCTTTATCAAGAGCCAAAAGTTCTAATTGTGTCAAGATATTAATTAGACCGACTACAGTTGACGATGATGATGATCGCACTACATATAATGTAGTTTATGATGAAATTATCCAAAAAGCCTTTCCGGTAATTTAGATCATCATTCCTAATAGTAAGTGTGACATACAACTTGTTCACTCTCTGTATTCTACGATTTTGTATTGTAATCATTCTGACAATTTTATGTTTGCTCATTATTATATTGTAATATATTATACTTGCAGATTACGTCTAAATGGCAGAAAGGTTCAACATCAATGCGATTACTCCAGAAACAGAAGAATGGACCTGTAAGGTTCAAGTAGTTGATAAAGGGAGACCTAGAGACAACAAAGAAAAAACAAAAAAGTATCAGCTGATGATTTTGCAAGATGAAGAGGTGATTTTTAGAGAATTCATAAATATTCCAATAGAAATTAAGTTAATATTATCCTAATTATGCCTTATTTTGTTTACAGAAAAATCAAGTGGAATGCATTATATTCAATGCAGAGATACTGTATTTTGAAGATCTGTTTCGCACTTTCCATACTTAGTTGGTGTCCGTTGCACATGTCAAAGAATCAAACTATATGTATGGAAATCCACTTAATAGATTTACATGGACAATTGATAGGTATACCATTGTCGAGCCAATAGAAACTGTTAATCCACCAGATGAGCCACTACCTCCACCAACGCGTTTAAATATTACATCATTTGGCAATTTCGAATATCAACGTGAAGGATCTGAATTCGGTAAGTGAACATTTAACTATTTATGTTATTTGATCTTCTAAGATTCACATTTATTAGCATTGTTATTATTATAATTATTGTTTAAATTAACTTATTATCTATTAGCTTATTCGTCGTTTCTTTAAATGTAAGATGTGCTTGCCATCGTGCTCAATGCAAGCCCCTCAACTTATGCTTCAAATGGGAACATAATTCAAGATTTTATCGTCATGGATGATCAGTAAGTATACGTAAACCTGTTTTATTGGGTGCAACTAGCAACTAATGATTCAAGTATGATGTCACTTTTTCAAAATTTAGATTGAGGTTGTACCCTTTAAAAGGTTGCTTTGCGTGCTTCAATTTACCTTTGCTTTTAATGCAGTTATAATCTTGCAAAGCATACTTACATCAACTATACATTATATGATTTTTTCTAATACTGATATATTTGATCATATCTTTAAATATATTTGCAACAATGCCAAGTTCTTATCTTGCTGTGTCTCTTGCTATAAGAATATAAATAATATTAAGATTGACATCTTGATTTTGTATGTATTAGTTTTGATCAACTATTTTGTGACTAATTTATCCTTTTTCAGAATTAACTTCAAAGAGTCAATTTACTTTGATTCATATAACCACAATTGTCGAGATAACTACTCAATCTCGGAGTGATGATGTTTGTTGGTTAGAAGCAGGCACCAATCGAAGAGTCAAAAAAGCATATCATTGGCATTTAAGATTTTAAAATTTTTTAATTGTTCTTCGATAAAGTTAGAAGCAATGATCTAAAAAACAAAACTTTTTTTATGGGAAAATCACAGATTAGAAAGAAGCTATTAAAAGCTAACTTAAAATTTATTTACTTTTATATGCGGCAAAAAATTATACTGTTGCTAAGAGTTATAAGAGAAAAACATAATACATTCAAATATAGAAATATAGCATGTTTAAATTTGTAGTTGCTTGTTTTTCTCTTTAATAATAACTTTGTGATTTATCTACAGTTATTCTTTAATAAAGATAGTGTGTATTATATTTAATTGTTTTACCTATTGTTCAGTCATCTAGCGTTGCCAAAAAATTTGTTCCTTTTGATGTCATGTTTAACTATTGGATTTTAAATAAAATTGTATAAAATTCACCTAAATGTTCATGTAATTAGAAAGCTAAATAAAGAAGAGTGAGTTTGCCTCCTCTAATATTATATCTTTACGAACAAATAGATAACCTATCTCAGATTATAGTCAACATAATCTCGCCCTTACTAGAAATATGAGATATAGTTGTTCTTCCACAAATTATATAAAATGAATCAATCTTATATATATTAGCTTTTAATTAAAAGAAATTTGAGTTAAATAATTGAATGTCTTGGAAGAAAATCTAATAAGTAGATTATAGAAATTCTGTTTCGACTGTGGGTTCCTAAGTCCTAAAACTTTGTATATCACAAACGTACTTACAAACTATTGTATTTCAAAAGTGCAGATATTACCAATGCTAAAAGATCTAATAGAAGAAAGCATCATATCAATGTCACGAATACCTCTATTACATATTCTTGTATTGTATAATATAGTTACATCACGGTATCAAAACTTATTCAAAATATCTTTTTGTTGGAACTAATTAGATCATTCCTAGAGTAAGCCGTGAATTATTTCTATTTATCTTTTACTAAGCATGAAGCAATTCTACGATCTGTTTTAGATTTGAGACTTATTGGCTCTTTTAGAACATATAATATTTCAAACTATTTTGTTTTTAAGTTTTTATTAGGATTCAATAATAAGACCTTGGGGAATACCTGTTTTCTTCGAAACTTATTGCATTATAGAAATTTTTACGCATTAAGATACCACTATGTGTTCATTTTTTAATCATATCTAACATTTAAACTTTGCAATTGATGCACATTTGTACTGCTTAAACATTGAGATTTTCATATTAATTTAAGATAATAATTTAGATATTTCGTTCTATTTTGTACAGGAAAAAACCAATGAAATTGACACTCTGGGAAGATTTTATTGATCATGTTGGGAACAAAGTGTTCCAACTACTTAAAAAAGAATACCCAATCATCCTTGCTAGAAAAGTTGCAAAACCAAAGTCATCAGGTAAAACACCTCAAATGCACCTGTCACGACCCCAAACACGATCGTGATGGCGCCCAGCACACTGCTAGGCCAGCCCGACCAATTAACGACATTCACGGAGGTACGAGCTCACTTTATCCAATTTAAGTGTAACAAAAATAAGTCAAAGTGATAAAATACTGTAACAACCCGACCGGTCGTTTTAGAAAATTACGCCCCAATCCCCAATTTAACTGTTTCCTTAAGTTCTTTTCTGCTATTGTGGTTTGCCGAGAGAGTCGGTTCTGAAATTTGGAGCATTTTGGGACACTTAGTCCCTAAATGAGAGCTTTAAAGCTAGAAAACGGTCCGTAGCCGGAACAGTGTTAAGACGATCTCGGAACGGAGATCCGATGGTTCCATTAGCTCCGTTGGGTGATTTCGGGGTTAGGAGCGCGTACGGAATGTATTTTGGAGGTCCATAGCTCAATTAGGCTTGAAATGCCGAAGGTTGAAATTTTTGGCGAAACTGAACGATAGGTGAGATTTTGATCTGAGGGTCGGAATGGAATTCCGACAATTTCTTTAGCTTCGTATGTGATTTTGGATATGTCAGCAAATTTTCAGGTCATTCGGACGTCGTTTGCTTGGGTTTTAGATCGAATGTGCAATTCGGAAAGTTTTAAGAAATTTAGGCTTGAATTCGATGTGAATTATTGATTTTTGATGTTATTTTGGCGATTTGATCGCGCGAGCAAGTTCGTATGATGTTTTTAAGTCGGTGTGCATATTTGGTTTGGAGCCCCGAGGGCTCGGGTGAACTTTGGATAGGCCACGAGATCAATTTCTCATGTTAGAAGTTGCTGTCTGCAACTGGTCGCAGAGTTCGCAAATGCGAACAATAGTTCGCAAATGCGAACTCCCACTATTGTGCCTGTGTTCGCAAATGCGAACTCGACACTATTCTGCCTGTGTTCGCAAATGCGAACAATAGTTCGCAAATGCGAACTTCCCAGTTTGTGCCTGTGTTCGCAAATGCGAACAATAGTTCGCAAATGCGAACTCGACACTATTCTGCCTGTGTTCGCAAATGCGAACAATAGTTCGCAAATGCGAACCTCTCAATATTTAGCCTGTGTTCGCAATTGCGAACAATAGTTCGCAAATGCGAACTTCCCAGTTTTGCCTTGGCTTCGCAAATGCGAACAAAAGTTCGCAAATGCGAACTTCCCAGCCTTAGCTTATTTTTCAAACTCCAAAAATTGGTCGGGGTTCGCAATTGCGAACCCATGTTCGCAAATGCGAACATAGAGACCTGTAAATCACGATTTCCAGCTTCAATATTCATATTTCACAACCCAAAAACACCCATTTGCGATTCTTCACGGATTCCTTCTTCTTCAAAACAATTGTAAGTCACTTGTTACTTAATTCTTTCAATTCTTAACATCATTATACATGTTTTTCAATAGAAATCAAAGGTTTTCATGGTAGAATTTCTTGTTTTTGGTAGAATATAGGGTTTTTCATAATTTGGGAAATTGGACCTCGAATTGAGGTCCGATTTTGAAACAAATCATATACTTGAACTCGTGAGGGGATGGGTAACCGGATTTTGGTTCGAACCCCGAGTTCCGATCATGTGGGCCCGGGGTCGAAATTCACTATTCCGGGCGGAATGTTGTAAAAGTTGTAATTGGCCTTAGGAATTTGTTTGTTGGGTAGTATTGATGATATTAATTCAATTGTGTATAGATACGATTGGATTGGAGCCAAATTTGAAAGGAAAAGGCATTGCCACGGATTGAATTGTTCGTAAACATTGAGGTAAGTGGCTTGTCTAACTTCGTGTGGGGGACTTTCACCCCTAGGATATTATTGTGATACTTTAAATGCCTTGTACGCGAGGTGACGGGCGTGTACATGCGCTGGTTGTTGAACACATACTTTACTCAAAATGTTCAATGAGTGATATTCCTGTTTTTAGTTGTTAAATTCGATATTCCTACCCGGTAGTAGTTAGAAAAGCATGATTAGATAGAACCTAACTGTCTAGTTGCTTAATTGACTTACTTGAGTTTTCTTGGTAATCGCTGGCGCTGTTCATCGGCGAAGTTATCGTTAAGCATATTATACTTCTCTCTGTGTATTCCTTTACTTGCTGTGGTTGTGGATTACGGGTTCAATTCCCGAGATCCTGAGATTATTGAAATATGGACTACGAGTTCAATTCCCGAGATCCTGAGATTATTGAAATATGGACTACGGGTTCGATTCCCGAGATCCTGAGTTATTGGTAGGGACTACGGGTTCGATTCCCGATATCCTGAGATTATTGAAATGTGGACTACGGGTTCGATTCCCGAGATCCTGAGATTATTGAAATGTGGACTACGGGTTCGATTCCCAAGATGCTGAATTACTGGTAAGGACTGCGGGTTCGATTTCCGGAGATCCCGAGTTATTGAGATATTATTGAGACATGGGCTGCGGGTTCGATTCCCGGAGACCCAGAGGTACTGAGAATGGGACTGTGGGTTCAATTCCCACAGGTCCTGGATTTGTTTTATTGAGTTGATTATTTGTTGTTAGCTTAATTGTAGACAGTTGCGGTAATCATCTTATGATTGTTATTTCGGAAATTATTGTTATTATCTTTTAAACTATTTATTTTGTTATCATCATATTATTATTGTTTCTCAGTAGGGCCCTGACCTTCCTCGTCACTACTCCATCGAGGTTAGGCTTGGCACTTACCGAGTACCGCCGTGGTGTACTCATGCTACTCTTCTGCACACTTTTGTTGTGCAGATCCAGGTACATCAGAGCAGGCTCGTGCTAGGTGATTCCGCAGCTTTCTGGGAGACTTCGAGGTATGATCTGCTACGTCCGCGGATCCGGAGGCTTCCCATCTATTCTAGTAGCACTAGTTGACATTTTTCTTCATGTTGTTGTTAGATACTCTTTACACGTAGAGTCACAGTTGTATTTCCCTTTTAGTCTGTGTTACCATGGGGTTCCGGATCTTGGTAGTGTTTTATTTATTGTGTGACGGATGTATGTGCCAAGCGGCACGAATTACATATCTTTTATGCTATTTTTCCGCTGTTTCTTATTTAAGTATTTATAACTTGTATATTCCACAACGTGTTAGGCTTATTTAGTCGTGGGGACTGGGTGCCATCATGACATGTTCACGATTGGTGAACTAGGGTCGTGACAAGTTGGTATTAGAGCTCTAGGTTCATAGGAGTCGCGGAACAGAGGCCGGTTATTTAGAGTCTCACTGATCGATACGGAGACGTCCGTATTTATCTATGAGGGGCTATGTAACTGTTTAGGAAACTCTTCATTTCTTTTGAATTCCTTGTCGTGCGATATTTTGACACCAAATCTAAACTTCTATCTTCTATTCTCTCACAGATGGTGAGGACACGTGCTACTCATGAGGATCAGGCACCCGTACCCCTGCTACCGCCACCAGAGGCCGAGGCCGGGGTAGAGACCGAGGACACGCCCGAGTGCAGCCCCAGCACCCATGCGCGCTGTCTCTGAGGCACCACCAGTGGATCAGGTTGGGCTGTAGGCACCTGGTACACTTACTACAGCTACTACGACTCCAGCACTCCAGGAGACTCTAGCCCAGTTTGTGAGCATGTATACTACTCTGGCTCAGGCGGGGTTGCTTCCTCTCGCTGCACCTACATCTCAGGCCCGGAGAGGGGCCCAGACTACCGCAGCCTGCACTCCTGAGCAGCGAGTGCCCGTGGAGCAGGTTCTAGAGATTATTCCTATACCGCCTGCCGCACCAATATAGCCCAGAGGTGGGCCAGCTGCCTGCGAGGACGAGCAACGTAGATTGGAGAGGTTCAAGAAATATGACCCTCCGGTGTTTAGTGGTTTGGCTTCAGATGATGCATTGGGTTTTCCGGAGGAGTGTCATCGTATTCTTCGTACTATGGGGATTGTGGAGACCAACGGGGTTTCCTTCACTGCTTTTCAGTTTCGTGGGGCCGCTTATGATTGGTGGCTCACGTATGAGTTGGATAGTCCAGAGGAGTCTGCTTCATTGACTTGGACGCAGTTTTCAAATCTGTTTTTAAGGGAGTTTGTTCCACAGAGCCTTAGGGATTCTTGGCGCTCGGAGTTTGAGCGGTTGCGACAGGGCTCCATGTCAGTATCGGAGTATGCTATCAGTTTCACCCGCCTAGCCAAGCATGCACCGGCTTTGGTAGCCACGGTTCGGGAGCGAGTGCGGAGATTTATTGAGGGCCTTGTTCCGCCTATCCGATCCAGCATGGCCAGAGAGCTTGAGACAGATATATCTTATCAGCAGGCAGTTAGCATTGCCAAGAGGATCGAGAGTATGCTCCCTAGAGAGCGGAGAGAGAGAGAGAGGCCAAGAGGTCTCGTGAGTCGGGCCATTTCTCTGGTGCCCGCACTTCATCAGCCGGTCGTTTTGGCAGGGGTTATTCCGGCCGACCAGTTCACTCAGCATTGCCCGCAGCCGGTAGTACTCCAGCTCTTCCAGCACCTCATGAGCCTTATTATGCTCCCCCAGTTTCCAGTGCACCTCATACGCAGGGTACCTCCAGGGGTCAGTCCAGCGGGGGCGAGGTCGGTCAGTCATAGCCACCGCGTCCTTCCCGAGCTTGTTTTGAGTGCGGGGATACTCGCCATTTGGTTAGTGAGTGCCCTAGGTGTAGGATAAGAGTGCCTCCACAGACTTTGCAGCCTTAACATGGTTCACAGGGTCAGCATGCCATCATTCCAACCCCAGCTGCCATCTCCACCTGCCCAGCCATCCAGGGGCGGGGGTCAGGGTTCCAGAGGCCGCCCTCGAGAGGGGGGACATGCCAGATTCTATGCTATTCCTGATCGCGCTGCGGCTGTTGCATCTGACTCTGTTATCACAGGTATTATTATGGTTAGTCACGGGGAGGCATCGGTTCTATTCGACCCTGGTTCCACTTTTTCATATGTGTCTTCTTACTTTGCTTCTCATCCGGGTGTGCCTCGGGATTCTTTGAGTGCCCCCATTTATGTTTCCACTCCGGTGGGTGATTCTTTGGTAGTGGACCGCGTATATCGGTCGTGTTTGGTCACTATTTGTGGTTTTGAGACTAGAGCGGATCTATTGTTGCTCGGGATGGTCGATTTTGATATAATTTCGGGCATGGACTGGTTGTCGCCCCATTATGCTATTCTTGATTGTCACGCCAAGATCATGACGCTGGCTATGTTAGGCATTCCACGTATTGAGTGGAGTGGTACTCTAGATCACACCCCTAGCCGTGTTATTTCTTTTCTCAGAGCTCAGCGTATGGTTGAGAAGGGGTGTGCTGCTTATATAGCCTATGTGCGGGACGTCAGTATTGACACTCCGTCTATTGATTCTGTTCATGTGGTACGTGACTTTGCTGATGTATTTCTAGCCTGATCTTCCGGGCATGCCGCCCGACAGAGATATTGACTTTGCTATTGACTTGTTGCCGGGCACTCGGCCCATTTCTATTCCACCGTACCGTATGGCTCCTCCTGAGTTGAAGGAGTTGAAGGATCAGTTACAGGAGTTATTGGGCAAGGGTTTTATTCGACCCAGTGTTTCGCCTTGGGGTGCTCCTGTATTGTTTGTGAAGAAAAAAGACGGTTCTATGCGTATGTGTATTGACTATCGTCGGCTGAATAAGATTACAGTGAAGAACCGGTATCCTTTGCCCCGTATTGATGATTTATTTGACCAGTTACAGGGCGCACAGGTGTTTTCTAAGATTGATTTGCGCTCTGGGTATCACCAGCTGAAGATTCGGGAGCCAGATATCCCGAAGAACGCCTTCAGGACCCGGTATGGTCACTATGAGTTCCTCGTGATGTCTTTTGGGCTGACAAATGCCCCAGCTGCCTTTATGCATTTGATGCACAGTGTGTTCAGGCCTTATCTGGACTCGTTCGTGATTGTTTTCATTGATGATATTCTAGTATATTCCCGGAGCCGGGAAGAGCACGAGCAGCATTTGAGGATAGTACTTCAGATTCTGAGGGAGAAGCAGCTTTATGCCAAGTTCTCTAAGTGTGAATTCTAGTTGAGTTCAGTGGCATTTTTGGGCCACGTGGTGTCGAGGGATGGTATTCAAGTAGATCCGAGGAAGGTGGAGGCCGTGCAGAGTTGGCCCAGACCCTCCTCCGCTACCGAGATTCGCAGTTTCCTTGGTTTGGCGGGCTATTACCGTCGTTTCGTAGAGGGGTTCTCTTCGATTGCAGCACCTATGACTAGATTGACCCAAAAGGGTGCCCCTTTTCGGTGGACAAATGAGTGTGAGGCGAGCTTTCAGAAGCTCAAGACTGCTTTGACTTCGGCCCCTACCTTGATGTTGCCTACAGGTTTGGGGTCCTATATAGTATATTGTGATGCCTCACGAGTTGAACTTGGTGCAGTATATTGATGCAGGACGGTAGGGTGATTGCCTACGCGTCCAGACAGTTGAAGGTACATGAGAAGAACTATCATGTTCATGATCTGGAGCTAGCTTCCATTGTTCACACCTTGAAGATTTGGCGTCATTACTTGTATGGGGTTCCTTGTGAAATCTACACTGATCACCGGAGCTTGCAGCATTTGCTTAAGCAGAAGGACCTGAATATGCATTAGAGGAGATGGTTGGAGCTATCGAAGGACTATGATATTACTATTCTCTATCATCCGGGCAAGGCTAATGTGGTTGCTGATGCCTTGAGTCGTCGGGCAGAGAGTTTGGGGAGTTTAGCATATCTACCAGCTTCGGAGAGGCCTATGGCGATGGATGTTCAGGCTTTGGCCAGGCAGTTTGTTAGACTGGATCTTTCGGAGCCCAGCCGGGTTCTAGCTTGTGTGGTTTCTCGGTCTTCTCTATTTGACCGCATCAGGGAGCGTCAGTTCGACGACCCTCATTTGCTTGTCCTTCGGGATAGAGTTCGGCGTGGTGATGCTCGAGATGTTACCATCGGGGATGATGGAGTCATGAGGATGCAGGGGCGTATCTGTGTGCCCAATGTAGATGATCTTCGAGAGCGAATTCTAGCAGAGGCCCATAGTTCGCGGTATTCCATCCATCCGGGTGCCGCGAAGATGTATCAGGACTTGAAACAGCATTACTGGTGGAGGCGGATGAAGAGGGATATAGTTGATTATGTTTCTAGATGCCTCAACTGCCAGCAGGTGAAGTATGAGCATCAGCGTCCGGGTGGATTGATGCAACAGATCGAGATTCCCGAGTGGAAATGGGAGCGCATCACCATGGACTTTGTATCTGGACTTCCACGGACTATTAGGAAGTTGGATTCCATTTGGGTTATTGTGGATCGGCTGACCAAGTCCGCCCATTTCATACCGGTGAGCACCGCTTATTCATCGGAACGACTGGCGGAGATCTATATCAGGGAGATAGTTCGGCTGCATGGTATTCCAGTTTCCATCATTTCGGATAGAGGCACTCGGTTCACTTCACGGTTCTGGAGAGCCGTACAGCAGGAGTTAGGTACTCGGGTAGAGCTGAGCACATCATTTCACCCCCAGACTGATGGGCAGTCCGAACGCACTATTCGGATTTTGGAGGATATGCTCCGTGCGTGCGTGATTGAGTTTGGAGGTTCATGGGATCACTTCTTGCCACCGGCGGAGTTTGCTTATAACAACAGCTACCAGTCTAGTATTCAGATGGCACCGTACGAGGCCCTATATGGTAGGAGGTGCAGGTCTCCCGTGGGTTGGTTTGAGCCGGGCGAGGCCAGGTTGCTAGGTACTGATATGGTTCAGGAGGCTATGGACAAGGTCAAGGTGATTCCGGACAGACTTCGTGCAGCCCAGTCTAGACAGAAGAGTTATGCGGACAAGAAGGTTCGCGATGTGGCTTTTATGGTTGGTGAGCGGGTTCTGCTTCGAGTCTCGCCCATGAAGGGCGTTATGAGGTTTGGAAAGAAAGGAAAGCCGAGTCCTAGATTTATTGGCCCTTTTGAGATTTTGAGGCGTGTTGGGGAGGTTGCTTATGAGTTGGCCTTACCTCCCAGCCTAGCCGGAGTTCACCCCGTATTTCATGTCTCCATGCTCCGGAGATACCATGGTGGCCCGTCGCATGTGTTGGATTTCACTTCTGTTCAGCTAGACAAGGATCTGTCTTATGTTGAGGAGCCAGTTGCCGTTCTAGACAGGCAGGTCAGAAAGCTAAGGTCAAAGAACATCGCTTCGGTAAAGGTTCGGTGGCGGGGCCAGCCGGTCGAGGAGGCGACTTGGGAGACCGAGCAGGATATGCGCAGCCAGTACCCTCATCTTTTCACTACTCCGGGTATGTTTCCTATGCTCGTTCGAGGACGAACGAATCTTTAAGTGTGGGAAGATGTAACGACCCGACCGGTCGTTTTAGAAAATTACGCCCCAATCCCCAATTTAACTATTTCCTTAAGTTCTTTTCTGCTATTGTGGTTTGCGGAGAGAGTCGGTTCTGAAATTTGGAACATTTTGGGACACTTAGTCCCTAAATGAGAGCTTTAAAGCTAGAAAACGGTCCGTAGCTAGAACAGTGTTAAGACGATCTCGGAACGGAGATCCGATGGTTCCATTAGCTCCGTTGGGTGATTTCGGGGTTAGGAGCGCGTTCGGAATGTATTTTGGAGGTCCATAGCTCAATTAGGCTTGAAATGCCGAAGGTTGAAATTTTTGGCGAATCCGAACGATAGGTGAGATTTTGATCCGGGGGTCGGAATGGAATTCCAACAATTTCTGTAGCTTCGTTATGTGATTTTGGATATGTTCGCAAATTTTCAGGTCATTCGGACGTCGTTTGGTTGGGTTTTAGATCGAATGTGCAATTCGGAAAGTTTTAAGAAATTTAGGCTTGAATTCGATGTGAATTATTGATTTTTGATGTTATTTTGGCGATTTGATCGCGCGAGCAAGTTCGTATGATGTTTTTAAGTCGGTGTGCATATTTGGTTTGGAGCCCCGAGGGCTCGGGTGAACTTTGGATAGGCCACGAGATCAATTTCTCATGTTAGAAGTTGCTGTCTGCAACTGGTTCTGCAGAGTTCGCAAATGCGAACAATAGTTCGCAAATGCGAACTCCCCACTATTCTGCGGAGTTCGCAAATGCGAACAATAGTTCGCAAATGCGAACTCCCCCTATTGTGCCTGTGTTCGCAAATGCGAACAATAGTTCGCAAATGCGAACTTGAAAAGGCATGCTTCGCAAATGCGAAGCATTCTTCGCAAATGCGAAGGTCCCTGAGCCCAGCCTTGTTCGCAAATGCGAACAAATGTTCGCAAATGCGAAAGGTCCCTGGAGGCCTGCCTGGTTCGCAAATGCGAACATATGTTCGCAAATGCGAAGCCCCCAGATTTTGCCTTAGCTTCGCAAATGCGAACAAAAGTTCGCAAATGCGAACTTCCCAGCCTTAGCTTATTTTTCAAACTCCAGAAATTGGTCGGGGTTCGCAATTGCGAACCCATGTTCGCAAATGCGAACACAGAGACCTGTAAATCACGATTTCCAGCTTCAATATTCACATTTCACAACCCAAAAACACCCATTTGCGATTCTTCACGGATTCCTTCTTCTTCAAAACAATTGTAAGTCACTTTTTACTTAATTCTTTCAATTCTTAACATCATTATACATGTTTTTCAATAGAAATCAAAGGTTTTCATGGTAGAATTTCTTGTTTTTGGTAGAATATAGGGTTTTTCATAAATTGGGAAATTGGACCTCGAATTGAGGTCCGATTTTGAAACAAATCATATACTTGAACTCGTGAGGGGATGGGTAACCGGATTTTGGTTCGAACCCCGAGTTCCGATCATGTGGGCCCGGGGTCGAAATTCACTATTCCGGGCAGAATGTTGTAAAAGTTGTAATTGGCCTTTGGAATTTGTTTGTTGGGTAGTATTGATGATATTAATTCAATTGTGTATAGATACGATTGGATTGGAGCCAAATTTGAAAGGAAAAGGCATTGCCACAGATTGAATTGTTCGTAAACATTGAGGTAAGTGGCTTGTCTAACTTCGTGTGGGGGAGTTTCACCCCTAGGATATTATTGTGATACTTTAAATGCCTTGTACGCGAGGTGACGGGCGTGTACATGCGCTGGTTGTTGAATACATACTTTACTCAAAATATTCAATGAGTGATATTCCTATTTTTAGTTGTTAAATTCGATATTCCTACCCGGTAGTAGTTAGAAAAGCATGATTAGATAGAACCTAACTGTCTAGTTGCTTAATTGACTTACTTGAGTTTTTCTTGGTAATCACTGGCGCTGTTCATCGGCGAAGTTATCGTTAAGCATATTATACTTCTCTCTGTGTATTCCTTTACTTGCTGTGGTTGTGGATTACGGGTTCAATTCCCGAGATCCTGAGATTATTGAAATATGGACTACAAGTTCAATTCCCGAGATCCTGAGATTATTGAAATATGGACTACGGGTTCAATTCCCGAGATCAAGAGATTATCGAAATGTGGACTACGGGTTCGATTCCCGAGATCCCGAGATTATTGAAATATGGACTACGGGTTCGATTCCCGAGATCCCGAGATTATTGAAATGTGGACTACGGGTTCGATTCCCGAGATCCTGAGTTATTGGTAGGGACTGCGGGTTCGATTCCCGGAGATCCTGAGCTATTGAGATATTATTGAGACATGGGTTGCGGGTTCGATTCCGGGAGACCCAGGGGTGCTGTTAATGGGACTGTGGGTTCAATTCCCACAGGTCCTGGATTTGTTTTATTGAGTTGATTATTTGTTGTTAGCTTAATTGTAGATAGTTGCGGTAATCATCTTATGATTGTTATCTCGGAAATTATTGTTATTATCTTTTAAACTGTTTATTTTGTTATCATCATATTATTATTGTTTCTCAGTAGGGCCCTGACCTTCCTCGTTACTACTCCATCGAGGTTAGGCTTGGCACTTACTGAGTACCGCCGTGGTGTACTCATGCTACTCTTCTGCACACTTTTGTTGTGCAGATCCAAGTACATCAGAGCAGGCTCGTGCTAGGTGATTCCGCAGCTTTCTGGGAGACTTCGAGGTATGATCTGCTACGTCCGCGGATCCGGAGGCTTCCCATCTATTCTAGTAGCACTAGTTGACATTTTTCTTCATGTCGTTGTTAGATACTCTTTACACGTAGAGCCACAGTTGTATTTCCCTTTTAGTCTGTGTTACCGTGGGGTTCCGGATCTTGGTAGTGTTTTATTTATTGTGTGACAGATGTATGTACCAAGCGGCACGAATTACATATCTTTTATGCTATTTTTTCGCTGTTTCTTATTTAAGTGTTTATAACTTGTATATTCCGCAACGTGTTAGGCTTACCTAGTCGTGGGGACTGGGTGACATCACGACATGTTCACAATTGGTGAACTAGGGTCGTGACAAATACCAACACAGGGATCAAGTCCCAAACAGTACAACTCCCCATAGACCGAGGGGCCAAGAGTCAAGAGCCTCTATAGATAACTGTCACGACCCTAGTTCACCAATCGTGAACATGTCGTGATGGCACCCAGTCCCCACGACTAGGTAAGCCTAACACATTGCGGAATATACAAGCTATGAAAACTTAAATAAGAGACAACGGAAAAATAGCATAACAAGATATGTAATCCGTGCCGCTTGGCACATACATTCGTCAACACACTGAATAAAACGCTACCAAGATCTGGAATCCTACGGGTAACACAGACTAAAAGAGAATATACAACTGTGGCTCTATGTGTAAAGAGTATCTAACAACGAGATGAAGGAAAAATGTCAACTTATACTATCAGAATAGAAGGAAAGCCTCCGGATTCGCGGACGTAGCAGATCATACCTCGAGGTCTCCCAAAAAGCTACGGAATCACCTAGTACGAGCTTGTCCTGATGTACCTGGATCTGCACAACAAAAGTGTGCAGAAGAGTAGCATGAGTACACCACGGCGGTACTCAGTAAGTGCCAAGCCTAACCTCGATGGAGTAGAGATGAGGAAGGTCAGGGCCCTACTGAGAAAACAATAATATAATGATGATAATAATAATAAGCAGTTTAAATGACAACAATTCCGAAATAACAACAATAAAATGATTACTGCAACCGTCTACAATTAAGCTAACAACAAGTAACCAACTCAATAAAACAAGTTCAGGACCTGTGGGAATTGAACCCACAGTCCCATTAACAGCACCCCTGGGTCTCCGGGAATCGAACCCGCAGCCCATGTCTCAATAATATCTCAATAACTCAGGATCTCCGGGAATCGAACCCGCAGTCCCTACCAATAACTCAGGATCTCGGGAATCGAACCCGTAGTCCCTACCAATAACTCAGGATCTCGGGAATCGAACCCGTAGTCCCTACAAATAACTCAGGATCTCGAGAATCGAACCCGTAGTCCCTACCAATAACTCAGGATCTCGGGAATCGAACCCGTAGTCCCTACAAATAACTCGGGATCTCGGGAATCGAACCCGTAGTCCCTACAAATAACTCAGGATCTCGGGAATCGAACCCGTAGTCCCTACAAATAACTCGGGATCTCGGGAATCGAACCCGTAGTCCCTACAAATAACTCAGGATCTCGGGAATCGAACCCGTAGTCCCTACAAATAACTCGGGATCTCGGGAATCGAACCCGTAGTCCCTACAAATAACTCAGGATCTCGGGAATCGAACCCGTAGTCCCTACAAATAACTCAGGATCTCGAGAATCAAACCCGTAGTCCCTACCAATAACTTATCAATAAACTTCGGGTCTCAGGGAATCGAACCCGCAGCCCTTGGATCTCCGGGAATTGAACCCGCAGTCCACAAACACAGCAAGTAAAGGAATACACATAGAGAAATATAATATGCTTAACTATAACTTCACCGAGGACTAGTGCAAACAATTATCAAGAAGTTCAAGTAGGACAATTAGGCAATTAGACAGATAAATCCTACCTAATCATGCTTCCCTAACGAATACCAGGTAAATGTCATAATTTAATAAATTAAGAATAGGAATATCACGAATTGAACAATTCAAGTAAAGTGAGTTACAACAACCAGCGCATGTACACGCCCGTCACCTCGCGTACAAGGCATTTAAACTATCACATAATATCCTAGGGGTAAAGGTTCCCCCACGCGAGGTTAGACAAGCCACTTACCTCAATTTCGGTACAAAACCGCTAAGAAATAACCCTCTTGCCGCGAATGTCGGCCTCCACAGGTGTAGTATCTGATAAGGATCAATAGAATCACATCAAAATAGGCCAATTGGGCATTACCCAATCAAAATAACTCAAAATACACCAAAACTCACAAGTTGCCAAAACCCGACTTTCGGTACGCTTATCGAAAAATCACGAAAATTATATATTCGGGTTCCTTATCTCAATACGAGTTCGTGCATATAAAATTTGTCAAAATCGGACTCCATTTGCCCATTCAAATCAAAGATTTTCTAACATTTAGGCCTAGGGCTCAAGCCCACCTTTAATCCTCCATTTTTAGTGAAATAATCGTGGATTTCATGATAAACTAACGAATTAAGGTCAAGAAACTTACCCCCGATGATTTCCCGGTGATATCCCAGCGTTTCCCCTTCAATTCCCTCTCTTGGAGCTCAAAAATGGCATTTTTGTGTATGGGGGTTGCGGCTGTTATGTTCTGAACTTAAACTCACTGCCAGACCCCAGTACCCTACGCGTTCATGTTACTGTTCACGCGTTCGCGATGTGCAGCCCAAATTCCTTCTACGCGAACGCGAATTGCTCCACGCGTTCGCGAAGCACAATCCAGCATTTGTCCAAATATTTTTCTACGCGGACGCGTGACTCTGGATGCGATCGCGATGCTCCGCTTCATTCCTCTACGCGAACGCATTGCAAGGGACGCGAACGCGATGGTCCCTTTCCTTCTCCTATGCGAATGCGTAGCCTTGGTCGCGAAAACGATGACCAAAACCCCCTTGCCTACGCGAACGCGGCACTTGCCTCGCGAACGCGTAGGCCAAAATCCTGCTGCACTGAAGCTGCAATTTTCTGCAGATTTTCCAAGTTCCAAATGCCCGTTTGATGGTCCGAATTCATCCCGAGGGCCCCGGGACCCCAACGAAAACCACCAACATACTCCAAAACATAATACGAACTTGTTCCAATCATAAAAACACCATCCTAAACATCGAATTCACCAATTGCACACGGATTCAAGCCTAAGTTTCTTCAAAACTTTCGAAACTAACATTCAATCAAAAACCCGACCAAACGACGTCCGAATGACCTGAAAATTTGCGGACATATCCAAAATCACATAACGAAGCTACAGAAATTGTCGGAATTCCATTCCAACCCCCGGATCAAAATCTCACCTATCGTTCGGATTCGCCAAAAATTTAAACTTCGGCATTTCAAGCCGAATTGAGCTACGGACCTCCAAAACACATTCCGAACGCGCTCCCAACCCCGAAATCACCTAACGGAGCTAATAGAATCATCGGATTTCCGTTCCGAGGTCGTCTTGACACTTTTCCGGTTACGGACCATTTTCTAACTTTAAAGCTCTCATTTAGGGACTAAGTGTCCCAAAATACTCCAAATTTCAGAACCGACTCTCCCGACAAACCACAATAGCAGAAATGAACTTAGGGAAAACAGTTAAATTGGGGATTGGGGCGTAATTTTCCAAAATGACCGGCCGGATCATTACATCTTCCTACACTTAAAAGATTCGTTCGTCCTCGAACGAGCATAGAAAATATACCTGGAGTAGTGAAAAGATGAGGGTACTGGCTGCGCATATCCTGCTCGGTCTCCCAAGTCGCCTCCTCGACTGGCTGACCCCGCCACTGAACATTTACTGAAGCGATGTTCTTCGACCTTAGCTTCCTGACTTGCCTGTCTAGAATGGCTACTGGCTCCTCAACATAAGACAGATCCTCGTCTAGCTGAACAGAAGTGAAATCCAACACATGCGACGGGTCACCATGGTACCTCCGGAGCATAGAGACATGAAATACGGAATGGACTCCGGCTAGGCTGGGAGGTAAGTCCAACTCATAAGAAACCTCCCCAACATGCCTCAAAATCTCAAAAGGGCCAATAAATCTAGGACTCAGCTGGCACATTAGCGTGATATAATCTGAAGATATTCCCTCTTGTTCAAACAATTAAGTCTTAGAGCCTAATTCCAACATCCGGAAATTCTGTGTCAGGCTTGTTTTCATCAAGAGATCACACAATATTCCTCAAATGCCATCCCCAAACATGACTGCATAACCTTGCTGGATTCTTACCTTACAACACAAAATCCACAGGACCACGATAATATTTTATGATCAAATTAGCCAAAAATTCAACGAATCGGATGCTCCCATTGCACCTCACGATCTACATAGGTCTCGTTCCAACTTTTACAATACGACACGATGGAAGAGATGTGTCGATATCCATGACCAACTACTGAATCAACAATTCATTGGGTCCATACTCCTGACAAGATCCATTACCTTGTCCTAAACCAGAGGATGATCCTTTCCTCTATAATATACTTCATATAATCAATTTGCACTGACACCAAATCACCTAATCTCATCTCACCCAGTACGAACTGCTTAGGCGATAAGCCACATCAGACATAATCAAAAGTCCCACAAGATGACACAATGTGCTAGTAGGCTATTAATTCGTACGTGGTACAAAAGGAAGGCGAACACTAGATAGAACTATTCAACTCTCACACTATCATGGAACTCCTCAGAAAAATAGGAAACAGAACACATAAAAGCAATTATAGACACTGAAATAGACATCACATTGTTGCGGCGTGCAACCCGATCCCAACAATATGACCATGGCGGCGTGCCACCCGATCCCATCAATATAACCATGGAGGCGTGCCACCCAATCCCAATAATATAACCATGGCGGCGTGCCACCCGATCCCAACAATATAATACTCACACAAGGAGTCATATGTCGAGCTGAATAGCTCGTCACATCAAAATACTGAATATCGATCATAAGCACACTAAGGTGCATGATATCAGGACACAATGAAACATATAGCGCTATAGGCTACAAACTCAAGCACAACTGAGGTGCGATATAAGATCTGAGTCTCAAGAGCCATCATGCTCATATAACATCACCGCTGAGCGGAACCCCAACACATAAGGAACTTACCAAGCCATCTCACACTCATACGGTGCAATATATTTTTACATGAATTAACTAACCGCGAAAATAAGACCGCGACTATCCCTCCATAAAGGGCGCATTGCTGGAAGAAACATAACCGGCCTAATGCAAGGCTCACTTTCACATTTAAATCTATCCACCGACCTTAAGTCTATCCTGGTCGTGCCAAGCTAAGTCAATAGTATTTCACGGGTCTATAACCCAATAAGCAGAGTGCCCTCCAGACATAAGTTCTCAAATGGATGATATCACCAAAATCCTCATTCTTGGTTTAAATTTCTAACCAATCAAGTGACTACAAGTCACACCTATACAATCTTCTCGTGGGTCAAGCTCCCACCATCTTCCGAATAATTAAACGGGCCTGCACATTCAACCCACCGGCTGCACTAACACTAAAAAGCGATCAGGAGTCCCTAACCGGGATGCAAAGCCTTTCTCATAGAACACCGACCTCAAATGATACCGATGCTAATACCCATCTTACTCAAAACACCTGAAACTCCTTTCCTGTTCATCCGAGCTCTTTATATCACATTCATTGACCAAACTGTGACCTTGGTCCTTACTTCAAATTTCATACTACTCACTGCACATCACGTGCCGATATACGATAGACACAATTTCCATCATAGCTCTAGAACGGACGATAGGCTAATACTTCATCACATAATACTTCCCATTTAACTCACTTCAGGAGAACTATAGCAACACACAGGCGAGTTCTCATTACCGTTGTATATGCCAATCTCTAAGTAGTGGTCCAAGTCACCATAACCCTTTCCGAGATCTGCCTACTCATAACAGGCCCTAACAGAAGAATACTTCAGAATACCATCAAACACTGCGGCCGACAAGCCTCAAATGCACCGCCACAAATCACATGCATAATTCGATCACATTACATGAACCGATCATTGGCACCAATATGCCAACTCAACTTTGGCTAATCAATCTACTTTCTTCCAGTTTATCCTGGATTGCCCTATAATGTAAATATCTCCCTTCAATACCTAACTTATTTCAACCACACTCACCACGAATGACCTGAAATCATGAGGCCATGCTATATCAAGAACGACGACCATTTCACGCCTCTCAAATGCTACACCACAAGTCAAAACATCATAGATTGTTTTTGTACTTTCTTCCTAAGTTGCTTTAAAGGCTTGATCCTCAACTGTACTTATATGATTCAAAATTATCAGGCACCACACTTTACCTCTTGAATTCACTAGGACCGCTATTGAGAATCATCCAGCCCTGACATGTCCCAATATGCAACCAACTCTACTCAATTTTATAACATATGAATACCCTCTCAATAAAGCACCCAACGGGATCACTTCCCGCGAAGCTTGCACCTATACGAGGCATAAATCATAAATTTTCCCTCAAGTTTGAACCTGAGCCAGTAAGGCTAACCATAACATGCATTCAACAATTCATATACTCAAATTACCACTCGTGGTCTTTTTCCGTAGCTGCAATAACCCATTAATACGCTAATATCTAGAATTCACACAGGTAATTAACCATGCAACCCAATATTAAGCGGTGGGACTCTCCCACTTAGCCCAAAGCCACTATTACACGACTCTCGAACACATTAGAACCATTCTCTCGAGTCATTTACCATTATTCAACTGCAACTCACTTGACCCAACGAATATAACCACATGTGCTCTATTAGCACTATAACATCATAGGGTATGACCTCATCCCAATACAACCAAACATCTTCTCGCTCCATGGACCGAGCATTCTCTACCAACAACATCTTAAAACATACTATGATTCACACATGCCTACGAAGCACCATGTAGCCTTTGTCAAATATTTCCCTACTGATAATAAAATGCAGAGTTTATTAGGGACACAGGAACATCTAAAGTCCCAACATTATACCATACGAGCCTCAACTCTTGCCCATCCGCAAGTTTTCAAGAACTTTTTGAATAGCACCTAAATACATCGCATGCCAAATATGATACGACATATGACCCATAATTACATCGTTGATAGTGTAATCCTTTCACTTGACACGAAGCCTTAAGATACATCTTGTTAATCCATGACTATGGCCTTTATCATTTGTACATCTTCATCATAGGACAGTCCAAGACATTCGTTTGGTACATGTCCTTCTTAAGATAGTTAAACTCATTTCCCACCAGTATCTCTGCTGTCTGAATCCTTCGCTAAATGGATATCTCATGTGAACCATATATTCTTTATTACCACCAACTATCTTTAGATCTACATCCACCTTGTGATTTTTACCATTGTTGTGACGATTAGGCAGTTAAGTAAACCTTCTCAAGACCGTACTTATCAATCGAATGTCAGAACCTAGTGCACCCCCATGTGCACAATTGAAGATCTCTCTATTCTCTTGCATTATCGATATGGATGACACGCGGTAACAATGGTTGAGTAAATTATTGACTCCCTTGAGATCTCTCTGCAGCGTCACGAACCATCGGCGCATACTTGATACCGAGCGCGAAATTTCAATACACGAGTGGATGCAAAAGAACATATGACATAGGCTCCAACCGAATAAATGGCGCACGATAAGGAATTCAAAGAATTGAAGAGTTTCCTAAACAGTTACATAGCCCCTCATAGAAAAATACAGACGTCTCCGTATCGATCAGCGAGACTCTAAGTAACCGGTCCGTGTCCCGTGACTCCTATGAACCTAGAGCTTTGATACCAACTTGTCACGACCCTAGTTCACCAATCGTGAACACGTCGTGATGGCACCCAGTCCCCACGACTAGGTAAGCCTAACACATTGCGAAATATACAAGCTATGAAAACTTAAATAAGAGACAGCGGAAAAATAGCATAACAAGATATGTAATCCGTGCCGCTTGGCACATACATTCGTCAACACACTGAATAAAACGCTACCAAGATCCGGAATCCCACGGGTAACACAGACTAAAAGAGAATATACAACTGTGGCTCTATGTGTAAAGAGTATCTAACAACGAGATGAAGGAAAAATGTCAACTAATACTATCAGAATAGAAGGAAAGCCTCCGGATCCGCGGACGTAGCAGATCATACCTCGAGGTCTCCCAAAAAGCTGCGGAATCACCTAGTACGAGCTTGTCCTTATGTACCTGGATCTGCACAACAAAAGTGTGCAGAAGAGTAGCATGAGTACACCATGGCGGTACTCAGTAAGTGCCAAGCCTAACCTCGATGGAGTAGAGACGAGGAAGGTCAGGGCCCTACTGAGAAAACAATAATATAATGATGATAACAATAATAAGCGGTTTAAATGATAATAATTCCGAAATAACAACAATAAAATGATTACCGCAACCGTCTACAATTAAGCTAACAACAAGTAACCAACTCAATAAAACAAGTTCAGGACCTGTGGGAATTGAACCCGCAATCCCATTAACAGCACCCCTGGGTCTCCGGGAATCGAACCCGCAGCCCATGTCTCAATAATATCTCAATAACTCAGGATCTCCGGGAATCGAACCCGCAGTCCCTACCAATAACTCAGGATCTCGAGAATCGAACCCGTAGTCCCTACCAATAACTCAAGATCTCGGGAATCGAACCCGTAGTCCTTACAAATAACTCAGGATCTCGGGAATTGAGCCCGTAGTCCCTACCAATAACTCAGAATCTCGGGAATCGAAACCGTAGTCCCTACAAATAACTCAGGATCTCGGGAATCGAACCCGTAGTCCCTACAAATAACTCGGGATCTCGGGAATCGAACCCGTAGTCCCTACAAATAACTCAGGATCTCGGGAATCGAACCCGTAGTCCCTACCAATAACTCAGGATCTCGGGAATCAAACCCGTAGTCCCTACCAATAACTCAGGATCTCGGGAATCGAACCCGTAGTCCCTACCAATAACTCAGGATCTCGGGAATCAAACCCGTAGTCCCTACCAATAACTTATCAATAAACTTCGGGTCTCCGGGAATCGAACCCGCAGCCCTTGGATCTCCGGGAATTGAACCCGCAGTCCACAAACACAGCAAGTAAAGGAATACACAGAGAGAAATATAATATGCTTAACTATAACTTCACCGAGGACTAGTGCCAACAATTATCAAGAAGTTCAAGTAGGACAATTAGGCAATTAGACAGATAAATCCTACCTAATCATGCTTCCCTAACGAATACCCGGTAAATGTCACAATTTAATAAATTAAGAATAGGAATATCACGAATTGAACAATTCAAGTAAAGTGAGTTACAACAACCAGCGCATGTACACGCCCGTCACCTCGCGTACAAGGCATTTAAACTATCACATAATATCCAGGGGTAAAGGTTCCCCCACACGAGGTTAGACAAGCCACATACCTCAATTCCGGTACAAAACCGCTAAGAAATAACCCTCTTGCCGCGAATGTCGGCCTCCACAAGTGTAGTATCTGATAAAAATCAATAGAATCATATCAAAATAGGCCAATTGGGCATTACCCAATCAAAATAACTCAAAATACACCAAAACCCACAAGTTGCCAAAACCCGACTTTTGGTACGCTTATCGAAAAATCACGAAAATTATATATTCTGGTTCCTTATCTCAATACGATTCCGTGCATATAAAATTTATTAAAATCGGACTCCGTCTGCCCATTCAAATCAAAGCTTTTCTAACATTTAGGCCTAGGGCTCAAACCCACCTTTAATCCTCCATTTTCAGTGAAATAATCGCGGATTTCATGATAAACTAACGAATTGAGGTCAAGAAACTTACCCTCGATGATTTCCCGGTGATATCCTAGCGTTTCCCCTTCAATTCCCTCTCTTGGAGCTCAAAAATAGCGTTTTTGTGTATGGGGGTCGCGGCTGTTATGTTCTGAACTTAAACTCACTGCCAGACCCCAGTACCCTACGCGTTTGCGTTTATGTTCACGCGTTCGCGATGAGCAGCCCAAATTCCTTCTATGCGAACGCGAATTGCTCCACGCGTTCGCGAAGTACAATCCAGCATTTGTCCAAAAATTCTTCTACGCGGACGCGTGACTCTGGACGCGATCGCGATGCTCCGCTTCATTCCTCTACGCGAACGCGTTGCAAGGGACGCGAACGCGATGGTCCCTTTCCTTCTCCTATGCGAACGCGTAGCCTTGGTCGCGAACGCGATGACCAAAACCCCCTTGCCTACGCGAACGCGGCACTTGCCTCGCGAACGCGTAGGCCAAAATCCTGCTGCACTGAAGCTGCAATTTTCTGCAGATTTTCCAAGTTCCAAATGCCCGTTTGAGGTCCGAATTCATCCCGAGGCCCCCGGGACCCCAACGAAAACCACCAACATACTCCAAAACATGATACGAACTTGTTCCAATCATAAAAACACCATCCTAAACATCGAATTCACCAATTGCACACGGATTCAAGCCTAAGTTTCTTCAAAACTTTCGAAACTAACATTGAATCAAAAACCCGACCAAACGACGTCTGAATGACCTGAAAATTTGCGGACATATCCAAAATCACATAACGAAGCTACAGAAATTGTCGAAATTCCATTCCGACCCCGGATCAAAATCTCACCTATCGTTCGGATTCGCCAAAATTTCAAACTTCGGCATTTCAAGCCTAATTGAGCTACGGACCTCCAAAATACATTCAGAACACGCTCCCAACCCCGCAATCACCTAACGGAGCTAATGGAATCATCGGATTTCCGTTCCGAGGTCATCTTGACACTTTTCCGGTTACGGACCATTTTCTAACTTTAAAGCTCTCATTTAGGGACTAAGTGTCCCAAAATACTCCAAATTTCAGAACCGACTCTCCCGGCAAACCACAATAGCAGAAATGAACTTAGGGAAAATAGTTAAATTGGGGATTGGGGCATAATTTTCCAAAATGACCGGCCGGGTCATTACAAGAACATAAGTGCAATAGTGTTTTTACCAGATACTTAGAGCGAAAAGAAATAGCAACACAATGAAGAGGCAGATCGAAAGGATGTCAGGTCCTGCGGACTCTGCAGCTACCTCGACTATCACGCAGATATCACCTCTGAAAAGGTACCAGATCAGGACTACTGAGAGGTACATGGATCTGCACACAAGGTGCAGGGAGTAAAATGAGTTCTGCCAGACTCAGTGGTAACGAAAAGGGGTGAGACAACGTAGATAAGAAATCTCATGTCACGACCCGGATTTTTCCCCCAACATCGGGATCGTGATGGTGCCTACTCGTGGTAGCTAGGCAAGCCACTGTATTCATACTATCTTGATTTAATAAAATTTCATAATTAATTTATCAACAAACCATAATTTTAATTAAATAAGTGCGGAAGACTTTATCAAAATAGTATTAAGCAGTTTCAAGGTAAAAACCATACTGAAATCCTCTACCCAAGACGTGGAGTCACCAACTCACGAACTACTACTGAATACTACACATAAAAGTCTGAAAGAAATATAACATAATTCTGTTTGTCTCGGAACAAAGAGACTACAGCTAGTAACATAAGTAAAGAGAGAGACGCCGGACCTGCGGACGTCTGCAAGCTACCTCGGTCTCAAATATGATCAACTCCCACGCAAAAGATTTACTGCTGCTGCTCCTGATTGTAACCTGGACCTGTGCAAAAATGCACAGAAGTGTAGTATCAGCACAACCGACCCCATGTGCTCCCACATAAACCTGTGCAGTTCAATATATATATGTATACCACAGAATAACGAGAAATAACCAAGTAATAACACAATAAGGAATATCTCAAAAGAACTCAACAATTAACAACAGTTAATAAATTCACAAGGAAAACAAAGTATAATGGAAACACAAGTAATATCAAGTCAAGGAATAGCAAGTAGTTGCACGGCATCACCCTTCGTGCTTTTACTCTCATCCTCACCAAATAAGCAAATAAAGTACACGACATCACCCTTCGTGCTTTTACTCTCATCCTCACATCCATAGTACGGCATGATCCTTCGTACATTGTTCAATAACAACGCACGGCATGATCCTTCGTGCATAATCAATAAAACATGGCACGGCATTAACCTTCGTGCATAAATAAATAAACATGGCACGGCATTAACCTTCGTGCATAATCAATAACAAGGCACGACATTAACCTTCATGCATAAATAATAAATCAAGGCACGACATCACCCTTCGTGCATTATCACTCTTCCTCACCCAAATAACAATCACAGTTAAGGGCAAAGAATGAAACAGTAAATCATAAACCGTCCCAACAAGGGCAATCAACAATCATCTTCACAACAAGTCTCGACAAGGGAGAACAATAACATTTCTACAACCCGGCAAGGGTTCAACAATTTATATTCAAATATATCCCACAACAAGTATTAACAACGACTCACGGTCATGCTAGACGCCAGAGTATGGATGATCGTCACCACAGCCCATACACCACACTCGATCACATAACACATAACACATAATCCTATTCCCTCAAGCTAGGATAGAACAAACACTTACCTCGAATATTTATGAATAATTCAATCCGTGGCAATGCCTTTTCCTTTCAAATTTGGCTCCAATCCAATCGTATCTATACACAATTGATTTAATATCATCAATACTACTCAACGAACTAATTCATAAAGCCAATTACAACTTTTACAACATTCTGCCCGGAATAGTAAATTTCGACCCCGGGCCCACATGGTCGGAACTCGGGGTTCGGACCAAAATCTGGTTACCCATCCCCCCACGAGTTCAAGTATATGATTTGTTTCAAAATCGGACCTCAATTCGAGGTCCAATTTCCCAATTTATGAAAAACCCTATATTCTACCAAAAACAAGAAATTCTACCATGAAAACCTTTGATTTCTATTGAAAAACATGTTTAATGATGTTAGGAATTGAAAGAATTAAGTAAAAAGTGACTTACAATTGTTTTGAAGAAGAGGGAGTCCGTGAAGAATCGCAAATGGGTGTTTTTGGGTTGTGAAATGTGAAGAATGAAGCTGAAAATCGTGATTTACAGGTCTCTGTGTTCGCATTTGCGAACATGGGTTCGCAATTGCGAACCCCGACCAATTTCTAGAGTTTGAAAAATAAGCTAAGGCTGGGAAGTTCGCATTTGCGAACTTTTGTTCGCATTTGCGAAGCTAAGACAACATTGGGAAGTTCGCATTTGCGAACTATTGTTCGCATTTGCGAACACAAGCAGGATATTGGGTTGTTCGCATTTGCGAACTATTGTTCGCATTTGCGAACACAGGCAGGAAATTGGGTTGTTCGCATTTGCGAACTATTGTTCGCATTTGCGAACACAGACATGATATTGTGTTGTTCGCATTTGCGAACTATTTTTCGTATTTGCGAACAAGACTGGGCATGAGGGGACTTCGCATTTGCGATCAATGGTGCGCATTTGCGAACCCTGCCTTGATCTGCCACCTTCGCAATTGCGAGAAATGTTTCGCAATTGCGAAGCCAACAGCTGGGTGAAAAACCAGCAGTGCAAAAATTCAGAATTTAATCCGACGGCCTATCAAATCTTTACCCGAGCCCCCCGGGCTCCAAACCAAACATGTACACAACATCAAAAACACATTACGAACTTGTTCGTGCGATCACATCGCCAATAACACATCGTTTTCATCAAAGCAAGCCTCAAATTCATGATTTTCATACTTTTGGTTTTCAAAACTTTCAAACTTGGAACTCAAGGTCCAAAACATATCAAACGACATCCGAATGTCACCAAACTTTGCAAAAAGCACATATATAATATTTAAGACTTGTACCGGGCGTCGGAACCAAAATACGAGCCCGATACCAAGGTCAATTAATTCATTTTCCTTTAACAATTACATCAAAAATAATTTTACAGAAAAATTCATAACTTGGACTCTAGGCCTCAGAATTCGACTCCGGACGCATGTCTAAGTCCCATATTTTCCTACGAACCTTTCGGGACCATCAAATCTCGGGTTCGGGTCCGTTTACCAAAAATGTTGACCGAAGTCAACCATATCAATATTAATATCATTTTTATCCACATTTCTCATAGAATTCATATTTTCTATCACAAAATCTTTCCGGCTACATACTCGGATCGTGCACGTAAATCGAGGCAACATAGAATGAGGTTTTCAAGGCCTCGGAAGTACGAAATGATTAATAAAACAAGTGATGACCCTTTGGGTCGTCACAATTGTTAGTTTGAACTATGGACTGTTGGGTAGCGGCTCCGCATATCAGACTCGGACTCCCAGGTCGATGCCTCAGGAGGCTGACCTCTCCATTGAACACGCATAGAAGGATAACTCTTCGACCTCAACTGTCGAACCTGCCGGTCTAGAATGGCCACCGGCTCCTCCTCGTAAGATAGATCATTGTCCAATTGGACAGTACTGAAGTCTAACACATGTGTGGGATCGCCGTGGTATGTCCGAAGCATAGATACATGAAAAAATGGATGCACGGCTGATAAGCTAGGCGGCAAAGCTAGTCTGTAAGCCACCCCTCCCACTCTGTCTAGAATCTCAAATGGACCAATATACCTAGGGTTGAGCTTGCCCTTCTTCCCGAACCTCATCACGCCCTTCATAGGCGACACTCGGAGCAATACTCGTTCACCAACCATGAAATCTACATCTCGAACCTTACGATCCGCATAAGTCTTCTGCCTGGACTGAGCTGAACGCAATCTCTCCTGAATAGTCTTGACCTTATCCAAGGCCTCCTGAACTAAGTCTGTACCCAACAACCGAGCCTCTCCCGGTTCAAACCATCCAACCGGTGATCGACATCGCCTACCATACAACGCCTCATACGGAGCCATCTGGATGCTAGATTGGTAACTGTTATTGTAGGCGAACTCTGCTAATGGCAGAAACCGGTCCCACGAGCCTCCGAAATCAATAACACAGGCTCGAAGCATGTCCTCTAGAATCTGAATAGTCCTCTCGGACTGGCCATCCGTCTGAGGATGAAATGCTGTACTCAACTGAACCTGGGTGCCTAACTCCTGCTGGATCGCTCTCCAGAACCGCGAGGTAAACTGCGTACCCCGATCAGAGATAATAGATACTGGCACCCCATGGAGACGAACAATCTCCCTAATGTAAACCTCCGCTAACCTCTCCAACGAGTAGGAGACAGATATTGGAATAAAGTGTGCTGATTTGGTCAGTCTATCAACAATGACCCAAATAGCATCGAATTTCCTCCGAGTCAAAGGAAGTCCAGTAACGAAATCCATAGTGATCCGCTAAGATCAACTCTCGAATCCCTTCGACATTGCGCACACAAACTCGACCCTGCAATTTCAATACCCCATCATCATCTAGATTTACCTGTGTGGCACCTCCCCGCTGTACTGTATCTCTCAACTCACGCAAATGAGGATCATCAAATTGCCTCTCACGGATACGCTCTAATAAAGAAGAACGAGCGACCGTGCGGGCTAACACCCTGCTAGGCTCAGAAATGTCTAATCTCACGAACCGGTTGGCTAAGGCCTGAACATCTAGAGCTAATGGTCTCTGACTGACCGGAATATATGCAAGACTACCCATGTTGGCATACTTTCTACTCAATGCATCGGCCACCACATTGGCCTTACCTGGGTGATATAATATAGTAACATCGTAGTCTTTTAGCAACTCTAACCATCTCCATTGTCGTAGATTCAACTCCTTTTGCTTGAACAAGTACTGTAGGCTTTTGTGATCAGTGTACACCTCACATGTCACACCATATAGATAATGCCTCCAAATCTTTAAGGCATGAACCACTACTGCTAACTCAAGATCATGAACTGGATAATTCTTCTCATGTATTTTTAACTATCTCGAAGCATAAGCGATAACCTTACTATCCTGCATCAATACCGCTCCAAGTCCTGTACGAGATGCGTCACAATAAACTGTGTAAGGCCCTGCACCCGTAGGTAAAATCAATGTTGGTGCTGTAGTCAAAGCTGTCTTGAGCTTCTCAAAGCTCACCTCACACTGATCTGACCACTTGAACTGGGCACCCTTCTGGGTCAACCTGGTCATCGGGGCAGATAGAAGAGAACCCATCTACAAATCGACGGTAGTAGCATGCTAACTCCAAGAAACTCCGGATCTCGATCACTGAAGCTGGTCGAGGCCAATTCTGGACTACCTCAATCTTCTTTGGGTCTACCTGAATACCTTCCACTGATACAATGTGACCCAGAAATGCTACCGAACTCAGCCAGAACTCACATTTAGAAAATTTGGCATATAGCCGGTTATCTTTCAGAGTCTGAAGAACCACTCTGAGGTGCTGCTCGTGCTCTTCCTGGCTGCGGGAGTACACCAGGATGTCATCTATGAAGACTATCACGAACAGATCTAAGTAAGGTCTGAATACCCGATTCATCAACTCCATGAATGCTGCTGGGGCATTGGTCAATCCGAAGGACATGACCAAGAACTCATAATGCCCATATCTAGTACGAAAGGCTGTCTTAGGAATGTCAGCCGCCCTGATCTTCAGCTGATGGTAGCCTGACCTCAAGTCTATCTTTGAGAATACCCTCGCTCCCTGGAGCTGGTCAAATAAATCATCAATCCTCGGCAGTGGATACTTATTTTTTATTGTCACTTTGTTCAATTGCCGTTAATCAATACACATCCGCATCGAGCCATCTTTCTTCTTTACAAATAATATAGGTGCTCCCCAGGGGGAAACACTGGGCCTGATAAAACCTTTCTCAAGAAGGTCTTGCAACTTATCTTTCAATTCTTTTAATTCCGGCGGGGCCATACGATAGGGTGGAATAGAGATGGGCTGAGTACCCGGTGCCAGATCAATACAGAAATCAATATCCCTGTCGGGTGGCATGCCCAGCAGGTCTGAAGGAAAAACCTTCGGAAACTCCCGTGCAATAGGGACTGAATCAATGGAAGGAACTTCTGCGCTGGAATCACGAACATAAGCCAGATAAGCTAGACACCCCTTCTCGACCATACGTCGAGCCTTAACATAGGAAATAACAGTGCAAATGGAGTGGCTTGAGGTACCTTTCCACTCTAGCCGGGGTGATTTTGGCAAGGCCAAGGTCACGGTCTTAACATGACAATCTAGAATAGCATGGTATGGGGACAACCAGTCCATCCCCAATATGACATCAAAATCCACCATGTCCAAAAGCAACAGATCAACACGGGTCTCAAGACCCCCAAATATAACTACACACAAACGATGCACTCGGTCGACTATGATGGAGTCACCCACTGGTGTAGACACATAAACTGGAATATCCAGAGCATAGCCGGGCACGACCAAATACGGTGCAAAGTAGGAAGACACATATGAATATGTAGACCCAGGGTCAAATAATATTGAAGCACCTCTGCCACAAACAAAGAATGGAACCTGTAATCACGGCATCTGATGCCTCTGCCTCTAGCCTGGCTGGTAAGGCATAGAATCGGGGATCTGCACCTCCCCTCTGAGCTGCGTCTCTAGGACGACTATCAACTGGCTGACCTCTACCTCTAGCTGGACGGTCTCCACCTCTATGGTCTCGACCTCTACCTCTATAATCTCTACCCCCGCCTCTGGCTGGCTGGGCAGGCTGAGGGTCAGCTGGGGCCTCGAATCATAGGACGAGGACCCCGCTGCCGAGAGTTGCCCGTTGCTCGAGGGCAGTTTACCTGATAAAATGACTTGGGTCACCACAACCGTAGCAACTCTTGGACTGATAGGGCTGCTGGCCCCGACGACCCGAATGGCCTCCACGAACACTCGAAGAGGCCGAGCATTAATAGGAGGCCGATCTGAATACCGCCCACGAAAACCACGATCACCCTGGTCCACCCTGTGAAGCCTGAAGGGCGGAATGAAAAGGCCTGGAAGACTGGCCTCTATCAAAGGATTCTCTGCCACCAGAGGAAGAACCACCAAACCTGCCTGAATGACGAGGCCTCTTGTCTGAAGAATAACCGCCTCCCCGAGCAAGAGCCATTTCAACTCTGCGTGCTGCATTAGCTGCCTCCTGAAATGATATGTCACTCCCCACGCCCATAGCCATCTGGAGTCTAATTGGCTGATTAAGCCCATCTATAAACCTGCGGACCCTCTCCCGCTCTGTGGGAAGTATCACCACCGCATGACGAGCCAAATCGACAAATCTCGTCTCATACCGTGTGACCATCATAGTGCCCTGATGGAGGCGCTCAAACTGCCTCCGAAGTACATCCCTCTGAGTAGCAGGGAGAAACTTCTCCAGAAATAGATCCGCAAACTGATCCCATGATAGAGCTGGGGACCCCGCTGGTCGAGTCAAGCAATAATCCCTCCACCAAGTCTTGGCGGATCCTGAAAGCCTGAATGTGCAGAAGTCAACTCCATTGGACTCCACGATCCCCATAGTCTTGAGAATCTCGTGGCAACTGAATAAGAAATCCTGAGGATCCTCTGATGTGGCACCGCTGAAAGTAGTGGTAAACAGCTTGGAGAACCGATCAAGTCTCCATAAAGAATCAGAAGTCATGGCCGCTCCATCTCCGGCATGAGCCGTGGTACTCTGACTGAGTGGCCACAGCTGGCTGAACCACTGGTGCCTGAGGCTGAGGAGTTACTGGCTCCAGAGTATGAGCAACAGGAGTCTGGGCCCCTCCTCCAGCCTGGGAAGCAGCTGGTGCAACTGGCAATAAACCTGCTTTGGCAACGCTGTCCATAAATCCCGCTATTCTGACCAAAGCCTCCCGAAGATCCGGGGTAAATAAAGCCTCTCCTGGGACCTAAGTTGGGCCCACTGGAGCTGCTGGGACTGGAACCTCCTCGCCAGTCTCAATATGAAGCTCCATCTCTGGAATAGTTGTCGGGGGCTGAGCTCTACCCCTACCACGGCCTCCGATACGGCCTCGGCCCCTACCCCTCACGGGAGCTGCCTGGGGCTCGGGCTGCTGGTCAACGGACGAAGAAGCTCATGTCCTCACCATCTGCGAAAGGACAAAATAGAAGTTCAATCAGTAATTGAGGAACAAGTCGCACGACAAGAAAGAACAAATGAGAGACTCCTTCCTAACTCAATAGACTCTGGAGGACAAGTACAGACGTCTCCATACCTACCTCTCAAACTTTACTAAGCTTGTTCGTGAGTGGTGAGACCTATGTAACCTACAGCTCTGATACCAACTTGTCACGACCCGGATTTTTCCCCCAACATCGGGATCGTGATGGCGCCTACTCGTGGTAGCTAGGCAAGCCACTATATTCATACTATCCTGTTTTTAATAAAATTTCATAATTAATTTATCAACAAACCATAACTTTAATTAAATAAGTGCGGAAGACTTTATCGAAATAGTATTAAGCAGTTTCAAGGTAAAACCATACTGAAATCCTCTACCCAAGACGTGGAGTCACCAACTCACGAACTACTACTGAATACTACACATAAAAGTCTGAAAGAAATATAACATAATTCTGTTTGTCTCGGAACAAAGAGACTACAGCTAGTAACATAAGTAAAGAGAGAGACGCCGGGCCTGCGGACGTCTGCAAGCTACCTCGGTCTCAAATATGATCAACTCCCACGCAAAAGATTTACTGCTGCTGCTCCTGATCGTAACCTGGACCTGTGCAAAAACGCACAGAAGTGTAGTATCAGCACAACCGACCCCATGTGCTGGTAAGTGCCTGGTCTATCCCGGCGAAGTAGTGACAAGCCTAGGACCAGACACCCACACAAAGCTGTGCAGTTCAATATATATATGTATACCACAGAATAACGAGAAATAACCAAGTAATAACACAATAAGGAATATCTCAAAAGAACTCAACAATTAACAACAGTTAATAAATTCACAAGGAAAACAAAGTATAATGGAATCACAAGTAATATCAAGTCAAGGAATAACAAGTAGTTGCACGACATCACCCTTCGTGCTTTTACTCTCATCCTCACCAAATAAGCAAATAAAGTACACGGCATTACCCTTCGTGCTTTTACTCTCATCCTCACATCCATAGTACGGCATGATCCTTCGTACATGGTTCAATAACAAGGCACATCATGATCCTTCGTGCATAATTAATAAAACATGGCACGACATTAACCTTCGTGCATAAATAATAAAACATGGCACGGCATTAACCTTCGTGCATAATCAATAACAAGGCACGGCATTAACCTTCGTGCATAAATAATAAATCAAGGCACGACATCACCATTCGTGCATTATCACTCTTCCTCACCCAAATAACAATCACAGTTAAGGGCAAAGAATGAAACAGTAAATCATAAACCGTCCCAACAAGGGCAATCAACAATCATCTTCACAACAAGTCTCGACAAGGGAGAACAATAACATTTCTACAACCCGGCAAGGGTTCAACAATTTATATTCAAATATATCCCACAACAAGTATTAACAATGACTCACGGTCATGCTAGACGCCAGAGTATGGATGCTCATCACCACAGCCCATACACCGCACTCGATCACATAACACATAACACATAATCCTATTCCCTCAAGCTAGGATAGAACAAACACTTACCTCGAATGTTTATGAACAATTCAATCCGTGGCAATGCCTTTTCCTTACAAATTTGGCTCCAATCCAATCGTATCTATACACAATTGATTTAATATCATCAATACTACTCAACAAACTAATTCATAAAGCCAATTACAACTTTTACAACATTCTACCCGGAATAGTGAATTTCGACCACGGGCCCACATGGTCGGAACTCGGGGTTCGGACCAAAATCCGGTTACCCATTCCCCCACGAGTTCAAGTATATGATTTGTTTCAAAATTGGACCTCAATTCGAGGTCCAATTTCCCAATTTATGAAAAACCCTATATTCTACCAAAAACAAGAAATTCTACCATGAAAACCTTTGATTTCTATTGAAAAACATGTTTAATGATGTTAGGAATTGAAAGAATTAAGTAAAAAGTGACTTACAATTGTTTTGAAGAAGAGGGAGTCCGTGAAGAATCGCAAATGGGTGTTTTGGGTTGTGAAATGTGAAGAATGAAGTTGGAAATCGTGATTTACAGGTCTCTGTGTTCGCATTTGCGAACATAGGTTCGTAATTGCGAACCCCGACCAATTTCTGGAGTTTGAAAAATAAGCTAAGGCTGGAAAGTTCGCATTTGCGAACTTTTGTTCACATTTGTGAAGCTAAGACAACACTGGGAAGTTCGCATTTGCGAACACAGGCAGGATATTGGGTTGTTCGCATTTGCGAACACAGGCAGGAAATTGGGTTGTTCGCATTTGCGAACTATTGTTCGCATTTGCGAACACAGACAGGATATTGGGTTATTCGCATTTGCGAACTATTTTTCGCATTTGCGAACAAGACTGGGCATGAGGTGACTTCGCATTTGCGAACCCTGCCTTGATCTGCCACCTTCGCACTTGCGAGAAATGCTTCGCAATTGCGAAGCCAACAGCTGGGTGAAAAACCAGCAGTGCAAAAATTCAGAATTTAATCCAACGGCCTATCAAATCTTTACCCGAGCCCCCCGGGCTCCAAACCAAACATGTACACAACATCAAAAACACATTACGAACTTGTTCGTGTGATCACATCGCCAATAACACATCGTTTTCATCAAATCAAGCCTCAAGTTCATGATTTTCATACTTTTGGTTTTCAAAACTTTCAAACTTGGAACTCAAGGTCCAAAACATATCAAACGACATCCTAATGTCACCAAACTTTGGAAAAAGCACATATATAATATTTAAGACTTGTACCGGGCGTCGGAACCAAAATACGAGCCCGATACAAAGGTCAATTAATTCATTTTTCTTTAACAATTACATCAAAAACAATTTCACAGAAAAATTCATAACTTGGGCTCTAGGCCTCAGAATTCGACTCCGGACGCATGTCCAAGTCCCATATTTTCCTACGGACCTTTCGGGACCATCAAATCTCGGGTCCGGGTCCGTTTACCAAAAATGTTGACCGAAGTCAACCATATCAATATTAATATCATTTTTATCCACATGTCTCATAGAATTCATATTTTCTATCACATAATCTTTCCGGTTACATGCGCGGATCGTGCACGTAAATCGAGGCAATATAGAATGAGGTTTTCAAGGCCTCAGAAGCTCAAAATGATTAATAAAATAAGTGATGACCATTTGGGTCGTCACATCTCAATATAGCACTAAGTAAAGCTGTAATGAAATACCCTGTAATAGTTCAATATCAACAGTAATGTACCAACAACTATCAACAACACGGCATAACAGCTATCAGATGTAGCTAAATGCAATGCAATGCATCAATTGACTGCTATGGCGCGTAGCCCGATCCAATTTGGGTACCCGTGCTCACTGTAGGGGGTCAGAATCCAGAGGGGCTCTTACAGCCCAAGCACAATATCATGAATATACGCTGCGGCGCACAGCCCGATCCACTACCAGTCAGCTAATATGCAAATGCAGCCTCGCAGACTCAGAAGTAGTTTTGAAAACTCTTTTTATCATTTTTCAGTTGAAAACAGTATATCAAGGTTCCAGAGATTGGAAAATCATGATAACAGTAATAGCTACGGACTAGTAGTAAAACTAGCATGTCAATATCACAGAACAATGATAACGATCCTCGCAGGATCCCAATACTTGGCTCACAACCAATAAATGTACACAACCATCCGAGAAGGAGGTCCACCAGCTCAAGAGTAGTCAATATCACAATATAATCTCAATAGGTCGGACTAAGCCATAGTCCCCAAATCACAATCGACCACGCACTCACAAGAGAGTACGTGTCTTGCCGCTATACAGTGTCACAAAGTGATATACTGGGATTTCGAACCCGCTGGTCATCACCCACATCCATTACGCACCTCAATACGGCTCGACGACTAGTCTGCGATGCCCTTGCCACGAGAATCATGCTCCGCACGCGTAGAATATGATCAAATATGGTAGAAACATATCAAATTAGGCCAATGGGCTGATACCCAGTCATAACAACTCAATTTACACCAAAAACTATAAAATTGCTTTAACTGGACTTTTGGTACGCTTCTCAAAAAATTACGAAAGTCACATATTCGGAACCCTCATCGCAACATGAGTCTTGACATATAAAATTTACCAAATTTGGACTCCATTTGCCCATTCAATTCCTTGATTTTATATAATTCAAGCCTAGGGTTAAAAACCTCCATAATACACCCCTAATTCCTCCAATTTCATGAGTAAATTGCATAATTTATCAATACAAATCATAATTTGAGTCCACAGTTAATTACCTGAAGAATCTCCTTTAATTTCCCTTCAAAATCGCCCAAATCGTCTCTTAAGTCCGAGTCCTAAATGTTTTAGAATGTTCTGAAATTTCTAACTTCTGATATTATTAATCCTTGTGCGATTTCCGCTTCTGCGGACAAAATTCCGCTCCTGCGAGCTCGTATCCGCGACCAACTGGCCACTTCTGCGATTCTAGGTCTAGCCGGCCACTTCCGCTTCTGCGAGCCAAGGATCGCTTTCGCGCGTCCGCTTCCGCGTACACATAACCGCTCCTGCGGTAATCCTTGGCTTCTACGCACCAGAGTCCGCTTCTGTGGAATGGCTTAGGCGACCAACTATCCGCTTCTACGGGTCTCCCCAATCCGCCTCCAAACCGCTTCTGCGGCACGCCCTTCGCACCAGTGACATCGCCTCAGCGGACAAACTTCCGCCTCTGTGCGACCAAGCGCTTCTGCGCTCCTCAGTCCGCTCCTGCGGACTCGCCTCTGCGCCCTTATTTCCGCAGGGGTGAAAACAACAGAACTGGAATTGTTTCAACCTGAAATTTCCATGTTTTTCTCCCGTTTAAGCACCCGGAAACACCCCGAGGCCCCCGGGACCTCATCCAATCACTCCAACACATCATAATACCTTATTCGAACTTTCTCCAACCCTCAAAACATGTCTAACAACACCAAAACCCACAATTCACATCGAATTCAAGCCTAAATTCCTTAAAACTTTTCGAATTACACATTCGATCAAAAACCCGACCAAACGACGTCCGAATGACCTGAGCATTTGCAGACATATCCAAAATCACATGAAGAAGCTACAGAATTTGTCGGAATTCCATTCCGACCCCCGGATCAAAATCTCACCTACCGTTCGGATTTCTCCAAAATTCAACCTTAGCCAATTCAAGCCTATTTCTACACCGGACCTCCAAATTCAATTCCGATCGCTCCTCTAAGTTACAAATCACCTCTCGGAACTAACCAAATCATCAGAATTCGATTTCGAGCACTCTAACTAAATAGTCAATTCTAGGTTTACTTTCCATATTCAAGCATCCTTCAAAAAGGCTATATGCCTCATTTTCAATCCAAATCACTCCTAATTCACCCGATAGACTCTAACACTGATATAAAACATATAAATACAAAATAAAAGGGTGGTAATTCCCGCGATGACGGGCGGGGTCGTCACATTCTCCCCCACTTAAGAAAATGCTCGTCCTCTAGCGGGTCAAGAAACATACCTGAGGACTCAAACAAGTGAGGATATCTGCTCTGCATCTCCCGCTCGATCTCCTAAGTGGCCTCCTCCACAGGTCGACCTCTCCACTGAACCATAACTGATGCAATGTCCTTGGACCTCAATCTTCTCACCTAATGACCCAATATAGCTATAGGCTCCACATCATAGGTCAAATCATCATCAAGTTGAATAGTGCTAAAGTCCAACACATACGATAAGTCGACAACATACTTCCGAAGCATGGACATGTGAAACACTGGATGAACTCCTGATAGACTGGGTGGCAAGGCAAGCATATACGCCACCTCTCCAATCCTCCTAAGGATCTCAAAAGGGCCAATAAACCTCAGACTGAGCTTTCTTTTCTTCCCAAATATCATGATGCCTTTCATCGGCGAAACCTTCAGTAAGACTTTCTCACCCACAAAATAAGACACATCTCAAACCTTCCGGTCCGCATAACTCTTCTGGCGCGACTGAGCTGTGCGAAGTCTCTCCTGAATAACCTCCACCCTATCCAAAGCATCCTGGACTAACTCTGTCCCCAATAACCTTGCCTCACCGGGCTCAAACCAACCAACTGGAGATCTACACCGTCTCCCATATAATGCCTCATACGTCGCCATTTGAATATTGGATTGGTAACTGTTGTTATAGGCAAACTCTGCAAGAGGCAAGTAATCAGCCCACAAACCACCAAAGTCAATAACACAAGCTCTCAACATATCCTCCAAGATCTGAATAGTACGCTCGGACTGTCCGTCCGTCTGAGGATGGAATGCAGTACTCAACTCAACTTGGGAGCCCAACTCCCGCTGAAATGTCCTCTAGAACTGTGAAGTAAACTGTGTACCTCTGTCTAATATAATAGAAACTGGGATTCCATGCAATCTAACGAGCTCCCGAATGAATTTCTCAGAAAACCGCTCTGAGGAGTACGTAGTACACACAGGAATGAAGTGAGCTGACTTGGTCAGCCTACCCACAATCACCCAAATAGAATCAAACTTCCTCGCTGTCCGAGGGAGTCCAATAACAATGTCCATAGTGATCCTTTCCCACTTCCACTTAGGAATATAAATGCGCTGAAATACACCACTGGGCCTCTGATGCTCGTACTTAACCTGCTGATAGTTGAGGCACCGTGCTACATGTCTGACAATGTCCATCTTCATCTTTCTCCACCAATGATGTTGTTTCAAGTCTTGATACATCTTTGCGGCTCCTGGATGGATAGAATACCGTGAGCTATGGGCCTCCTCCAGAATCAACTCACGAAGGCCATCAACATTGGGCACACATATCCGGCCCTGCATCCTTAATACGCCGTCACTATCAATGGTGACATCCCTAGCATCATCATGCTGAACTCTGTCCCTAAGGACAGCCAAGTGTGGATCATCATACCGGCACTCACGAATACGGTCATATAGAGAATACCGAGATACAACACAAGCCAACCCTCTGCTGGGCTATGAAATGTCTAACCTCACTAGCTGATTGGCTAGCACCTGAACATCATAAGGATATGATCTCTCCTCAGCTGGAATATATGCCAAGCTCCCCATACTGACCGCCTTCCGGCTCAACGCATCGGCCAACATATTGGCCTTCCCCGGATGATATAGAATAGTAAAGTCATAATCCTTAAGAAACTCAAGCCATCTCCGCTGTCTCAAATTAAGATCCTTCTATTTGAACAAGTGTTGGAGACTACGATGATCGCTATACACCTCACAGGACACGCCGTACAAATAATGCCTCCAAATCTTCAAGGCATGAATTATGGCAGCTAGCTACAAATCATGAACAAGATAGTTCTTATCATGTGGATTCAACTGTCGAGAATCATAAGCAATCACCTTACCTTCCTGCATCAATACACAACCTATCCCCACCCTCGAGGCATCACAATAAACAGTATATGAACCTAAAGCTGATGGCAACACTAATATTGGAGCAGTGGTCAAAGCTGTCTTGAGCTTCTGGAAGCTCTCTCGCACTCATCCGACCACACGAATGGTGCACCCTTCTGAGTCAACTTAGTCAAAGAAGAAGCAATGGATGAAAATCACTGAATAAACCGGCGATAATATCCCGCCAAACCAAGAAAGCTCCTGATCTCAGTAGATGAGGACGGTCTAGGCCAACTCTACACCGCCTGTATCTTCTCCGGATCAACCTGAATACCATCACGGGACACCACATGACCCAGAAATTCTACCGACTCGAGCCAAAACTCGCACTTGGAGAATTTAGCATATAGCTTCTCCTCCCTCAATCTCTGCAACACAATACTCAAATGCTGGGCATGCTCCTCCCGACTACGGGAGTAGACTAGAATGTCATCAATGAACACAATCACAAATGAATCCAAATAAGGCCTGAACACACTGTTCATCAGATGCATGAACGTTGCTGGGGTGTTGGTTAGCCCAAAAGACATCACAAGGAACTTATAGTGGCCATATCTGGTCCTGAATGCATTCTTCATAATATCAGAGTCCCTGATCTTCAGCTGATGATAGCCTGAACGAAGATCAATCTTAGAAAACACTCCCGTACCCTGTAACTGATCAAACAAATCATCAATACACGGTAGAGGGTACTTGTTCTTTACTGTTACCTTGTTTAATTGTCTATAATCAATACACATCTGCATGGAACCATCTTTCCTTTTAACAAACAACACCGGTGCACCCCACGGAGACACACTAGGGCGAATGAAACCCTTATCCAAAAGCTCCTGAAGCTGTTTTTTCAATTCCTTCAACTCAACTAGTGCCATCCGATAAGGAGGAACGGAAATGGACTGAGTGCCCGGCACGAAGTCAATGCCAAAATCAATATTCCTATCCAGCGGCATGCCCGACAGGTCTGAGGGGAATACATCTGGAAAGTCCCTCGCGACAAGTACATAATCGATGCTAGGAGACTCAGCTCCCACATCTCTCACAAATGCTAAGTACAAAAAACACCACTTTTCAACCATTTTATGAGCCTTTAAAAAATAAATAACATGGCTAGGGACGAAATCAGTCAAACCCCGCCACTCAATCTGAGAAATAATCGAAATAGCCAACGTAACTGTCTTAGCATGACAGTCCAATATAGCATGGTACAGAGACAACCCGTCCATACCCAATATCACATCAAAGTCCACCATGCCTAACAATAACAGATCTGCCCGTGTCTCCAGACCCCGAATAGAAATAACAGGATCTATAGACATGATCCACAATAATCGTATCACCCACGGGGGTGGATACATGAACAGGTAAATCAAGACTACCACGAGTCGCACCCAAATGATGTGCAAAATAAGAAGACACGTAGGAATATGTGGACCCTGGATCAAATAGAACAGAGGCATTTCTATGATAAACTGAAATGATACCTGTAATCACTACATCTGAGGCAACATCATCTTGCCTATTAGGAAATTCATAGAAACATGCCTAACCACTACTCGTTCGCTCCTCACCCCTGGGGAAACCTCTAGAAGACTGACCTCCACCTCTACTAGCCTGAGATGGTGCTGAAGAGGAGGGCCAATCCCTCTGTTGAGGCCTATCCCTACGAAGTCGAGGGCACTGCCTCCTCATGTGGCAAACTCACCACACTCATAATAGCTACCTGGCGCTGGAGAAGGGGACTGAAGGGAACCCATCACCGCAGAAGAACCCTGGGCTTAAGAAGTAGTAGGTGCTTCACTCTGGGCTGGGAGAGCACTAAATGAAGACTGGCCCTGCAGGAATCCCTGTCGACCACGACAAGAAGAAGCTCCACTATGCTCAGGGCGGCCTGAATGAGAAGGTCTAGATGAGCGACCTCTGCCCTGCTGGAAATGCCCTCTAGATGGAGCACCACCGAAGCTACCAGAACCACGAGGCCTCTTGGCCTCTCGCTCCTCTCTCTCTCGGCAACGATCCGCCTCACTGAAGCATGTCATATCCACAACCTCCTCAAATGATGACAATAGAACTCCCTCTCTGGTCATAAGAATGCGGATGGAGTAGTTGAGGCTATCAATAAACCTCCTAATCCTTCCCCTATCAGTAGTGATCATCCATGTGGCATTCCTAGCCAACAGTGTGAATCTCATCTCATACTGGGTCACTAACATGTCGCCCTGAACAAACCACTCAAACTAGCGACGAAGCTCCTCACGACGGGACTGAGGTACATACTTCTCTAGGAAGAGAGTAGAAAACCGGTGCCAGGTAAGAGGTGCTACTCCCGCAGGCATACGCCTCTCAAACGCTTCCCACCAATCAAACGCGGGACCAGTAAACTGAAAAGTAGTGATGAAACTCCATTGGACTCAAGAATACCAGTTGTACGTAGCATCCTCTAGCACTTATCTAAGAAACCCTGGGCATCCTCGCCCTCAGTACCACTGAAATAAGGTGGCTGGAGTCTACCAAATCTCTCTAGACGATATTGTTCGTCGTCGGGCATAACCTGAACCACATGTTCTAGAGCTGGTGCAGCTGGAGGAGTAACTGGTGCAACCACCAGAGCGGGGACCACCTCCGGCGTCCGAAGTCCATGAACAGCCTGCTCAGGTGTGCGAGCTGCAGGGGTCTGCTGATCACCCCCTGTCTGGGATGTCACTGCAGTAGCGGTAGCTAATACTACCTGAGCCAATCCGGAACACACTAATAATATCTGGGCCAGAGTCTCCTGAAGACCAGGAATGGCAATAGATACAGTCTGGGCCTGAACTGGGGCAGCTGGAGCATCAACCACTGGGGGCTGCTCCTAAATTGGTACAACGGGTGGGTCAGCTGGCACTGCTTCAGCTGCCATACCTCTACCTCTAGCACGACCGCGCCCACGGCCTCTAGCAGGTGGCAATGGAGGTCGTCCACCTCATCCTGATGCTCGAGTCCTCGCCATCTGCGAGAGAATAGAATATAGAAGTTTAGTTCTCAGAACAACAAGATCGCACGATAGAGTTCAAGAAATGTGAAGTGTTTCCAAAGGTTCGCAGCCTCCCGAGGATAAGTACAGGCGTCCCCGTACCGATCCACAAGACTCTACTAACCAGCTCAAGACTTATGAGGCCTAGTAAACCTAGGCTCTGATACCAACTTGTCTCGACCCAAAACCCGGTCGTGATAGCGCCCAGCATATTGCTAGGCCAGCCCGACCAATTAACGACATTCACGGAGCTATGAGCTCACTTTATCCAATTTAAGCATAACAGAAATAAGTCAAAGTGATAGAATACCAACACAGGGATCAAGTCCCAAATAGTACAACTCCCCATAGACCGAGGGGTCAAGAGTCAAGAGCCTCTACAGATAACATAAGTGCAATAGTATTTTTACAAGATACTCAGTGCGAAAAGAAATAGAAACACAATGAAGAGACAGATGGAAGAGATGTCAGGTCCTGCAGACTCTGCAGCTACCTCGACTATCCCACAGATATTGCCTCTGAACAACTACCGGATCAGGACTGCTGAGAGGTACCTGGATCTGCACACAAGGTGCAGGGAGTAAAATGAGTACTGCCAGACTCAGTGGTAATGAACAGGGGTAAGACAACATAGATAAGAAATCTCAATATAGCACTAAGTGAAGCTGTAATGAAATAACCTATAACAGTTCAATATCAATAGTAATGTACCAACAAGTATCAACAACATGGTATAACAGCTATCAGATGTAGCTAAATGCAATGCAATGCATGAAATGACTGCTACAGCCGCGTAGCCCGATCCAATTTGGGTACATGTGCTCACTGTGGGGGTTCAGACTCAGGAGGGGCTCTTATAGCCCAAGAACAATATCATGAATATACGCTGCGGCGCGCGGCCCGACCCACTACCAGTCAGCTAATATGCAAATGCTGCCTCGCAGGCTCAAAAGTAGTTTTGGAAACTCTTTTATCCTTTTTCAATTGAAAACGGTATGTCAAGGTTCCAGAGATTGGAAAATCATGATAATAGTAATACCTATGGACTAGTAGTAAAACTAGCATGTCAATATCACAGAACAATAATAACGATCCTCGTATGATCCCAATAACAGGCTCACAACCCATAAATGTACACAACCATCCGAGAAGGAGGTCCACCGGCTCAAGAGTAGCCAATATCACAATATAATCTCAACAGGTCAGACTAAGCCATAGTCCCCAAATCACAATCGACCCCGCACTCACAAGAGAGTACGTGTCTCACCGCTATACAGCCCGCTGGTCATCACCCACATCCATTACTCACCTCAATATGGCTTGATGACTAATCTGCGATGGCCTTGCCATGAGAATCAAGCTCCGCACGTGTAGAATCTGATCAAATATGGTAGAAACACATCAAATTAGGCCAATGGGATGATACCCAGTCAAAACAACTCAATTTACACCAAAAACTACAAAGTTGCCAAAACTCGACTTTCGGTACACTTCTCGAAAAATTACGAAAGTCACATATTCGGAACCCTCGTCGCAACACGAGTCTAGGCATATAAAATTTACCAAATTCGGACTCCATTTGCCCATTCAATTTCTTGATTTTCTATAATTCAAGCCTAGGGTGAAAAACCTCCATAATACACCCCAAATTCCTCCAATTTCATGAGTAAATTGCATAATTTATCAATACAAATCATAATTTGAGTCCACAGTTAATTACCTGAAGAATCTCCTTGATTTCCTTTCAAAATCGCCCAAATCGTCTCTTAAGTCTGAGTCCTAAATGTTTTAGAATGTTCTGAAATTTCTAACTTCTGATATTATTAATCCTTCTGCGATTTCCGCCTCTGCGGACAAAATTCCGCTCCTGCGAGCCCGTATCCGCGACCAACTGGTCGCTTCTGCGATTTCAGGTCTAGCTGGCCACTTCTGCTTCTGCGAGCCTAGGACCGCTTCCACGCATCCGCTTCCGCGTACACATAACCGTTCATGCGGTAATCCTTTGCTTCTACGCACCAGAGTCCGCTTCTGTGGACTCGCTTAGGCGACCAACTATCCGCCTCTGTGGGTCTCCCCAATCCGCCTCCAAACCGCCTCCTCAGTCCGCTCCTGCGGACTCACCTGTGCGCCCTTATTTTCGTAGGGGTAAAAACAACAGAACCAGAATTGTTTCAACCTGCAATTTCCATGTTTTTCTCCCGTTTAACCACCCGGAAATAACCCGAGGCCCCCGGGACCTTATCCAATCACACCAACACATCATAATACCTTATTCGAACTTGCTCCAAACCTTAAAACATGTCTAACAACACTAAAACCCACAATTCACATCGAATTCAAGCCTAAATTCCTTAAAACTTTCTGAATTACACATTCGATCAAAAACCCGACCAAACGACGTCCGAATGACCTGAGAATTTGCAGACATATCCAAAATCACATGAAGAAGCTACAGAATTTGTCGGAATTCCATTCCGACCCCCGCATCAAAATCTCACCTACCATTCGGATTTCTCCAAAATTCAACCTTAGCCAATTCAAGCCTATTTCTACACTGGACCTCCAAATTCAATTCCGATCGCTCCTCTAAGTCACAAATCACCTCTCGAAACTAACCAAATCATCAGAATTCGATTCCAAGCACTCTAACTAAATAGTAAATTCCAGGTTTACTTTCCATATTCAAGCATCCTTCAAAAAGACTATATGCCTCATTTTCAATCCAAATCACTCCTAATTCACCCGATAGAGTCTAACACTGATATAAAACATATAAATACAAAATAACAGGGTGGTAATTCCCACGACGATAGGCGGGGTCATCACATTCTCCCCCACTTAAGCAAAAGCTCGTCCTCGAGCGGGTCAAGAAACATACCTGAGGACTCAAACAAGTGAGGATATCTGCTTCGCATCTCCCGCTCGATCTCCCAAGTGGCCTCCTCCACAGGTCGACCTCTCCACTGAACCTTAACTGATGCAATGTCCTTGGACCTCAATCTTCTCACCTAGCGACCCAATATAGCTATAGGCTCCACATCATAGGTCAAATCATCATCAAGCTGAATAGTGCTAAAGCCCAACACATGCGATGGGTCACCAACATACTTCCGGAGCATGGACATGTGAAACACTGGATGAACTCCTGATAGACTAGGTGGCAAGGCAAGCATATACGCCACCTCTCCAATCCTCCTGTGGATCTCAAAAGGGCCAATAAACCTCGGACTGAGCTTTCCTTTCTTCCTAAATCTCATGACGCCTTTTATCGGCAAAACCTTCAGTAAGACTTTCTCACCCACAGAATAAGACACATCTCAAACCTTCCGGTCCGCATAACTCTTCTGGCGTGATTGAGCTGTGCGAAGTCTCTCCTGAATCACCTTCACCCTGTCCAAAGCATCCTGGACTAACTCTGTCCCCAATAACCTTGCCTCACCGGGCTCAAACCAAGCAACTGGAGATCTACACTGTCTCCTATATAATGCCTCGTACGGCGCCATCTGAATATTGGATTGGTAACTATTGTTATAGGCAAACTCTACGAGAGGCAAGTAATCAGCCCACGAACACCAAAGTCAATAACACAAGCTCTCAACATATCCTCCAAGATCTGAAGAGTACGCTTAGATTGTCCGTCAGTCTGATGATGGAATGCAATACTCAACTTAACTTGGGAGCCCAACTCCCGCTGAAATGTCCTCTAGAACTGTGAAGTAAACTGTGTACCTCTGTCTAATATAATAGAAACTGGGATTCCATGCAATCTAACGATCTCCCGAATGAATATCTCAGATAACCGCTCCGAGGAGTACGTAGTACACACAAGAATGAAGTGAGGTGACTTGGTCAGCCTATCCACAATCACCCAAATAGAATCAAACTTCCTCGTTGTCCGAGGGAGTCCAATAACAATGTCCATAGTGATCCTTTCCCACTTCCACTTAGGAATATCAATGCGCTGAAATACACCACTGGGCCTCTGATGCTCATACTTAACCTGCTGATAGTTGAGGCACTGTGTTACATGTCTAACAATGTCCATCTTCATCTTTATCTACCAATAATGTTGTTTCAAGTCTTGATACATCTTCGCGGCTCCTGGATGGATAGAATACCGCAAGCTATGGGCCTCCTCCAGAATCAACTCACGAAGGCCATCAACATTGGGCACACATATCCGGCCCTGCATCCTTAATACGCCGTCACTATCAATGGTGACATCCCTAGCATCATCATGCTGAACTTTGTCCCTAAGGAAAGCCAAGTGTGGATCATCATACTGGCGCTCACGAATACGGTCATATAGAGAAGACCGAGATACAACACAAGCCAACACCGTGCTGGGCTCTGAAATGTCTAACCTCACTAGCTGATTGGATAGCACCTGAACATCATAAGCAAATGATCTCTCCTCAGCTGGAATATATGCCAAGCTCTACATACTGACCGCCTTCCGGCTCAACGCATCGGCCACCACATTGGCCTTCCCCGGATGATATAGAATAGTAATGTCATAATCCTTAAGCAACTCAAGCCATCTCCGCTGTCTCAAATTAAGATCCTTCTGTTTGAACAAGTGCTAGAGACTACGATGATCGGTATGCACCTCACAAGACACGTCGTACAAATAATTTGTCCAAATCTTCAAGGCATGAACTATGGCAGCTAGCTCCAAATCATTAACAGGATAGTTCTTCTCATGTGGATTCAACTGCCGAGAAGCATAAGCAATCACCTTACCTTCCTGCATCAATACACAACCTATCCCCACCCTCGAGGCATCATAATAAACAGTATATAAACCTAAAGATGATGGCAACACTAATACTGGAGCTGTGGTCAAAGCTGTCTTGAGCTTCTGGAAGCTCTCCTCGCACTCATCCGACCACACGAATGGTGCACCCTTCTGAGTCAACTTAGTCAAAGAAGAAGCAAAGGATGAAAATCAATGAATAAACCGGCGATAATTGTCACGCCCCAAATCGAGGAACATGACCGGCGCCTGACCGGGTTGCCCCAGTCAAGCGGACCTGGGTGCCTTTCATTCCCACGTGTTACCCCTGTGTTGACTGTTTCTCATTAACCAAATATATTACTAATCATAATTGATTTCACATTAAACAAATAAAACGATACGAGTGATTCATTAACAAAATTGTAATTTTTACAACGCCCGACATAACATAATATATACATAAGACTGGAGTCCCACAGTTTACATGTCTACAGAGCCTCTAGGATACAAAAGGGGAAATACAATACTTGCCGGTAACAAGGCTCCGGCTATACCTTACAAAACCAAAATGAAATCTAAACCGAGTGGCATGAACCACACAAGGCCCCGAGGAAGAAAGGGGCTCACCAAAACGGGCGGTGGAAGGAGAAGGATACTACTGCCGATGAGCTGAAGTGCCTGCTACTCTGATCCACCTACAATCATAACACGAATGTAGCGTCCCCGGCAAAAGGGACGTCAATACACTTGAATTGTACTGGTATGTATGGACAAACTTTGTCCCAAGTAAACTCAAGCCATTAAATTACATCAACAATTAATTAAGCCAGAGCCAACCATGTTTCCACATTTTCCTTATTTCAAATAATTCTCAACACAAAGCACCTTCTACAATCAACCAATTTAACAATAACCAATCAATCACATAAAGCACAAGTAGTCAAACAAAGGGGCAATCAGTGCCCCACAGGTTGCAAACTCTCCTGTTGTCTCCTTTCACAATTTCACATTATTGATTTTTGTATCAATTTTCAATAGCGATTTCGATCGCTTTCCATCCTTATTGCCCCCTGACCACCCTTATTACCTCGGCCACCCTTATCACCCCAACCCACACCTTATTTCCCCACGTTGCGGCGCGCAACACGACCCCGCCTTACAGTTGAAAACACAACAATTTCAAACAACAGATAAGGTACTACACACAATTTCAACAAGTTCAAATAAGCAACTTACACATTGGTTCATGTTCTCAATTTCTTCTCAATTCACTATCACAACCATGTTACAAAATTTCCACAATTCAAGTGTTTCATCTCTTTCCACAATAAACCAATTCTCAAGTGTTTCGTTTGTTTTCCACAAGGTGCCATATAGGCCATCATAGTCAATATTCACAATTCTTTTGCCAAATTAAACTCTCATTTTACATCACTCATAGCTCAACAACAAACTTTGAATATCCAACAACAACATCAAGAATTTCACACAATTTGTCAATTTAACACGAAACAAACAAACTTCACACATATAGGCGATTTCACAAGAATCAAAATTAGCCATACATACCTGTGATGATTTTTCCTCCTACTTTATGCTTACCCAAGATATCCTACTCTTGCCAACCTTGTTCTTGAAGACTCTTACTTCTACTCACTTCTTTTTACTAGAAATCAAGTTCAATAATCATGCATGAGTGTAAAAATTCTATTTTTAAAAGCTATTATATGCAAACCTCTCTTTACCCAATTAAAACTGAAAATCAAAGAAAATAATTAGGGTTTTTACCTTGAAAATATTGGGGAAGTTGAATCCCTGCCCTAGAATCCCTTGGAATTAAGTAGTTGGAACAATCTTTGAAGATGAAGAACTTCTCTCTCTAAAAACCCTCTCTTCTCTCTCTAATTTTGGTGAGATGATATGATAAAATGAAGAAGAAAGGTGTTATATTAAAGAAGAGATCGGGTCAAAATGTTACAAAAATCGGGGCCGGGGTCAATTATGCGGTGCACTATGCGACCGCAGAATCAACATGCGGTCCGCATAGTGACCGCAGAATTGCCCCAAATTTTATACAGGTTCTGTTAAGGAATGCGGTCACTATGCGGACCGCATGTTGATTCTGCGGTCGCAAAGTGCACCGCAGATTTGACATGCGATCGCATATCGACCGCACTTTTGACACGATTTTGGGCAACTCTCCGGAACGTTTTGCGGCAAGAATGCGGTCCGCATGTCAGGTTTGCGGTCGCATTCTTGACAGCATATTTGACATTTTTCGGAAAAATAATTCTCTACATTTTTGAAACTTAAATCACTACCAAGGGTCCGAACCGCGGCGAGCAAGCTCGCCGCGAAGAATTCTACGCATTCCTAACATATTATTCGGACCATGACACCACAACTACTAGTTTTTATGCACAAAATTTTTACGGGGCCTTACAATAATATCCCGCCAAGCCAAGAAAGCTCCTGATCTCAGTAGCTGAGGATGGTCTAGGCCAACTCTACACCACCTCTATCTTCTCCGGATCAACCTGAATACCATCACGGGACACCACATGACCCAGAAATGCTACCGACTCGAGCCAAAACTCGCACTTGGAGAATTTAGCATATAGCTTCTCCTCCCTCAATTTCAGCAACACAATACTCAAATGCTGAGCATGCTCATCCTAACTACGGGAGTAGACTAGAATGTCAACAATGAACACAATCACAAATGAATCCAAATAGGGCCTGAACATACTGTTCATCAGATGCATGAACGTTGCTGAGGCGTTGGTCAGTCCAAAAGACATCACAAGGAACTTATAGTGGCCATATCTGGTCCTGAATGCAGTCTTCATAATATGAGAGTCCCTGATCTTCAGCTGATGATCGCCTGAACGAAGATCAATCTTAGAAAACACTCTCGTACCCTGTAACTGATCAAACAAATCATCAATGCACGGTAGAGGGTACTTGTTCTTCACTGTTACCTTGTTTAATTGTCTATAATCAATACACATCCGCATGGAACATCTTTCTTTTTAACAAACAACACCGGTGCACCCCACGGAGACACACTAGGGCGAATGAAAATCCAAAAGCTCCTGAAACTGTTCTTTCAATTCCTTCAACTCAACTGGTGCCATCCGATAAGGAGGAATGGAAATGGACTGAGTGCCGCACTAAGTCAATGCCAAAATCAATATTCTTGTCCGGCGGCATGCCCGGCAGGTTTGAGAGGAATACATCTGAAAAGTCCCTCGCTACAGGTACTGAATCGATGCTAGGAGACTCAGCTCCCACATCTCTCACAAATGCTAAGTACGAAAAACACCCCTTTTCAACCATTTTCTGAGCCTTTAAATATGAAATAACACGGCTAGGGACAAAATAAGTCGAACCCCGCCACTCAATATGAGAAATAACAGGAATAGCCAACGTAACTGTCTTAGCATGACAGTCCAATATAGCATGGTACAGAGACAACCAGTCCACACCCAATATCACATCAAAGTCCACCATCCCTAACAATAATATATCTGCCTGGGTCTCCAGACCCCCAATAGAAATAACACAAGATGTATAGACATGATCCATAAAAATCGTATCACCCACGGGGGTGGATACATGAATAGGTAAATCAGGACAACCACGAGTCGCACCCAAATGATGTGCAAAATAATAAGACACGTAGGAATATATGGACCCTGGATCAAATAGAATAGAGGCATCTCTATGACAGACATAAATGATACCTGTAATCATTGCATCGGAGGCAACTGTATCACGCCTGTCAGGAAGTGCATAGAATCGAGCCTGGCCTCCACTGGATCTCTCCTCGCCTCTAGGGCGACTATGAGAAGACTGACCTCCACCTCTACTAGCCTGAGGTGGTGCTGAAGAGGAGGGACGATCCCTCTATTGAGCCCTATCCTTACGAAGTCGAGGGCACTGCCTCCTCATGTGGCCAAACTCACCACAATCATAATAGCTACCTGGTGCTGGAGAAGGGGACTGAAGGGAACCCCTCGCCGCAGAAGAACCCTGGGCTGAAGAAATAGTAGGTGCTGCACTCTGGGCTGGGAGATCACTAAATGAAGACTGGCCCTGCTGGAATCCCAGTCGACCACGACTAGAAGAAGCTCCACTCTGCTTAGGGCGGCATGAATGAGATGGTCTAGTTGAGCGACCTCTGCCCTGCTGGAAATGCCATCTAGATAGAGCACCACTGAAGCTACCAGAACCACGAGGCCTCTTGGCCTCCCGCTCCTCCCTCTCTCGACGGCGATCCACCTCAATAAAGCAGGCCATATCCACAACCTGCTCAAATGATGACAATAGAACTCTCTCTCTGGTCATAAGAATGCGGATGGAATAGTTGAGGCCATCAATGAACCTCCTAATCCTTTCCCTATCAGTAGTGATCATCCATGTGGCATTCCTAGCCAACTGTGTGAATCTCAGCTCATACTGGGTCACTGACATGTCGCCCTGAACAAACCACTCAAACTGGCGATGAAGCTCCTCACGACGGGACTGAGGTACATACTTCTCTAGGAAGAGAGTAGAAAACTGCTGCCAGGTGAGAGGTGTTGCTCCCGCAGGCATACGCCTCTCAAACTCTTCTCACCAATCAAACGCGGGACCGGTAAACTAAAAAGTAGTGAATGAACCACCTGCTCAGGTGAATGAAACTCTTTCGCGTACACATAACCGCTCATGCAGTAATCCTTGGCTTCTACGCACCAGAGTCCGCTTCTGTGGACTCGCTTAGGCGACCAACTATCCGCCTATGTGGGTCTCCCCAATCCGCCTCCAAACCACTTATGTGGCACGCCCTTCGCACCAGCGACATCACCTCAGCAGACAAACTTCCGCCTCTGCGCGACCAAGCGCCTCCTCAGTCCGCTCCTGCGGACTCGCCTCTACGCTCTTATTTCCGCAGGGGCGAAAATAACAGAACCAGAATTGTTTCAACCTGCAATTTCCATGTTTTTCTCCCATTTAACCACCCGGAAACACCCCGAGGCCCCCGGGACCTCATCCAATCACACCAGCACATCATAATACCTTATTCGAACTTGCTCCAACCCTCAAAACACGTCTAACAACACCAAAACCCACAATTCACATAGAATTCAAGCCTAAATTCCTTAATACTTTCTAAACTACACATTCGATCAAAAACCCGACCAAACGACGTCCGAGTGTCCTGAAAATTTGCAGACATATCCAAAATCACATGATGAAGCTACATAATTTGTCGGAATTCCATTCCGACCCCCGAATCAAAATCTGAACTACCGTTCGGATTTCTCCAAAATTCAACCTTAGCTCATTCAAGCCTATTTCTACACCCGACCTCCAAATGCAATTCTGATCGCTCCTCTAAGTCACAAATCACCTCCCGGAACTAACCAAATCATCAGAATTCGATTCCAAGCAGTCTAACTAAATAGTCAATTCCAGGTTGACTTTTCATATTCAAACTTCCTTCAAAAAGGCTATATGCCTCATTTTTAATCCAATTCACTCCTAATTCACCCGATAGACTCTGACATTGATATAAAACATATATATAAAATAACGAGGTGGTAATTCCCGTGACGACGGGCCGGGTCGTCACAGCATGCAAGATGGAGTAACAAATTCAATATAGGTAATGTATATACACAATTATATTTTATTTTTCGTATATCAGACGACCAAATTAGAACTCAATATTTAAATGCATGCAGGATTGACTAACAGATTCAATACAACAATTGAAATCAATCCTCCATATCCATAAGCAAATGCGCTGAGAACATGGTATTGTAGATTTATTTCAATATCAATACATTATTTGTCATATATTTACTTGAACGTGTACAAGAACTAATTTTGAAATGTTGACATACTTTAAGGGTTCAACAAAATCAGAAAATGCTTATTGCATACACAATGAAGAGCACAAGTCCAACAGGCTCTCTTTTATTTCTTCCTTTCGAAGAAGCGATAGTGCCAATTGCAGAAATCCGATATCAAGATCCAGTAAGTACATTAAATATTGATATATGTATTGTTACAAATTTTTACCTTTTATTCTTTAACAACAAAAATTAATATGCAACATCCTTGTGCTTTCCAGGGCCAAATATTCTACATACAGGCTGAAGTCACATTACAAAATGAGAACCAACGATTCTGTATTCTAGCTTGTTCAGATTGTAAACAACACTTCGCACGAGCTATATTACGAAGAAAGTTCTATTGTGCTAATTGTCGTTGAGCTACCCAGTTGGTTCCCAAGTATACATGCAACTCCCACATAACTATTTACATTTAACATTATACATTCATCATATTATTAATTAACCAATTATTTTATCTCACAACTAGGTGCCAATTTGAAGTTACGGTCGCTGATCAGAGTGGTTCTACGATAGCATCTATCGTCGACGAGCATGTAGAAAAAATCTTGCTTCTCTCTTCAGAAGAGATTTATAATATCTGCAATGTGACGGTATCAACTTTAGAACTAACTGTCATCTACAGACACTTGTACTTTCATTGGTGTTTCATGCAAGAACTTTAAAGTTTTCTCTATAAATCTTTCCAACACTTTTGTAAGTGTTCACTTCACTTTGGTCTCTTCCTATTTGATCAACCTCTCAAATTTGAAGTCTTTAGTCTTAAAGAATGCTAATCTTAATGGTTTTTAAACTTCTGCTGTTAAATGCCAATGTGGGCTTTGTTTAAACTCTATAGATCTAGCTGAAAACACAATTTTAGAGTCTGTTTCTAATATTTTTAGCTTTGACTGTTGTTCAAGCCTTAGGTCTTTTAATCTTTCCTTGCATTTAGTGAACCCTCCTTTTAAAAAACTTAAAGCTTCAACCTTTAGGTTCCAACTTCTTGATCTTTCTTTTAACAATATCTCAAGTCAAAACTTGTTTTATTGGCTTTCATCTATCAAGTTTGTTGAGCTTGAATTCTTTTATGTCAAGGGTAATTAGTTGGAAATATCCTTGAATTGGATTTCAAGAATTTGTCGTATTTGAATCTTTCTGTTAATAATTTCTCAATTTCTCAATTGGTTTCCCTTCATTCAAAGATTGGTCTAATTTGGAGCACTTGGATTTGTCCTTCAACAAGTTTTATGGTGATATTGGTGCTTCACTTTCTTTATCTGAAAAGCTCAATTTTTTCAACCTTACAAATAATCAATTTGTGAGTCCATACTTGACAGTTTAACTAATTGTTCTTGATTGATGTCACTTGATCTTAGCTTTAATACTCACACAAAAATAACTTATTTTATTTACAGAAGGGACTGTTGCCTCTTGTGAACACGCAAAAGCTATTGGCTGGCAAGATCTTCAAGATTCAAATTAAAAAGCTGTTTACAAGAAGCAATGAGGCAGAGGCAGGAAAGTTAAATTTTGTCTTTCTTGGACAAAGGTAATTTGGGTATCTCACAAATGCCAGCCACCATCAAGGAACTTGGAGAAGGAAGTAAACGAAAAATTGAACATGTTGCCCTAGAGAAGCAAGAGCACTCACGCACAACAACCAATGGCAACGGTTCCTACAACAAATCTAAGGTGGAAATGACAATCCCCCCTTCGAAAAACTACTGAAAGGTATTTAAAATTTCTGTTCTTTTTGAATTTAATATGACATTTAATTTTGTCTAATATCAAATTCAACTTAACAGAAAAAACAAGCAACTTAAACGACTATCGTTTGCTAGAATTTTTGTCAGTGAAACATCTTTTGCTACTATTTTGGGATGTAAATTGAGGCACAACTTGCTGCTTGCTTTTGAATGCGGTTAAACTCATTTTTGTGAGTGCTTTCTAGATGTTCCTCTACTCGGAGTATATCACGGCGACATGGGGTTAGTGTTCTTGATTACAAATCTAATAACAACATCAATATTATCGAATGCATAGTCCACTTAAAATTATTTTAGAAGTCCGCCCCTTTATATGCTATTTTAGAACCTGCTATAGAGCTATGGTGTCCTTCTGGTGTGGCCTTAATAGAAAATCTATAAGCTAAGGTTTCGAGCATTTTCTAAAGATGGCACAAGTAGAGATAAGAGTGGATAAATGTTATCAATCTTATAAGAAATGAAATAAGAGAGAATAAACTAATATAGCACTGTGTTGCCAGATAATTTGTTGTTCTTCATATAATCAAGTCAAAGAGTCCTACTGATCTTTTGAATTATGGTAAATATAACTTCTATAAGTTTGTTTCATGTATTCAAATGTGCGTAGCTGAGGTAAAAAATCAAATTCTCTAATATTTATATTCTGTAGCTTGAAGTTAGTGCCGCTATCTTAGAAAATTGAAAGTCGTAGAGCTATATTTTCTGAAAATTTGATGTTTATGGAGTATAATTTAATATTTTTTTACCTTAATTATGTCCATGTGAAAGTTAAAGTAATAGATCTCTTAATACTATTTTTTTCATTTAACCAATATATTCAATTTTTTTTATTGGTTTTGATAATTTAAAAGGCTGAACAGACAATTTGATTTTGGGTATATCCTACGCTAACGAAATTATAATACTATAATATTAATACTCATTTCTAAAAGAATTATTTAAGAAATAGATACTAATTCCTGTGAACTCAACATTTCTTTAAATTTGTGTTTAAAATAAATCATGATCACAGTCAAATGACAATATTGGCAGATAAAATAATAACTTCAAAGGACAAAAAAAAATTAGTAATGCTTTAGAGAAAAAGTAGTTAGATCTTCTATATTTAGCAAGAGACAACAGAACAAGTTCAAGCTCATACAGACCATGTTTTTCAATTAATTAACTTCGAAGACATTTTTACAATAATTTCGTTAAAACTAACAGTGCTGATATGTGCAGAACATAAAACAAACTTAATTAGTTACTTAAAATCTACCAGACTTCTTACACAATTCAAAAGTGCATAAGTAGCTAAAACTTCAACTCATTTATTCTACTTATAACTACTTATGAGAGACAAATTAAGTAGATAGTATATCATAATTGTCGAAAAGAGTTATATATATTTTGCTAGATTCTATTCGACGTGATTGCTACTACCAGTGGTTTTAACGTGGTTATTTATGTGTCAATAATAATTACGTTGACAACAGTTTTGACATTTCTTTTAGAGAATAATAGCTACCAGCTGCATTACATATTTGAACTTTTCATCTTGACCCAATTTTTTTTACAGCTTTGTGCTCCCTTCTAGCTTTCTCTGTTAAATTACCTTCTCCGCTGAGTCTCGCCGTGTTCAGTTAATGTTATCTCTCTGCTATTTGTTTCTGCTTGTTCTTAGTTTCCATTGTTTGTTGATCTGAACTTTTCTGCTTGTTTTATCCTTTGTTTATTATAGCTTACGCTGAGTATAACAGAGAGCATATATAATGATTTTCGCATAGTAGAAGGATATTTTTAACCCTTTTCCACTAAAACAATAAAAATAAAAGGGCATCACATGCATCTTCCATGAACAACTCTAAAACCAGCCATATTGGCTCGTAGATTCCTCATTAAAGTAACATCTCATGAATACTCAAATCCAGTCTTATCTTTAGAATATCTAACTACCGAGTCCTGACCCAACTACCAAAATGAGCTAGCCGAACTGGAGAAGCACAAAATGCTTTAAAACCCATAAACGTTAACCAAAATTGCAAACGAGTAAAAGAAACTAAGTAACTAAATTTCCAGCAGGACAAATTGTTCTTTTCAAGTTTATGCAGAGTCCATGGGAGATTACGTGAGCTTGTCTTTACCTCTCTTTGTGTTGTGTCATTCAATCAGGTAGTAAAACAATAAGAGAATGTACAATCTATTTCATAAAAAAAAAAGGAAATGTTGTCTTCCGTGGTTTAGAGTGCTATTCAGCTCTAACAGATGCAAACCAGGTTAGAAATTGTAAATTTGTATAATATACTATAAGGTACAAGCAGTATAAATTTTAAGAATATATTTGACAAGCAAATCGTGGTCACAAGTGATTTAATGTTAGTCATAATACAACGAGAAGTATTTTTGTTTCTATGAAAATAGAAAAATAAATGTTTAAGGAACTTATTAGAGTAAATACAAAATAACAGACAAATACTTTGGGATGTGGAGCATATTCATTTCCTCTTAAGATCTAATTCTATGGTTGTAATGATTATAATATTGAAGTGAGTATATACATCACTTCAGTGCGTGTTCATTTCTTCAAAGCATATGGTAATAGAGAAAAAAGAGGATAAGTCTAATTACTAGAAAAGATTAAAAAAAAAGAAAAGGATAATTGCTATTATTGATTTTGACTACAGAAAAAGCCACTTCTGTACACATGTAATGTAGGTGTTACTGAAATTTGTTGGAAGTTTGACTTGCTATAAATTCATAACATGTAATATAAGTGTTGTTGAAATTTTTACTAATGAAATTTACGACTAAATCTTCTCTGTCTTTCCGAAGTTTACCATGTAATCTAGGTAAATGAAAGATTCATTGTTCGTAAGTATATTTTTGACTCCGTTTAATTTAATGTGTTAGGTCACTCATTTTCCTTGTGATAATGATGGTTCTTTTTGCAATGACCCGATTTGTCGTTACGGGAGTTATCGTCACGTTTTATTCATTTAACACTTCAATATTCTTATTTATATGTGTTTGGAAAGTTAGAAGCAAATCGGAAGGAATTTAGATAGAAATGAGGTCATATACCTCTTTATGAAAAGGATAGTTTGGAAAGGTCAACCGAGACCGGTGAGTTAGATAGCTCCGAATTGAATTCTGATGATTCGAGTAGTTTCGGGGGATCATTTATGACTTAGAAGAGCAATCAGAATCGAATTCAGAGGTTCGGTGTAGTTTTAGGCTTGAATTGGCTAAGGTTGAATTTTGGCGAAATCCGAACGGTAGGTTTGATTTTGATCCGGGGGTCGGAATGGAATTCAAACAATTTATGTCGCTTCGTTATGTGATTTTGGATATGTCTGCAAATTTTCAGGTCATTCGGACGTTGTTTGGTCGGGTTTTTGATTGAATGTTAGTTTCGAAAGTTTTGAAGAAACTTAGGCTTGAGTCCGTGTGAAAATGATGATTTTGATGTTTAGGATGGTGTTTTTATGATTGGAACAAGTCTGTATCGTGTTTTGGAGTATGTTGGTGGTTTTCGTTGGGGTCCCGGGGGCCTCGGGATGAATTCAGACCATCATCCGGGCATTTGGAACTTAGAGAAAATTGCAGGTCTGTGCAGCAGGCATTAAGCCTTCGCGTTCGCGTGGCCCAGGTCGCATTTGCGAAGTCAACGCTGGCTAAGGCATCGCGTTTGCGATCAGGCTGTCGCGTTCGCGTAGGCAAAGTTGAGATGAGCTTCGTGTTCGCGTCCCTGGAGGTCGCGTTCACGTAGGAGGAAAATGGAAGGCATCGCGTTCGCGTGAGGGCGACGCATTCGCGTAGAAAGAATGTTGGCCGGTTGGAAATTTGTTCTTTGCGAACGCGTGGGAGGCGTCGCATTCGCGAAGAGTAAGCTGGAGCTGGGCATCGCGGACGCATGAGCTCTATCGTGAACGCGTAGAGTAAAATGGTCAGGCAGTGAATTAAATTTCAAAAGTAGTGCAGTCGCGGGTTCATTCACAAAAATGCACATTTTGAGCCCTAGAGAGAGAAACTCACGGGAAATTGCTAGGAATTCATCGGGTATTCATCGGAGGTAAGTTTCTTGACTCAAAAATAAAATTTTATGGTAGAATTGTAAGGCCCCGTAAAATATTTGTGCATAAAACCTAGTAGATATAGTGTCATGGTCCGAATAATGTGTTAGGAATGTGTAGAATTCGCGGTTCGGACCCTTGGTAGTGATTTAAGTTTCAAAAATGTAGAGAATTAATTTTTCCGAAAAGTGTCAATTTTCCGGTCAAGAATGCGACCGTAAATCTGCTATGCGGACCGCATTCTTGCCGCAGAACTTAACAGAAGTCTCCCAAAAAATCGTGTTGAAAATGCGGTCGATATGCGATCGCATAGTGAATCCTGCGGTGCACTTTGCGACCGCAGATCAAGAATGCGGACCGCATATTGGTCGCATTCCGTAACAGAACTTGAGTAATTTTGAGGCCATTCTGCGGTCACTATGCGGACCGCATGTTGATTCTGCGGTCGCAAAGTGCACCGCAGAATTGACCCCGGCCTAGATTTTTGTAACATTTTTACCCGATCTCTTCTTTAATATAACACCTTTCACCCTCATTTTCTCATATCATCTTACCAAAATTAGAGAGAGAATAGAGGGGTTTTAGAGAGAGAAGTTCTTCATCTTCAAAGATTGTTCCAACCACTTAATTCCAAGGGATCCTAGGGCAAGGATTCAACTTCCCCAATCTTTTCAAGGTAAAAACCCTAACTATTTTCTTTGATTTTCAGTTTTAAATTGGGTAAAGAGAGGTTTGCATATAATAGCTTTTGAAAATAGAATTTTTACACTCATGCATGATTATTGAACTTGATTTCTAGTAAAAAGAAGTGAGTAGAAGTAAGAGTCTTCAAGAACAAGGTTGGCAAGAGTAGGATATCTTGGGTAAGCATAAAGTAGGAAGAAAACTCATCACCGGTATGTATGGCTAATTTTGATTCTTGTGAAATCGCCTATATGTGTGAAGTTTGTTTGGTTCGTGTTAAATTGACGAATTGTGTGAAATTCTTGATGTTGTTGTTGGATATTCAAAGTTTGTTGTTGAGCTATGAGGGATGTAAAATGAGAGTTTAATTTGGTAAAAGAATTGTGAATAATGGCTATAATGGCATATATGGTACTTTGTGGAAAAGAAATGAAACACTTGAGGATTGGTAAGTCATTGAACAATACGGTATGAATACTCTTTATTTTTGGAACATTTGTAACTTGATTGTGATATTGGCCTGAGAAGTAATTGTGAACATGAACCAACCTGTAAGTTGCTTATTTGAACTTGTTGAAATTGTGTGAAATGCCTTATCTGCTGTTTGTACTTGTTGTGTTTTAAAACCGTACGGTGGGATCGGGTTGCGTGCCGCAACATGAAGAAATAAGGTGTGGGTTGGGGTCATAAGGGTGGCTGAGGTAATAAGGGTGGTCAGGGGTAATAAGGATGGAAAGCGATCGAAATCGCTATTGAAAATTGATACAAAAATCAATGATGTGAAATTGTGAAAGGAGACAGCAGGAGAGTTTGCAACCTGGGGGGCACCGATTGCCCCTTTGTTTGACTACTTGTGCTTTACGTGATTGATTGGTTATTGTTAAATTGGTTGATCGTAGAAAGTGCTTTGTGTTGAGAATTATTTGAAATGAGGAAAATGTGGAAACATGGTTGGTCGGCTTAATTAATTGTTGATGTAATTTAATGGCTTGAGTTTACTTGGGACAAAGTTTGTCCATACATACCAGTACAATTCAAGTGTACTGACGTCCCTTTTGCCGGGGACGCTACATTCGTGTTATGATTGTAGGTGGATCGATAGCAGGCACTTCAGCTCATCGGCAGTAGTATCCTTCTCCTTCCACTGCCCGTTTTGGTGAGCCCCTTTCTTCCTTGGGGCCCCGTGTGGTTCATGCCACTTTTGTTTAGATTTCATTTTGGTTTTGTAAGGTATAGCCGGAGCCTTGTTACCGGCAAGTATTGTATTCCCTTTTTTTGTATCCTCGAGGCTCTGTAGACATGTAAACTGTGGGACTCCAGTCTTATGTATACATTATGTTATGTCGGGCGTTGTAAAAACTGCAAACTTGTTAATGAATCACTCGTATGGTTTTATTTGTTTAATGTGAAATCATTCATGGTTAGTAAGATATTTGGTTAATGAGAAACAATCAACACGGGGGTAACGCGTGGGAATGAAAGGCACCCAGGTCCGCTTGACTGGGGCAACCCGGTCAGGTGCCGGTCATGTTCCCCGATTTGGGGCGTGACAAGAATTAACATCAAACTTCATGAATTTGGTTAGAAACTGTGAAGAATTATGGCATAGGTATTGAAAACGAAAATTTGACTTTTGAAACGTCATTCGAACTCCGATTTCGATAAATTTTATATGCACGGACTCATGGAGAGACAAGGATCGCATTGGTACTATTTTCGGAATTTTTCGAGCAGCGGGCCCAGGGTCGGGTTTTACCATCTTAGTGCATTTATGCGTAATTCGTTTAAATTGAATTGGGTTATGTTTCTTTGACCCGTAAATGACATAATTGTTGTGGTTTGACTAGATTCTACGCACGAGGTAGCAAAGTCCAAGGGAAAAGGCATTGCGGGCGAGTCTACGACCGGCTAGAGGTGAGTAGTTAGTGTATATGGTAGCCTGAGGGTTCGAAACCCCGTCTTAGCACATTGTGACGCTAGTAGGGCGTGACTCACATCCCATGGAAGGTGCGAGATGATTATGACTGGGGATTGAGACTTGGTCCATACCGGATATGAATAATATATTATATGTGGTTGAAACGCATACTGTGTTAGATATATTTGTGGGCTGTAAGCCATATTTGGGGCCTTGTGCCGATCTGTAGTATCCCTAAGGGATAGATAAATATGTGATAGCTTGCTTTGCTTAATCATTGATCTCAGTCCTGGTTTGAAATCACTGTTATGAAATGCTAAGTCACCTGAGCTTGGAAAATTAAATAAAATTTAAGTCGTTTCATCATTAATGAACTGGAACTTGGAAATAAATAATTTGAACTGTTGTGTGACTCATATGCATGTTGTGGACTGAGGATGGATCGGGTTGCACGCTGCAGCAGATGATATAAGGATCGGGCTGCACGCCACAGTTGATGATATAATATTGCGCTTGGGCTGAAGGAGCACCTCCGGAGTCTGTACACACCCCCAGTGAGCGCTGTCGATGTTAAACGGATCGGGCTACACGCCGTAGCGGTCATGTGCATTGCATTGCATTGCATTTTATCTGTTGATTATCTGTGCTAGTTTTGATTTGCTGTTGTGTTTAGTTTGTGGTAGATACCGGACTGTAGTTTAGCTTTGCTTTGTGGTATTATGTGGATTTCCTGCTTTCAGCTATTATTATATACTTTTTACTCACTGAGTACTTAGTACTCACCCCTACTCCATGCACATTTGTGTGCAGATTCAGGTACATATGAGGGTTAGGCGAGCACTGCAGCCTTTATCAGAGTTATTCGAGTTGCTGAGGTAGCTGTCGGCATTTGCAGAACCTAGCTTCTCTTTCCATTCAGTTATTACTATATGTTTCAGACTTGAGTATTTCATTCAGTATTTCTATTACCAATCGGTTTTGTTTAGAGGCTCTAGACTCGTGACCCCAGATCTTTGGGAGTGTTATTTCATTTTCGCACTTAGTAATTATTCATATTATTATTATTGGAGTATCTATTGACTCATATATTCTTCATGAGATGTCCTTTTGGGACTGGTCTTTAATTGTGAAAGCAATTGTTGGTCTGGCCGGCCTAGCTTTAGTGTTGGGCGCCATCACGACCGGATTTGGGTCGTGAAAAGCTGGTATCAGAGCCTAGGTTACTAGGCCTCGCGAGTCATGATTCGGTTTAGTAGGCTCTCGCGGATTGCTACGTAGACGTCCGTATCTATCCTCGGGAGGCTACAGAACTTTTAGGAAATACTTCACTTTGTTAGTATTCTTATCGTGCGTATTTGATTCAGCTTGAGAAATAACTCTTGAAATTCCTTCCACACATCTGTACGCGCATGCAAGCATTCAGTAATACTCTGCATCGATGGCTGGAGATTCCTCGATTGAGAAGCGAGATGTAATCTCCGTGAGTTCATGTTGGACAAATATGGAGGACCTTCAGCCGAATCTTCGCCTACGGCTTGAGCACCGAAGTGCTGATTATGCGAGCAAGTACTTTTAACTTATGTGTTCGGTAATGTCCTTATTAGCGGGGATGGCGGTCGGATATCCACGTGATGAGTAAGTTAGCGTTGTGAGGTGTATCTATGTGATGTTGGTAGTGACGAAATAGTTTGTGGGATAATAGATGAACTGTTAAGCGATTCGTTCCTATTGCGATCTGTTGTGTAACCCCAAGTTGCGAGCATGTGAAGAATATTGTCGTATCTCCTAGTTGGAAAGTTAAGTGCAATACGTGTGGCGGTATGAGTTCAGACTCAGAAAAATAAATTGGCGGTATTTTATATGTTTTATGATTCAAACAAGTGCAACGCATATCCCTATATCGATTTTGATAGTATTGAAATTAATGTTGTTAATATACATTGTGATGTTTTGTTAAGTTGTAGCCGTGCTGTTAGGATAGTTTTGGTAATTCTCTGGCAGGTGGATAGGCCCAATTACAAAGGAAACTCTGCCGTAATTTTTGAAAAATTTGGGACTTAGTAAAAATTTGGACACCTAGAAAATAGGCTTAACTGTCATATGGGTGTATGCAAGAAAAAATGCAGAAGAGTTAAAATTCTAGATGATTTGTGTTTCCACAAGCTTATGAAAGAGCAAGTTTAATCACATTATGGTAATATGACAGCAATGAAGCATACGCGTTATGAGTATAGTGAGTTGTGATATATGGTTTTGAGCTAAGTTGGGGAGACTGTGTTGAGTAGCTAATTGCACGATTATGTGCTATGTTGGTTCTGTCTTAAAGTATACTGGCGAACCAGTTCTGAGTGCAGAAATTGAGCCGAGAATGGCACGAGTGAAAGAAAAGTTTTGACAAGATGTCAAGAGATCGGACGAGTAGGAAGGAAGTTTTGATGGTTAAGATAAATTAATATCGTCTTTAGCATCACCTGAGAGTGGTGTTGTGTCCTGGTTAGTGATTCTTGATTGCTCTTCAGCATTAATGCGACCAATGATTTGGAGGTGCACTTAGATATTGTTGTGGTAGGTTTTGGGAGCGTATTCCACCGGAAGATTTTATAAGTGTGGCTTGTAGTCACTTGGCCGACAAAAGATGTAAACCAAGTATGAAGGTTATGATAGTATCGTTAAATTGAGGAATTCATGCCCGGAGGGCACGTGGCATATTGGGTTGTGAACTGGGGAGGATTACTCTGATTAAGATGGTTGTTCTTGTGTTCTATGAAGAAAATGGAAGTTATCATGGACCTTTGAAAGGTTAATAGGCCATTTCAGTGTGATGAGGATCGGCTTGAAGTCAGTGGATAGATTTAATGTGAATAATGGCCCTATACCATGCCAGATGTGTTCATTTTTGTAACGTGGTCCTCGTGGAGGAGTAGTTAGTTGATGTTTCTTTGTCGGATGTTTTGCGTAGTTATGCATTGCACTAGGTGAGTGTGAAAAGGCTTGAAAAATTGCTATATGTTAAGAATCCACGTAGGAATGACGTTATACGAGCATCTTGGCTTTTGAAATTTCAATTGTACATCGCACCTCAGTGGTGCTTGAGCTTTGTAGTTTATAACGTTAAATATCCCTCAGGGATGATATCATGCACTTAGCGTGCGTACGACTGATACTTGGTATTATGTTGTAATGTGCAAATTTAGCTCGATTAGCATGTTCTTATGTAATAGTCATGTGTGGATCGGGTGGCTCGCCGCCATGGGTATGCGATCTGGAGCGGGTTGCATGCCGCAACAGTGTGGTATCGAGTATAGTTCTCTATATGCCATCGTGGTATGTCTTGCTTTCTGTTTTCCAAGGAAAGTCTGTGTTAGTGCGTGGTATTTGATAATTTCCTTTCAAAGCCCATTTTCTTTAGTACCGCATTCGAATCGGTAACACATTGGCACATTGGGGCATCATATGAGACATTTACTTATGTCTGGAGTGGCTTATTGTCTGAGCAGTTCGTACTGAGTAAAACGAGGTCATTGAATTCGAGATCAGTGCAATCTGAGTATATGAAGTAAGGAAAAGAGCTAAGACCATTGTTTGGTTCAGAATAATGTGATAGTCCTTGCCAAGAGTATAAAACTAATGAATTGTTGTCTCGACGGTGGCTAAGAATGTATACGGATCTCATCCTGTCATGTCAGCATTGTAAGAATTTGCACAAGGCATGTGTCTGTCATGAAAAGCATGGAATGTGTAGTGATTCCTTCTAAGCGATTCGATAATAGAGCTCCATATGATTAGGGTTTATGGCCCTCATATGTCCAAGGAAATGGTGTTGCTAATCATAGTGAGTTGACGCGAGTATGTGTTTCAAAAAAAGGTAATATGATTAAACTAATTAAATTTTAGTAGTATTATGGCATGCTCATGTTGGGTCCACTAGTGGTATTCTGGTTTGCATGGACTTTGTTAGTGGACTCCCTCGGACAGCGAGGAAGTTTGATTCAGTTTGGGTGGTTGTGGATAGGCTTACCAAGTCATCTCACTTCATTCCAGTGTGTACTACATACTCCTCGGAGTGGCTGGCGTAGATATTCATCCGCGAGATTGTGAGGTTTCATGGAGTTCCCATTTCTATCTTATCAGATAGAGGTACCCAGTTCACTTCTCAGTTCTGGAGGACATTTCAGCGAGAGTTGGGTTCACAGGTAGAGCTGAGCACAGCATTTCATCCATAGACGGATGGGCAGTCTGAGCGCACTATTCAGATATTGGAGGACATGTTGCGTGCTCGTGTTATTGACTTTGGTGGTTCATAGGCTGATTAATTGCCTCTTGCGGAGTTCGCTTATAATAATAGCTATCAGTCCAGCATTCAGATGGCACCATATGAAGCTTTATATGGGAGGCAGTGTAGGTCTCCAATCGGTTGGTTTGAGCTCGGCGAGGCTAGATTGTTGGGGACAAAGTTAGTTCAGGATGCCTTAGACAAGGTGAAGGTGATTCAGGAGAGACTTTGCACAGCTCAGTCGCGTCAGAAGAGTTATGCGGACCGAAAGGTCCGAGATGTATCTTATTCAGTAGGTGAGAAGATGTTGCTGAAGGTTTCGCCTATGAAGGGCGTTATGAGGTTTGGAAAGAAAGGAAAGTTGAGCCCAAGGTTCATTGGACCTTTTGAGGTGCTTAGGAAAGTTGGGGAGGTGGCTCATATGCTTGCCTTACCACCCATCTTTTTGGGAGTTCACCCGGTGTTCCATGTATCTATGCTCCGGAAGTATGTTGGAGACCCGTCACATGTGTTAGACTTCAGCACGATACAGTTATATGAGGACTTGACCTATGATGTGGAGCCGGTAGCCATTTTGGGTCGACAGGTTCGTAAGCTGAGATCTAAGGACATAGCTTCAGTAAAAGTGCAATGGAGAGGTCTTCCCGTGTATGAAGCAACTTGGGAGACAGAGCAGGAAACGCAGAGCAGATATCCACACTTATTTGAGACTCCAGGTACATTTCTTAACCCGCTCGCGGACGAGCGTTTGTTTAAGTTGGGGAGAATGTACCGACTCGATGTGTCGTTATGGGAGTTATCGCCCTATTTTCTTCATTTAACACTTCAATATGAAGTTAGAAGCAAATCGGAAGGAATTTAGATAGAAATGAGGTCATATACCTCTTTATGAAAAAATAGTTTGGAAAAGACAATTGAATGAAGACCGGTGAGTTAGATAGCTCGGAATTAAATTCTAATGATTCGACTAGTTTCAGGGGATCATTTATGACTTAGGAGAGCAATCAGAATCGAATTCGGAGGTCCGGTGTAGTTTTAGGCTTGAATTGGCAAAGGTTGAATTTTGGCGAAATCCGAACGGTAGGTGAGATTTTGATCCGGAGGTCGGAATGGAATTCCGACAATTTTGTAGCTTCGTTATGTGATTTTGGATATGTATGGAAATTTTCAGGTCATTCGGACGTCGTTTGGTCGGGTTTTTGATTGAATGTTAGTTTCAAAAGTTTTGAAGAAACTTAGGCTTGAATACGTGTGAAAATGATGATTTTGATGTTTTGGATGGTGTTTTTATGATTGGAACAAGTCTATATCGTGTTTTGGAGTATGTTGGGGGTTTTCGTTGGGGTCCCGGGGGCCTCGGGATGAATTCGGACCATCATCCGGGCATTTGGAACTTAGAGAAAACTGCAGAAAATTGCAGGTCTGTGCAGTAGGCATTAAGCCTTCGCGTTCGTGGACCCAGGTCGCGTTTGCGAAGGCAAGGCTGGCTAAGGCATCGCGTTCGTGATCAGGCTGCTTCGTTCGCGTAGGCAAAGTTGGGATGAGCTTCGCATTCGCGTCCCTGGAGGTCGCGTTCACGTAGGAGGAAAATGGAAGGCATCGCGTTCGCGTGAGGGCGACGCGTTCGCGTAGAAGGAATGTTGGCCGGTTGGGAATTTTTTCTTCGCAAACGTGTGGGAGGCGTCGCTTTCGCGAAGAGTAAGCTGGAGCTGGGCATCGCGGACGCGTGAGCTCTATCGTGAACGCGTAGAGTAAAATGGCCAGGCGGTGAATTAAATTTCAGAAGCAGTGCAGTCGTGGGTTCATTCACAAAAATGCAAATTTTGAGTCCTAGAGAGAGAAACTCACGGGAAATTACTGGGAATTCATCGGGTATTCATCGGAGGTAAGTTTATTGACTCAAAAACGCAATTTTATGGTAGAATTAACATCAAACTTCATGAATTTGGGTAGAACTATAAAGAATTATGGCCTAGGTATTGAAAACGAAAATTTGACTTTCGAAAGGCCATTCGAACTTCGATTTTGATAAATTTTATATGCACGGACTTGTGGCGAGACGAGGATCGCATTGGTACTAATTTCAGAATTTTTCGAGCAGCGGGCCCGGGATCGGGTTTTACCAACTTGGTGCATTTATGCGTAATTCGTGTAAATTGAATTGGTTATGTTTCTTTGACCCGTAAATGACATAATTGTTGTGGTTTGACTAGATTGTACGCACGAGGTAGCAAAGTCCAAGGGAAAAGGCATTGCAGACGAGTCTACGACCGGCTAGAGGTGAGTAGTTAGTGTATATGGTAGCGTGAGGGTTCGAAACCCCGTCTTAGCACATTGTGATGCTAGTAGGGCGTGACTCACACCCCATGGCTAGTGCGAGATTGATTATGACTGGGGATTAAGACTTGGTCCATTCCGGATATGAATAATATATTATATGCGGTTAAAACGCACACTCTGTTAGATATATTTGTAGGCTGTAAGCCATATTTGGTGCCTTGTGCCGATCTGTAGTATCCCTAGGGGATAGATATATATGTGATAGCTTGGTTTGCTTAATCACTGATCTCAGTCCTAGTTTGAAATCACTACTATGAAATGCTAAGTCACCTGTTCTTGGAAAATTAAATAAAATTTAATTATTTTCATCATTAATGAACTGGAACCTGGAAATAAATAATTTGAACTGTTGTGTGACGCATATGCATGTTGTGGAATGAGGATGGATCGGGTTGCACGCCGCAGCAGATGATATAAGGATTGGGCTGCATGTCGCAGCAGATGATATGATATTGTGCTTGGGCTGAAGGAGCACCTCCAGAGTCTGTACACACCCCCAGTGAGCGTCGTCGACGTTAAACGGATCGGGCTACACGCCGTAGCGGTCATGTGCATTGCATTGCATTTTATCTGTAGATTATCCGTGCTAGTTGTGATTTGTTGTTGTTGTTAGTTCGTGGTAGGTACCGGACTGTAGTTTAGCTTTGCTTTGTGGTATTCTGTGGATTTCCTGCTTTCAGCTATTATTATATACTTTTTACTCACTGAGTACTTAGTACTCACCCATACTCCCTACACCTTTGTGTGCAGATTCAGGTACACAGGAGGGTTAGGCGAGCACTCCAACCATTATCAGAGTTATTCGAGTTGCTGAGGTAGCTGTCGGCGTTCGCAGAACCTAGCTTCTCTTTCCATTCAGTTATTACTATATGTTTCAGACTTGAGTATTTCGTTCAGTATTTCTATTACCGATCGGTTTTGTTTAGAGGCTCTACACTCGTAACCCCAGATCTTTGGGAGTGTTATTTTGTTTTCGCACTTCTCAGTATTTATTCATATTATTATTATTGGAGTATCTATTGACTCATATATTCTTCTTAAGATGTCCTTTTGGGACTGGTCTTTAATTGTGAAAGCAATTATTGGTTTGGCTCGCCTAGCTTTAGTGTTAGGCACCATCACGACCGAATTTGGGTCGTGACACTTTTCCAGGTAACTTACATACCTTTGAGTTTGCATTCTCAAAGAAGTATTGTTCCTTTTCTGAGTGCAAACAGCAGCCTCTAAGCTAGGATTGGTGGATTCTCTCTGTTTTAAATATAAAAAAAGTATGGAAGGTCTTGCCGGGATTGTTATTTGAGTTTCAAATCTTGATATGCAGTTCAAATTTTGCAAAGCTAACTGTTTAGTTGATTTCAGAAGCTAAACTACTTTTTAATGGTGTCGCCTAAGATAATAAATTTTCTTGCAAATTCGAAATGACTGGGTAGCAACGTAAAAACTTTGTGTTCTTACAACAAATTATGTGTGAACAGCAGATGGATATATAAGTTGCAAAAATTCACCCAAATATTAGCAGGGAAAAAAAAGAAAGCTAGGAAGAATGCTAACATTTTTTTCTTTTGACAAATGGATGCTAAGCATCTTGTACTTGTTGATGTTGCATTTTAGCTTGGTTTGTGTCTATATAGCAATAGCATCATATGGCATAATGCATTTTTATAACCAGGTTTCCCTTTATGGTCGCTTGAGTTATGCTCGAGGATTTTGTGTCGTTGACTTCCTGTTCCAGGAAGACTTGCTGCTTGACATTTAGTTATCGGATAATTACTATAGACTTCTAATCCATGAGTCTCTGGTCCTATCTTCTATGATGCTTGAAACAGGATATACAAAATTCCAGCGCAAGTGCTGCTGGTTTATGTTTGATTAAATATTAGTACGCATAATGTCTTTGTTTTTTTAATAAGAGATTGAGAAAGTTTAGAGAGTGTGTTGTTTTATTCTTTGTTAGCTCATAGCTGAGATATGAATTTGAAAACTATCTTGATTAATTGTCTTTTTTTAAAATTATGCCGTAGTATTTTTGCTTAACTAATGAAAGTTTAACTTCTACAGTATCTTGACTTTCACATTTTATAGTTAACTTTTTTTTTTCATTTTAAACGGCACATGTGAATTGAATTATAGATGTACTTAAACAGAGTGAGGAAATGAGTAACAACTATAAGAAGACAAAAATAAGACTCATGAATTAAACTGTAGATGTACTTATTATATTCTCCTTATGATTTGCGCAATCTCCTTAAGTGCATACTGATCAAATTTTACTGTTGTAACATGTGTGATCTTGTCTTCTTGGATAAAATTTACTATACAAATTATCTTAACATCCTATATTAGTATTGCTTTTTTCAAATGCAGTTAAACTCAGTTATGCACTTGCTTTCTGGACGCTTTTGTATTCGGAATATATCACAATAACACAAGGTCAGTATATTTGATTACAAATTTAAATTTTCTCAATTGTTAAAATTTCTTGTTATAAAAGATACAATGAAATTATTTAATTTTAAAATCTCAACTGAGATTCATGTTTCATTAATTAAATTTATTTTAAAGCTAAAACAATATTAACAAGGTGGAATGTGAAAAAAATGACAGAATACAAAAAGTCTCCAACTTTATCTGTTTATTTCTTATGTTCCAAGTAAAACAAAATTTCTGATTTTTGGAACTTACATTAAGTTATGTCTCCACTAAATATAATTAATATATTGCCTTTTAATTGTAATGAAATAATAGATAAATATATAGATATATAACTATGGTTTTTACAGATAGGTTCTTTTATAAAGCATACCGTTGTAATATTAGATGTTTTTGCGAAATACTGTTGTGGAGAGTAAATATAACATAAAAATTTAATTTCAAATAAAATTTATCTGTTACCGTAATATGTTTTATGAATAATCGATGTTATAGAGAGGTATTATATGATGAAATGCCAAAGCTCGATTTCATCTTTCCGGTATAAGACATGGATTAGTATTTAAGACGGAAATGTTTTAATTAAATGATACTCTGAATAAAAACAAATGTGTATAATTAAGGTGTATGAAGTTAGATTTTTTTTTTCTCTTTTAGCTTACTTAAAAGTCTTAAAGATTAGTATTACAAGGTTACTTGCTGAAAATCTTACACTAACATTATGATTTCTCTAATCCTTATGGACATGGCTTATGCCTGAATATTGCAGATGCAAGTAACTTTATTTGAATCTTTGCAAGCTTAACATCCCAGATTGCTATTCATCAAGGCATACTTGGTACATTCATAGGTGTTTGGTGCATAAGTTCTCAAAATAAAATAGTCCCAAATATCAACATTTGACATCTTTTATGGTCTTCATGAGGCGTTGATGGTAGGTCTTTCTCAATGTAATTTTGTTTCTTAATAAGACATATGGAACTTCAAGCAGATTATCACTGCTTTAAAAGTCAGTATAGCTCCTCTTTGTGTTCGGAAATAGGTAAAAGAAGTTTTTAAGATATTATTTTCCAGATGGATCTAGGTATATTTGATTTGTCTTCGTGTTGTCTTATTATTCTTTTTCTTTATCAAATTCTCACTCACTTATGAGGATTGAGAGAGAGACTACGGAGAACAGGGGCAAGCTTGGGGTCAAAAGAGCAATTTATAGCTGACCTCTTCAGTTATTTTAAGATAGGGATGCCTTTTAGATATCAACTTCTCTAATCTAACTGAGGACTTACATATAGTCCTACCACAAAGGTAACTTCACAAGAAACTAAGTTCACTTCAGTTCAATTCTTCATGGGTCTAGGTAGCTACCTTCAACAACATTAGTGAGTACTTCTTAGTGATAAACTTACAGTTTATTCTACAGCATATTTACCCTCAATATTTTCTTTGGCTTTTGTTGTTATGCTTAAAGTGTAATATTTGTTTATTTGAATTAGTTTTGTTTCATATGTACTCTAACTTTCACTAATTACCATACAAATTTATTTGTTTGCAGATATCTTTGTCCAAGAACTATCAGGAAAAAAAACTAAAGGCCGCATATGTAAATAGTGTTGTCATATATGTTGTAAATGTTGTGCCACTTTAAACATCCCTTAATGTAATGCTCCTATGGATGCAAACAATGTATGTTTTGGTCTAAATATATGTAAATTATGTGTGCATTCCTTAGCATAAAATATTGTATGTACTTCAACATTAATTTATCAGACATCGTTCAACGTTAAATAGTGTTGGGCCCGTGCTGGCACGGGCTGCATCAACCTAGTAAATGAATAGAAAAACAACTTATTGGCGTTTAACTAATGATTTGTCACGACCCGGATTTTCCCCCGTCATCGGGATCGTGATGGCGCCTACTCATGGTAGCTAGGCAAGCCAATTAATTCAACATTATCCTGTTCATATCATCATTTTTATACTCATACTTGATAACAAGAGAAATAATTAATCGATTTGATAAATACAGAAGTCTTTCTAACTAGAGATGAACAATACTAAGGTAAAATACTGATAAAATACTCTACCAAAGACGTGGAGTCACTAACTCACGAACTACTAAAGAATACCACACATAATGGTCTGAAAAGAAAATAATAAACATCTGTCTGTCTCGGAACAATGAGACCACAGCAATAAACATAAATAAATAGAAGAGACGCCGGGCCTGCGGACGCCTGTAAGCTACCTCAGTCTCGAAATGCTCAACTCCCACGAATACTCTACTGTTGCTGCTGTTCCTGCTCGAAATCTGGACCTGTGCAAAAACGCACAGAAGTGCAGTATCAGCACAATCCGACCCCATGTGCTCGTAAGTGCGTGGCCTATCCCTTTGAAGTATACTCATATTTGTAGCGTACTGTGTGTTTGAGAATTAATCTTCTAATAGGGGAAAGGTATTGTCACGACCCGGATTTTCCCCCGACATCGGGATCGTGATGGCGCCTACTCGTGGTAGCTAGGCAAGCCAATACATTCAACATTATCCTGTTCGTATCATTATTTTTATACTCATACTTACCAACAAGAGAAATAAATATTCAATATAATAAATGCGGAAGACTTTCTAAATAAAGATAAATAATACTAAGGTAAAACACTAATGAAATCCTCTACCCAAGACGTGGAGTCACCAACTCACAAACTACTAATGAATACTACATATAATGGTCTGAAAGAAAATGATAAATATCTGTCTCACTCGTAACAATGAGACCACAGCAAATAGTATAAGTAAATAGAAGAGACACCGGGCTTGCGAATGCCTGAAAGCTACCTCAGTCTCGAAATGCTCAACTCCCACGAATACTCTACTGCTACTGCTGCTGCTTCTCAAAGCTTGGACCTATGCAAAAACGCACAAAAGTGCAGTATCAGCACAATCCTACCACATGTGCTGGTAAGTGCCTGGCCTATCCCGGCAAAGTAGTGACAAGCCTAGGACCAGACACTCATGTAAACCTGTGCAGTTCTATATATATGTACACCACAAGATAACAAGAAATATAAAGTAACAAATTCAACAAGAAGTATCATAAAATGGGAAACACAACAGTTAGCAACAACTATTAAATCAATAATGGAAATCAGAGTATAATGGAAACAGTTAATATCAAACAAGGAATAGCATTTAGTTGCACGACATCACCCTTCGTGCTATTACTCTCTTCCTCACATCCATGGCACGGCATGATCCTTCATGCATGGTTCAAATAATAACAGCACAGAATGTTCCTTCGTGAATAATCAACATTACAAAGCACGGCATGATCCTGCATGCATAATCAATAACAAGGCATGGCATTACCCTTCGTGCATAATCAATAAAATAAGGCACGACATGATCCTTCGTGCATAATCAATAAAACAAGGCATGGCATTACCCTTCGTGCATAATCAATAAAATAAGGCACGGCATTAACCTTCGTGCAAAATCAGTAAACAAGGCACGGCATCACCCTTTGTGTATTACCACTCTTCCTCACCCAAATAACAATCACAGTTAAGGGCAAAAGAATGAAAACAATAATCATGAACCGTCCTGGCAAGGGACACAACAATCATCACAACAAGGTCCCGCCAAGGGAAAACAACAATCCACTTTACAATAAGTCCCGACAATGGAAAACAGTGTTCAATTCCACAACCCGACAAGGGTTCAAGATTTCATCTCTAAAACATCCTACAATAAATATCAGCAACGACTCACGGTCATGCTAGACGCCAGTGTATGGATGCTCGTGATCACAGCCCATACACCGCACTCGATAACATAGCAAATAGCACATAAATCCTATTCCCTCAAGCTAGGATAGGTCAAACACTTACCTCTAGCCTTGAAGTCCAATTTATCCTTCAACTATAGATTTACCTTGAATTTTAGCCTTCAACTTGCTCGAATCTAATCACAATTGATTCCATTACATTAATAAATACTATATAACTTAGTTTGGATGCTTAAAATGGTTTTCTCAAAGTTTACCCCAAAATTTTCCAAAATGCCCCTGGCCCCACGTGGTCGGAACTCGTGGTTCAGACCAAAATCCGGTTACCCATTCCCTCACGAGTTCAAATGTATGATTTGTTTCAAAATCAGACCTCAATTCGAGGTCCAATTTCCCAATTGATGAAAAACCTAGGTTCTACCCAAAAACAAGAATTTCTACCATGAAAACCTTTGATTTCTCTTGAAAAACATGTTTAATGATGTTAGGAATTGAAAGAATTAAGTAAAAAGTGACTTACAAGTGTTTTGGAGTGATTTTGCTCTTGGAGAATCGTGTGTGGTGTGTTGGGTTTCGAAAGAATGAGGAAAGGAGGCCAAAAAATTCGTTTAAGTATAAATTTGCACAGCTGCGGTTATCGCAAATGCGAACGCTTGTTCGCAATTGCGAACATAGTGGGCTTGGGGACTGTCAGCATCGCATTTGCAATAATAAGTTCGCATTTGCGAACTAAGCTGAACTACTGGGGCCTTCGCATTTGCGACATTTTAGTCGCATTTGCGAAGATGGGCCATTTACTGAAGGCCTCGCATTTGCGAGGTATAGTTCGCATTTGCGAACCCCTGCACACCCCTGCCAACTTCGCATTTGCGAAGTCTGGTTCGCATTTGCGAACCAAGGCTAACCTGGCTCTTCTCGCAACTGCGAGAAAATCTTCGCATTTGCGAAGATACCAGCTGGGTGAAAAACCAGCTGTGATATTTTTCAGAATTTGCTCCAACGGCCTATCAAAGCTTTATCCGAGCCCCCTGGGCTCCAAACTAAACATGCACACAACTTCAGACACATATTACAAACTTGCTCGTCGATCAAATCGCCAATATAACATCGTTTTCATCAAATCAAGCCTCAAGTTCATGATTATCTTTCTTTTGGTTTCATAACTTTCAAATTTGGAACTCAAGGTTCAAAACACATCAAACGACATCCAAATGTCATCAACTTTGCAGAAAGCACATATATAATATTTACGACTTATACCGGGCATCAAAACCAAAATAGGAGCCTGATACCAAGGTCGTTTAATCTGTTTTCATTTAATAATTTCAGCAAAACAATTTAACAGAGAAATTTATATCTTAGGCTCTAGGCCTCAGAATTTGACTCCGAACACATGCCCGAGTCCCATATTTTCCTACGAACCTTCCGGGACCGTCCGATCTAGGGTCCGGTTCCGTTTACGAAAAATGTTGACCGAAGTCAACTATATCAACATTAATATCATTTTTCTTCAAATCTTCCATGGAATTCACATATTCTATCACAAATTCTTTTCGGCTACATGCCCGGATTATGCAAGTAAATCGAGGCAACATAAAATGAGGTTTTCAAGGCCTCGGAAGTGCGGAACAAGTGAGGAAAACAAGTGATAACCCTTTGGGTCGTCACATCCTCCACCTCTAAAACAACCGCTCGTCCTCGAACGGACAAGAGAAGGGAGTACCTGAGTCGGGGAACAAATGTGGGTAGCGGCTCCGTATATCAGACTCGGACTCCCAGGTCGATGCCTCAGAAGCCTCTCCACTCCACTGAACACGCACAGAAGGAAAACTCTTCGACCTCAACTATCGAACCTGCCGGTCTAGAATGGCCATCGGCTTCTCCTCGTAGGATAAATCATTGTCCAATTGGACGGTATTGAAGTCTAACACATGTGTGGGATCGTCGTGGTACCTTCAAAGCATAGATACATGAAAAACTGGGTGCACAGCTGATAAGCTAGGTGGCAGAGCTAGTCTGTAAGCCACCCCTCCCACTCGGTCCAGAATCTCAAATGGACCAATATACCTAGGGCTGAGTTTGCCCTTCTTTCCGAACCTCATCACGCCCTTCATAGGCGATACTCGGAGCAATACCCGCTCACCAACCATGAAATCTACATCTCGAACCTTACGATCCGCATAAGTCTTCTGTCTGGACTGAGCTGAACGCAATCTCTCCTGGATAGTCTTGACCTTGTCTAAGGCCTCCTATACTAAGTCTGTACCCAACAACCGAGCCTCTCCCGGCTCAAACCATCTGACTGGGGACCGACACCGCCTACCATACAACACCTCATACGGGGCCATCTGAATGCTAAACTGGTAGTTGTTGTTGTAGGCGAACTCCGCTAATGGCAAAAACAGGTCCCACGAGCCTCCAAAATCAATGACACATGCTCGGAGCATGTCCTCTAGGATCCGAATAGTCCTCTCGGACAGACCATCCATCTGAGGATGGAACGCTGTACTCAACTGGACCTGGGTGCCTAGCTCCTGCTGGATCGCCCTCCAGAAATGCGAGGTAAACTGCGTACCCCTATATGAGATAATAGACACCGGCACCCCATGAAGACGAACAATCTCCCAAATGTAAACCTCCGCTAACCTCTCCGACGAGTAGGAGACAGATACTGGAATAAAGTGTGCTGATTTGGTCGGCCTATCAACAATGACCCAAATAGCATCAAATTTCCTCCGAGTCAAAGGAAGTCCAGTAACGAAGTCCATAGTGATCCGCTCCCATTTCCACTCGGGAATTTCGATTCTCTGGAATACACCACCAGGCCTCTAGTGCTCATATTTCACCTACTGACAATTTAGACACCGAGCGACATACGCAACGATGTCCTTCTTCATCCTGCGCCACCAATAGTGCTGCCGTAAATCCCGATACATCTTTGCGATGCCCGGGTGAACAGAATACCGCGAACTGTGGGCCTCCGCTAAGATCAACTCTCGAATCCCTTCGACATTGGGCACACAAAATCGCCCTTGCAATATCAATACTTCATCATCATCTAGGGTTACCTTCGTGGCACCTCCCCGATGTACAGTATCTCTCAAGTCACGTAAATAAGGATCATCAAATTGCCTCTCACGGATGCGCTCTAATAGAGATGAACGATCGACCGTGCAGGATAACACCCTGCTAGGCTCATAAATGTCTAGTCTCACGAACTGGTTGGCTAAGGCCTGGACATCTAGAGCAAGTGGTCTCTGACTGACCGAAATGTATGTGAGACTACCCATGCTGGCAGACTTTCTACTCAATGCATCGGCCACCACATTGGCCTTACCTAGGTGATATAGGATAGTGACATCATAGTCCTTCAGCAACTCAAGCCATCTCCGCTGTCGTAAATTCAACTCCTTTTGCTTGAACAAGTACTGTAGGCTTTTGTGATCCGTGTACACCCACACGCCACACCATATAGATAATGCCTCTAGATTTTTAAGGCATGAACCACTGCTGCCAGCTCAAGATCATGAACTGGATAATTTTTCTCGTGTATTTTGAACTGTCTCGTAGTATAAGCAATAACCTTATCATCCTACATCAATACCGCTCCAAGCCCCGTACGGGATGCATCACAGTAAACTGTATAAGGCCCTACACTCGTAGGTAGTATCAGCACTGGTGCTGTAGTCAAGGCTATCTTGAGCTTTTGAAAGCTTGCCTTACACTCATCTGACCACTGGAACTGGGCACCCTTCTGGGTCAACATGGTCATCGGGGCTGCAATCGAAGAGAACCCCTCTACAAATTGACGGTAGTAACCTGCTAACCCCAAGAAACTCCAGATCTCAGTCAATGAAGCTGATCGAGGCCAATTCTGGACTGCCTCAATCTTTTTTGGGTCCACCTAAATACCTTCCACTAATACAATATGACCCAAAAATGCCACCGAACCCAACCAGAACTCACATTTCGAAAATTTGGCATATAGCTGATTATCCTTTAGAGTCTGAAGAACCACTCTGAGGTGCTTCTCGTGCTCTTCCTGGCTGCCGGAGTATACCAGGATATCATCTATAAAGACTATCATGAACATATCTAAATAAGGCCTGAACACCCGATTTATCAACTCCATGAACGCTGCTGGGCCATTGGTCAACCCGAAGGACATGACAAAGAATTCATAATGCATGTATCTAGTGCGAAAGGTTGTCTTAGGATTGTAAGCCGCCTTGATCTTCAACTGATGGTAGCCCGACCTCAAGTCTATTTTTGAGACCACCCTCGCTCCTTGGAGCTGGTCAAACAAATCATCAATCATCGGTAGTGGATATTTGTTCTTTATCGTCACTTTGTTTAATTGCCGATAGTCAATACACATCCGCATCGAGCCATCCTTCTTCTTCACGAATAACACAGGTGCTCCCCATGGAGAAACACTGGGCCTGATAAAGCCCTTTTCTAGAAGGTCTTGCAACTGATCTTTTAACTCTTTAACTCCAACGGGGCCATACGATAGGGTGTAATAGAGATAGGATGAGTGCCCGGTGCCAGATCAATACAAAAATCAATATCCCTGTCGGGTGGCATGACCGACAAGTCTAAAGGGAAAACCTCGGGAAACTCCTGTACAATAGGAACTGAATCAATAGAAGGAATTTCCGCGCTAGAATCACAAATATACGCCAAATAAGCTAGACACCCCTTCTCGACCATGCGTCGAGCCTTAGCATAGGAAATAGCAGTGCAAACGGAGTGGCCTGAGGTACCTCTCCACTCTAGTCGGGGTGATTCTGGCAAGGCCAAGGTCACTGTCTTGGCATGACAATCTAAGATAGCACGGTATGGGGACAACCAGTCCATCCCTAATATGACATCGAAATCCACCATGTCTAATAGCAACAGATCAACATGGGTCTCAAGACCCCCGAATATAACTACGCACGAATGATGCACCCGGTCGACTACTATAGAGTCACCCACTGGTGTGGACACATAAACTGGAACATCCAGGGCTTAGCTAGGCACGGCCAGATACGGTGCAAAGTAGGAAGACACATATGAATATGTAGACCTAGGGTCAAATAATACTGAAGCACCTCTGTCACAAACAAGAATGGTACATGTAATCACAACGTCTAATGCCTCTGCCTCTGGCCTGGCTGGTAAAGCATAAAATTGGGGATCAACACCTCCCCTCTGAGCTACATCTCTGGGACAGTCATCCAATGGCTGACCTCTACCTCTGGCTGGACGGTCTCCACCTCTACGGTCTCGACCTCCACCTCTACGATCTCTACCCATGCCTCTTGCTGGCTGGGCAGGCTGAGGGTCAGCTGGGGCCTGAATCATGGGACGAGGGTCCCGCTGCTGAGTGTTGCCCGTCGCTCGAGGGCAAAACCTGACAAGATGACCTGGGTCACCACAACCGTAGCAACTTTTAGGTTGATGGGGCTGCTGGCCCTGACGACCTGAATGGCCCCCACGAACACTCTGAAGAGGCTGAGCACTAATAGGAGGCTGATCTAAATACCGCTCATGAAACCCACGATCACCTGGTCCACCCTGTGAAGCCTGAAGGGCGGAATGAAAAGGTCTGGAAGACTGGCCCCTATCAAAAGATTCCCTGCCTCCAGAAGAGAAACCACTAAATCTGCCGGAATGACGAGGCCTCTTGTCTGAAGGGTAACCACCTCCCCGAGCAAGAGCCATCTCAACTCTACGAGCTGCATTAGTTGCCTCCTGAAACGATATGTCACTCCCAACTCCCATAGCCATCTGAAGTCTAATCGGCTGATTTAGCCCATCTATAAACCTACGGACCCTCTCCCGATCTGTGGGGAGTATCATGACCGCATGATGTGCCAGATCAACAAATCTCGTCTCATACTGAGTGACGGTCATAGTACCCTGCTGGAGGCGCTTAAACTGCCTCCGAAGTGCCTCCCGCTGAGTAAAAGGGAGAAACTTCTCCAGAAATAACTCTGCAAACTGGTCCCATGATAAAGCCGGGGACCCTGCTGGTCGAGTCAAACAGTAATCTCTCCACCAAGTCTTGGCGGATCCTAAAAGCCTGAAGGTGCAGAAGTCAACTCCATTGAATTCCACTATTCCCACAGTCTTGAGAATCTCGTGGCAACTAAATAAGAAATCCTGAGATTCCTCTGATGTGGCACCGCTGAAAGTAGTGGTAAACAGCTTGGAGAACCGATCAAGTCTCCATAAAGAATCAGAAGTCATGGCCGCTCCATCTCCGGCCTGAGCCGTGGTACTCGATTGAGTGGCCACAGCTGGCTGAACCACCGGTGCCTGAGGCTGAAGAGCTACTGGCTCCGCAGTACGGGCAACATGAATCTGGGCCCCTCCTCCAGCCTGAGAAGCGACTGGTGGAACTGATAATAAGCCTGCTCTGGAAACACTGTCCATAAAACCCGTTATTCTAACCAGAGCCTCCCGAAGATCCGGGGTAAATAAGACCTCCCCTAGGACCTGAGATGGGCCCACTGGAGCTGCTAGGACTGGAACCTCCTCCCCAATCGCAACATGAGGCTCCACCTCTGGAATCGCTGCCTGGGGTTGAGCTCTGCCCCTACCACGGCCTCCGATACGGCCTCGGACCCTGCCCCTCACGGAAGCTGCCTGGGGCTCAGGTTGCTGATCAGCGGATGAAGAAGCATGTGTCCTCACCATCTGCGAAAGGACAGAGTAGAAGTTCAATCGGTATTTGAGGAACAAATCGCACGACAAGAAGGAACAAATGAGAGACTCTTTCCTAACTCAATAGACTCCTGGAGGACAAGTACAGACGTCTCCGTACCTACCCCTCAAAATCTACTAAGCTTGTTCGTGAGTGGTGAGACCTATGTAACCTAGAGCTCTAATACCAACTTGTCACGACTCGGATTTTCCCCCGACATCGGGATCGGGATTGCACCTACTCGTGGTAGCTAGGCAAGCCAATACATTCAACATTATCCTATTCGTATCATTATTTTTATACTCATACTTACCAACAAGAGAAATAAATATTCAATATAATATATGCGGAAGACTTTCTAAATAGAGATAAATAATACTAAGGTAAAACACTGATGAAATCCTCTACCCAAGACGTGGAGTCACACACTCACGAACTACTAATGAATACTACACATAATGGTGTGAAAGAAAATGACAAAATATTTGTCTGTCTCAAAACAATGAGACCACAGCAAATAGTATAAGTATATAGAAGAGACGCCGGGCCTGCGGACGCCTGCAAGCTACCTCAGTCTCGAAATGCTCAACTCCCACGAATACTCTACCGTTGCTACTGCTCCTGCTCGAAACCTGGACCTGTGCAAAAACGCACAGAAGTGCAGTATCGGCACAATACGACCCCATGTGCTGGTAAGTGTCTGGCCTATCCCGGCGAAGTAGTGACAAGCCTAGGACCAGACACTCACGTAAACCTATGCAGTTCTATATATATGTACACCACAAGATAACAAGAAATATCAAGTAACAAATTCAACAAGAAGTATCATAAAAGGGGAAACACAACAGTTAGCAACAACTATTAAATCAATAATGGAAATTAGAGTATAATGGAAATAGTTAATATCAAAAAAGGAATAGCAATTAGTTGCACGGCATCGCCCTTCGTGCTTTTACTCTCATACATTCATGGCATGACATGATCCTTCGTGCATGGTTCAAATAACAACGACACGGAATGTTACTTCGTGCATAATCAACATCACAAGGCACGGCATGATCCTTCGTGCATAATCAATAACAAGGCACGGCATTACCCTTCGTGCATAATTAATAAAATAAGGCACGGCATTAACCTTCGTGCAAAATCAGTAAACAAGGCACGGCATCACCCATCGTGCATCACCACTCTTCCTCACCCAATAACAATCACAGTTAAGGGCAAAAGAATGAAACTAATAATCATGAACCGTCCCAGCAAGGGACACAACAACCATCACAACAATGTCCCGGCAAGGGAAAACAACAATCCACTTTACAATAAGTCCCGGCAAGGGAAAACAGTGTTCAATTCCACAACCCGACAAGGGTTCAAGATTTCATCTCTAAAACATCCCACAATAAATATTAACAACGACTCACGGTCATGCTAGACGCCAGTGTATGGATGCTCATCACCACAGCCCATACACCACACTCGATCATATAGCAAATAGCACATAAATCTTATTCCCTCAAGCTAGGATAGATCAAATTCTTACCTCTAACCTTGTAGTCCAATTTATCCTTCAACTATAGCTTTACCTCGAATTTCCGCCTTCAACTTACTCGAATCTAATCGCAATTGATTCCATTACATTAATAAATACTATATAACTTAATTTGGAAGCTTAAAAATGGTTTTCTCAAAGTTTACCCCAAAATTTCCCAAAACGCCTCTGGCCCCATGTGGTTGGAACTCGAGGTTCGGACCAAAATCCGGTTACCCATTCCCTCAAGAGTTCAAATATATGATTTGTTTCAAAGTTGGACCTCAATTCAAGGTCCAATTCCCCAATTCATGAAAAACCTAGGTTCTACCCAAAAACAAGAATTTCTACCATGAAAACCATTGATTTCTCTTGAAGAACATGTTTAATAATGTTAGGAATTGAAAGAATTAAGTAAAAAGTGACTTACAAGTGTTTTGGAGTGATTTTTCTCTTGGAGAATCGTGTGTCGTGTGTTGGGTTTTGAAAGAATGAGGAAAGGAGGTCAAAAATTCATTTAAGTATAAATTTGGACAGCTGCGGTTATCGCAAATGCGAACTCTTGTTTGCAATTGCGAACATAGCAGGCTTGGGGACTGTCAGCATCGCACTTGCGATAATAAGTTCACATTTGCGAACTAAGCTGAACTACTGGGGCCTTCGCATTTGCGACATTTTAGTTTTGCGAAGATGGGCCATTTACTGAAGGCCTCGCATTTACGAGGTATAGTTCGCATTTGCGAACCCCTGCACACCCCTGCCAACTTCGCATTTGCGAAGTCTGGTTCGCATTTGCGAACCAAGGCTAACCTGGCTCTTCTCGCAATTGCGAGAAAATCTTCGCATTTGTGAAGATACCAGCTGGGTGAAAAACCAGCCGTGATATTTTTCAGAATTTGCTCCAACGGCCTATCAAATCTTTATCCGAGCCCCCCGGGCTCCAAACCAAACATGCACACAACTTCAAAAATATATTACAAACTTGCTTGTGCGGTCAAATCGCCAATATAACATCGTTTTCATCAAATCAAGCCTCAAGTTCATGATTATCTTTCTTTTGGTTTCATAATTTTCAAATTTGGAACTCAAGGTTCAAAACACATCAAACGACATCCAAATGTCATCAAACTTTGCAGAAAGCACATATATAATATATACGACTTGTACCGGTCATCGGAACCAAAATACGAGCCCGATACCAAGATGTTTTAATCCATTATAATTTAATAATTTCAGCAAAACAATTTAACAGAGAAATTCATATCTTAGGCACTAGGCCTCAGAATTCGACTCCCGACACATTCCCGAGTCCCATATTTTCCTACGGACCTTCGGGGACCGTCCGATCTCGGGTCCGGGTTCGTTTACGAAAAATGTTGACTGAAGTCAACTATATCAATATTAATATCATTTTTCTTCAAATGTTTCATAGAGTTCACATATTCTATCACAAATTCTTTTCGGCTACATGCCCGGATTATGCATGTAAATTGAGGCAACATAAAATAAGGTTTTCAAGGCCTCGGAAGTGCGGAACAAGTGAGAAAAATAGGTGATGACCCTTTGGGTCGTCACAATTATCAAGTAACAAAATTAACAAAGAAGTATCCTACTAGGGAAAACACAGTCAACAACACATAATAAATCAGTAAAGAGAATCAAAGTGAAATAAAAACAGTTATTATCAAACAAGGAAATTTCAACTAGTTGCACGGCATCACCCTTCGTGCTTTTACTCTCATCCTCACATCCATGGCACAGCATGATCCTTCGTGCATGGTTCAAATAACAACGACACGGAATGTTCCTTTGTGCATAATCAATAACATAAGGCACGGCAAGATCCTTCGTGCATAAACAATAACAAGGCACGACATTACCCTTCGTGCATAATCAATAAAATAAGGCACGGCATGATCCTTCGTGCATAAACAATAAAAAGTCACGACATTATCCTTCATGCATAATCAATAAAATAAGGCACGGCATGATCATTCGTGCATAAACAATAAAACAAGGCACGACATTTCCCTTCGTGCATAATTAATAAACAAGGCACGACATCCCCCTTCGTGCATTATCACTCTTCCTCGCCCAAATAACAATCACAGTTAAGGGCAAAAGAATAAAAACAATAATCATGAACCGTCCCGGCAAGGGACACAATAATCATCACAGTAAAGTCCCGGCTAGGGAAACAATAATCAACTTCATAATAAGGTCCCGACAAGGGAAAACAATAATCAACTTCACAAGAAGGTCCCGGCAAGGGAAAACAATAATCCACTTCACAACAAAGTCCCGGCAAGGGAAAACAATAATCAACTTCACAACAAGGTCCCGGCAAGGGAAAACAGTAATCAACTTCACAACCCGGCAAGGGTTCAAGATTATATCTTAAAAACATCCCACAATATATGTCAACAAACGACTCAAGGTCATGCTAGACGCCAGTATATGGATGCCCGTCACCATAGCCTATACACCGCACACGATCACATAGCAATTAGCATATTAATCCTATTCCCTCAAGCTAGGATAGATCAAACACTTACCTCTAGCCTTGAAGTCCAATTTATCCTTCAACTATAGCTTTACCTCGGATTTCAGCTTTCGACATGCTCAAATCTAATCACAATTGATTCAATTACATTAATAAATACTATATAACTTGATTTGGATGCTTCAAAATGATTTTCTCAAAGTTTATCCCAAAATTTCCCAAAACGCCCCTGGTCCCACGTGGTCGGAACTCGGGGTTCGGACCAAAATCTGGTTACCCATTCCCTTACGAGTTCAATTATATGATTTGTTTCAAAATCGGATCTCAAATCGACATCAAATTCCCCAATTCATGAAAAACCTAGGTTCTACCCAAAAACAAGTATTTCTATCATGAAAACCTTTGATTTCTCTTGAAAAAACATGTTTAATAATGTTAGGAATTGAAAGAATTAAGTAAAAATTGACTTGCAAGTGTTTTGGAGTGATTTTGCTCTTAGAGAATCGTTTGTGGTGTGGTGGGTTTTGAAAGAATGAAGAAAAGAGGTGTAAAATTCGTTTAAGTATCAGATTGCACAGCTGCAGTTATGGGAATTACGAACGTTTGTTCGCAATTGCGAACATAGCAGGGTTTGGACTATTGCTCTCGCATTTGCGAGAAATCGTTCGCATTTGCAAACTCTTTCCCAGGCTTGTAAGCATCGCATTTGCGATAATAAGTTCGCATTTGCGAACAAGGCTGAAACACTGTGGTCCTCGCATTTGCGAGGTTTTACTCGTATTTGCGAGCATAGGCAATTTCCTGCCACCTTCGCATTTGCGAAAAATAGTTCGCATTTGCAAACAAAGCCTAAATTTGATTCTTCTTGCAATTGCGAAGATACCGGCTGGGGGAAAACACCAACTGTGTTATTTTTCAAAATCTGCTCTAACGGCCTATCAAATCTTTACTCGAGCCCTTGGGCTCCAAACCAAACATGCACACAACTTCAAAAACATATTACAAATTTGCCTGTGCGATCAAATCGCCAATATAACATCGTTTTCATTAAATCAAGCCTCAAGTTCACGATTATCTTCCTTTATCTTCATAAACTTTCAAATTTTGGAACTCAAGGTTTAAAAGACATCAAACGACATCCAAATGTCGTCAAACTTTGCAGAAAGCACTTATATAATACTTAAGACTTGTACCGGGTGTCGGAACCAAAATACGAGCCCGATACCATGGTCGTTTAATCCGTTTTCATTTAATAATTTCAGCAAAAACAATTTAACAGAAAAATTTATATCTTGGGCTCTAGGCCTCAGAATTCGACTCCGGACTCATGCTCGAGTCCCATATTTTCCTACGGACCTTCCGGGATCGTTCGATCTTGGGTATGGGTCCGTTTACCAAAAATGTTGACCGAAGTCAATATATCAATATTAATATCAATTTTCTTCAATTTTTTCATAGAATTCACATATTCTAGCACAAAATCTTTCTGGCTTCATGCCCGGACTATGCGCGTAAATCGAGGTAACATAAAATGAGGTTTTAAAGGCCTCAAAAGCGCGGAACAAGTGAGGAAAATAGGTGATAACCCTTTGGGTAGTCACATCCTCCACCTCTAAAACAATCGTTCATCATCGAACGGACAAGAGAAGGAAGTACCTGAGTCGGGGAACAAATGTGGTAGCGATTCCGCATATCAAACTCGGACTCCCAGTTCGATGCCTCAGGAGGCTGACCTCTCTACTGAACACGCACAGAGGGAAAACTGTTCGACCTCAACTATCGAACCTGCCGGTCTAGAATGACCACCGGCTCCTCCTCATAGGATAAATCATTGTCCAATTGGACAGTACTGAAGTCTAACACATGTGTGGGATCGTCGTGGTACCTCCGAAGCATAGATACATGAAAAACTGGATGTACGGCTGATAAGCTAGGTGGCAGTGCTAGTCTGTAAACCACCTCTCCCACTCGGTCCAGAATCTCAAATGGACCAATATACCTAGGGCTAAGCTTGCCCTTCTTTCTGAACCTCATCACGACCTTCATAGGTGATACCCAGAGCAATACCCGCTCACCAACCATGAAATCTACATCTCGAACCTTACGATCCACATAAGTCTTTTATATGGACTAAGCTGAACGTAATCTATCTTGTATAGTCTTGACATTGTCTAAGGCCTTCTGAACTAAGTCTGTACCTAACAACCTAGACTAGTAGATGTTGTTGTAGGCGAACTCCTCTAATGGCAGAAACGGGTCCCACGAGCCTCCAAATCAATGACACAGGCTCGTAGCATATCCTCTAGGATATGAATAATCCTCTCGGACTGACCGTCCGTCTGAGGATGAAAGGTTGTACTCAACTGGACCTGGGTACCTAACTCCTGCTGGACCGCTCTAAAAAAATGCGAGGTAAACTGCGTACCCCGATCTGAGATAATAGACACCGGCACCCCATGAAGGTGAACAATCTCCCTAATGTAAATCTCTGCTAACTTCTCCGATGAGTAAGAGACATATACTGGAATGTAGTGTGCTGACTTGGTCAGCCTATCAACAATGACCCAAATAGCGTCAAATTTCCTCCGAGTTAAAGGAAGTCCGGAAATGAAGTCCATTGTGATCCGCTCCCATTTCCACTCGGGAATTTCAATTCTCTGGAATACACCACCAGGCCTCTGGTTCTCATATTTCACCTACTGACAATTTAGACACCGAGCAACATACGCAACGATGTCCTTCTTCAACCTGTGCCACTAATATTGCTGCCGTAAATCCTGATACATCTTCGCGGCGCCCGGGTGAATAGAATACCGCGAACTGTGGGCCTCCGCTAGGATCAACTCTCGAATCCCCTCCACATTGGGCACACAAACGCGCCCATGCAATCTCAATACTCCGTCATCATCTAGAGTTACCTTCGTAGCATCTCTCCACTGTTTAGTATCCCTCAAGTCACGCAAATGAGGATCATCAAATTGCCTCTCACGAATGCGCTCTAATAGAGAAGAACGAGAGACCGTGCAGGCTAACACCCTGCTAGGCTCAGAAATGTCTAGTCTCACGAACTGGTTGTCTAAGTCCTGGACATCTAGAGTAAGTGTTCTCTGACTGACCGGAATGTACGCGAGACTACCCATGCTGGCAGGCTTTCTACTCAATGCATCGACCACCACATTGGCCTTACCTGGGTGATATAGGATAGTAACGTCATAGTCCTTCAGCAACTCTAACCATATCCTCTGTCGCAAATTCAACTCCTTTTGCTTGTATAAGTGCTGTAGGCTTTTGTTGTCACGCCCCAAATCGGGGAACATGACCGGCGCCTGACCGGGTTGCCCCAATCAAGCGGACCTGGGTGCCTTTCATTCCCACGCGTTACCCCTGTATTGATTGTTTCCCATTAACCAACTATCTTACTAACCATGAATGATTTCATATTAAACAATTGAAACCATACGAGTGATTCATTAACAAGTTTGCAGTTTTTACAACGCCCGACATAACGTAATATATACATAAGACTGGAGTCCCACAGTTACATGTCTATAGAGCCTCTAGGATACAAAAAGGGAAATACAATATTTGCCGGTAACAAGGCTCCGGCTATACCTTACAAAACCAATATGAAATCTAAACAGAAGTGGCATGAACCACACAAGGCCCCAAGGAAGAAAGGGGCTCACCAAAACGGGCAGTGGAAGGAGAAGGATACTACTGCCGATGAGCTGAAGTGCCTGCTACTGATCCACCTACAATCATAACACGAATGTAGCGTCCCCGGCAAAAGGGACGTCAGTACACTTGAATTGTACCGGTATGTATGGACAAACTTTGTCCCAAGTAAACTCAAGCCATTGAATTACATCAACAATTAATTAAGCCAACTAACCATGTTTCCACATTTTCCTCATTTCAAATAATTCTCAACACAAAGCACTTTCTACAATCAACCAATTTAACAATAACCAATCAATCACGTAAAGCACAAGTAGTCAAACAAAGGGGCAATCAGTGCCCCACAGGTTGCAAACTCTCCTGCTGTCTCCTTTCACAATTTCACATTATTGATTTTTGTATCAATTTTCAATAGCGATTTCGATCGCTTTCCATCCTTATTGCCCCCGACCACCCTTATTACCTCGGCCACCCTTATCACCCCAACCCACACCTTATTTCCTCACGTTGCGGCGCGCAACACGACCCCGCCTTACAGTTTAAAACACAACAATTTCAAACAGCAGATAAGGTACTACACATAATTTCAACAAGTTCAAATAAGCAACTTGCACATTGTTTCATGTTCTCAATTATTTTTCAAATCAATATCACAACCATGTTACAATATTTCCACAATTCAAGTGTTTCATCTCTTTCCACAATAAACAAATTCTCAAGCGTTTCGTTTGTTTTACACAAGGTGCCACATAGGCCATCATAATCATTATTCACAATTCTTTACCCATTTCGACTCTCATTTAATTTTCGGTTCATATTCTATACCACATCACTCATATTTCAACAACAACTTTGAGAATTTCACACAATTTGTCAAATTAACACTAACCAAACAAATTTCACACATATAGGCGATTTCACAAGAATCAAAATTAGCCATACATACCTGATGATGAGTTTTCTTCCTACTTTATGCTTAACCAAGATATCCTACTCTTGCCAACCTTGTTCTTGAAGACTCTTACTTCTACTCACTTCTTTTTACTAGAAATCAAGTTCAATAATCATGCATGAGTGTAAAAATTCTATTTTCAAAAGATATTATATGCAAACCTCTCTTTACCCAATTTAAAACTGAAAATCAAAGAAAATAGTTAGGGTTTTTACCTTGAAAAGATTGGGGAGTTGAATCCTTGCCCTAGGATCCCTTGGAATTAAGTGGTTGGAACAATCTTTGAAGATGAAGAACTTCTCTCTCTAAAACCTCTCTCTTCTCTCTCTAATTTTGGTAAGATGATATGAGAAAATGAGGGTGAAAGGTGTTATATTAAAGAAGAGATCGGGTCAAAATGTTACAAAGATCTGGGCCGGGGCGAATCTGCGGTGCACTTTGCGACCGCAGAATCAACATGCGGTCCGCATAGTGACCGTAGAATGGCCTCAAAAATGACTCAAGTTCTGTTACAGAATGCGACCAATATGCGGTCCGCATTCTCGATATGCGATCGCAAAGTGCACCGCAGATTCACTATGCGATCGCATATCGACCGCATTTTGAACACGATTTTGGGAGACTTTCTGGAAAGCTTTGCGGCAAGAATGCGGTCCGCATATCAGGTTTGCGGTCGCATTCTTGACCGCATATTTGACACTTTTCGGAAAAATTAATTCTCTACATTTTTGAAACTTAAATCACTACCAAGGGTCCGAACCGCGGCGAGCTTGCTCGCCGCGAAGAATTCTACGCATTCCTAACACATTATTCGGACCATGACACTATAGCTACTAGGTTTTATGCACAAATATTTTACGGGGCCTTACATCCTCCCCCCTTAAGATCATTCGTCCTCGAATGAGGATTTTGAAATAAATGAGTTGGTTTTGAAAGACATGATATGCAACCATCAAAATTTTGACTAACTCTTATATTTTAGAAAAATTTTGCCAGAGTTTCCTTTGTATTATGGACATATCCACCTGTCAGAGGGCCCCGAAACACATTACCAAACAACAATACACAAATACAACATTTCCCACAACTGGTATACACTTTCTTACCTCAACGAATGCACATATTCTATCACATTGTTACAATTTCACAAAAATTAGTCACTTCAATGAATTCTTACCTTATTTAACCATTTTAACACCATGTACACTCAACAGACCATTACCAATCTACACTTACTATTAGTTGTTTATTTAACACGCGAATATTTATAAGGATTTCATTTATCAAGAAAGGTTCAAGTGACCCAAGGCAACAACACATTTAACTCATTACAAAATGAAGGAGACTTTACTAATACTAAGAGGGAAACAACTTAGACAAGATGACAATTACTAGGAGTAGGAGGGTCACCTAATTTCTTCTAGGCTTGATCGAACAAATGGGGGTACTTTTCTTTCATCTCTTTTTCTGCTTCCCATGTGGCCTCCTCAACTTGTTGACTTCGCCACAATACTTTAACAGAGGCAACTTCCTTATTTCTCAACTTACGGACTTGCCTATCAAGAATGGCAACTGGAACTTCTTCATATGACAAATCTTCATTAACCTCTATAGCCTCGACCGGCATGATGGTGGATGGATCTCCAATCACTTTCTTCAACATGGACACATGGAATACCGGATGCACCTGATGACATCTGAGGAGGCAACTCTAGCCTATAAGCAACTTGACCAATCCTTTGAACGATCCGATATGGCCCGACATACCTAGGACTCAATTTCCCTTTCTTCCGAATCGCATGACTCCCTTCATAGGAGATACCCTCAAGAACACCCAATCATCGACTTGAAACTCCAAATCCGTTCGACGAACGTCTGCATAGGACTTTTGACGACTCTGTGCTGTTTTCATTCTCTCCTGAATAACCTTGACCTTTTCCATAGCTTCGTACACCATATCTGGCCCTAGCAATTTCGCTTCACCTACCTCAAACCACCCGATTGGCGACCTACATCTTCTCCCGTACAATGCCTCAAACGGGGCCATTTGAATGCTAGCATGATAGATGTTATTGTAAGCAAATTCTATAAGTGGTAAGTGTTCATCCCAATTACCTTTGAAATCCAAAACACAAGCCTGGAGCATATCTTCAAGCGTCTGAATAGTCCGCTCGGCCTGACCGTCGGTCTGCGGATGGAAAGCTGTGCTGAGATTCACCCGAGTTCCCAAACCTTGCTGAAATTTCCTCCAAAAATTAGCTGTGAACTGAGCCCCGCGATCTGAGATAATAGAAAGTGGAGTGCCATGAAACCTCACTATCTCCTTGATGTACAATCTTGCATATTGCTCCGCAGTATCAGTGGACTTGACAGGCAGGAAGTGAGCTGATTTGGTGAGTCGATCCACTATCACCCATATTGAGTCAAACTTACGCCGAGTGCGAGGTAACCCTACCACGAAATCCATATTGATCATCTCCCATTTCCACCTTGGTATTTCTATAAGCTGAGTTAATCCACCGGGTCGTTGATGCTCGACCTTCACTTGTTGACAGTTCGGACATTTAGCTACAAAGCTTGCTACATCCCTTTTCATACCGTTCCACCAATAAATCTCCTTAAGGTCATGATACATTTTCGTGGAACTTGGGTGTACCGAATACCTGGAAATATGAGCCTCTGCCATTACCCTTTCCCGAAGCTCGTCCACATCCGGAACACATAGCCTATCTTGACACCTCAATACACCATCTTCGCTGCTGAGTACAAATGCTGAGGTCTTGTTATTCATGACCGCTTCCTTTACCCGAACCAATGCTGGATCCATGAACTGTTTTTCCTTGATTTCCGCGACCAATGATGATTCTGCTCCATTATGCACCAAAATATTCCCCTCGTCTGACGCCGAGATACGAACCCCCAAACTGGCTAATTGGTAAACCTCTCGAGCCAGGGGTCTCTGATCCACACCCAAATGAGCCAAACTACCCATGGATTTTCGACTAAGAGCGTCGGCTACCACATTTGCCTTCCCCGGATGGTACAATATGTCCATATCATAGTCCTTGAGTAGTTCTAACCACCGCCGCTGTCTCAGATTCAGCTCTTTCTGCTTGAACAAATACTGGAGGCTCTTGTGGTCCGAAAACACATCTACATGTACCCCATAAAGATAGTGTCGCCATATTTTCAAGGCAAACACAACAGCTGCAAGCTCCAAATCATGCGTCGGATAATTCTTCTCGTGATTCTTGAGTTGCCTGGAAGCGTAAGATATGACTTTCTCATGCTGCATCAATACACATCCCAAACCAACCCTGGAGGCATCACAATAAACCACAAATCCCTCTGTGCCTTCTGGCAAGGCCAATACTGGTGCCGAGGTCAATCTTGACTTCAATTCCTGGAAACTTTTCTCACATGCTTCGGACCACTGGAACTTAACTGCCTTCTGCGTTAATTTAGTCAATGGGGAGGCGAGGGTTGAGAATCCCTCTACAAACCTCCGATAGTACCCTGCCAGACCCAAAAAGCTACGAATCTCTGTTGGGGTCGTGGGTCTAGGCCAATCTTTCACTGCCGCAATCTTTTGAGGATCCACCTGAATTCCCTCACTGGAAATAACATGCCCTAGAAAGGCTACGGACTTCAACCAAAACTCACATTTTGAGAACTTGGCATACAATTGATGCTGAAGAAGGGTCTGCAATGCTGCTCTGAGGTGAACGGCATGATCTTCTCTGCTCCGAGAGTAGATGAGGATGTCGTCAATGAATACAATCACAAAGGAATCTAGGAATGGCTTGAAAACACGATTCATAAGGTCCATGAAAGCTGCTGGGGCATTGGTTAGCCCAAAAGACATGACCAAAAACTCGAAGTGACCATAACGAGTTCTGAAGGCAGTCTTAGTTCAACTGGTGGTACCCAGACCGTAAATCAATCTTTGAGAAGAACTTCGCTCCCTGCAATTGGTCAAACGGATCATCCACTCGAGGCAAAGGATATTTATTCTTGATGGTGACTTTGTTGAGCTGCCGATAATCAATACACATTCGAAGTGACCCATCCTTCTTTCTGACAAAGAGAACCGGAGCACCCCACGGCGACACACTCGGTCGTATGAACCCTTTCTCTAATAAATCCCTCAGCTGCTCCTTTAACTCCCTTAACTCTGCTAGCGCCATTCTGTAAGGTGGAATGGATATTGGCTGAGTATCTGGCAATACATCAATTCCGAAATCAATCTCCCTATCCGGCGGGATGCCTGGAAGCTCATCTGGAAACACTTCAGGAAATTCATTCATGATTGGCACGGACTCGAGGGTAGGCACCTCCGAGGTGGTGTCCGTTACCCGAACTAGGTGATAGATACACCCCTTCTTAATCATCTTCGAAGCCCTAAGGTAGGAAATAAACCTACCCCTTGGCACTACACCATTTCCTCTCCATTCAATAACTGGCTCGTTAGGGAACTCGAGCCTCATAACTCTCGTTCGACAGTCAAGTTTGGCAAAGCATGAGTAGAGCCAATCCATCCCCATAATTACATCAAAATCAATCATCCCAAGCTCAATAAGAACGGTTGTGGTAACACGACCACTCATCGTGACAACACAATCTCTATAGACTCGTGAGGCTGAAATAGAATCACCAACCGGAGTTGACACAGAGAACGGCTCATGAAGCTGTTCGGGTTCTATCCCAAAACTTGAAGCAATGAATGGAGTAACATAAGACAAGGAGGACCCTGGATCAATAAGGGCATAGCAATCAATAGTCCGAACAGACATGATACCTGTAACAACATCTGGAGAAGCCTCGGCATTTTGGCGGCCACTCAATGCATAGAATCGGCTAGGTCCACCCCTACCCCGAGCTCCACCCCTAGCTGCACCACGCCCCGCTGATGCTGGAGTACGCGCTGATGATGTAGCAGCTGAAGAACCGGATGACTGAGCAGATCCCCTACCTATATCCTGACGGGGTGCACGACAGTCCCGCTGAATGTGACCTCTCACCCCGCACCCGAAGCACACTGGAAGGTCAAGGTAGCAAGTTTCCGTATGAAATCTCCCACACTTGGGGCATGTAGGTCTCCCCTGCTGCTGGGATCTCACCCCAGGATGACCAGACTGACGAGACCTCCTGCTGTCTGAACCAGGTCTCGAGTAACTGCCCTGCTGATGACTGTGCACGGATGGCGGTGCACTCGCGGAGGACCGAGCATATGACTGGGATGGCCCTGATGACCCTTTCCCTGGAAGTGATCTCCCTGAATGACCCATTGACCGGGCCCTGCTGCTACTTTCTCTTTCTGCACGAATCTTCAATTTCCTGGCCTCTGTGGCCCGAGCAAACCCCACGATCCTCCCATAGTTCATATCTGAGTGCAAAGCTGCTGTGGCGGCCTCATTTACTACCAAAGGGCTAAGGCCCTGAACAAACCGTCGAACCCGGGCATCCATGGTCGACACTAAATGAGGAGCATACTTGGACAACCTTACGAACTCCATGTGATACTCCCAAACACTCATACCGCCCTGCTTGAGGACCTCGAACTCTATGGCATGGGCTGCCATTGCCTCAGCAGGTAAGAAGTGGTCCATAAATGCATCCACGAACTTATCCCATCTGGCCGGAGGGCTCCCTTCCTCACGGGAATCCTCCCACATTTCGAACCATGAACGTGCCGCTCCCTTCCGCCTGTAAGAGGCCAACTCTACCCCCTCTATATCTGTAGCCTTCATCACTCTGAGGGTCTTGTATATCTCATCAAGGAATTCTGTGGGTCAGCCTCCGGATCGGTACCTGAGAATTCTGGAGGGGCCAATCGCAAGAACCGGTGGACTCTGGAGCCAAAGGAATCTCCCTGTCCGCTGGAGGATGCAGGGGCATCATGGGATCTCTAGGCCTAGGCGGCCACTAACTGTGTTAACATATGAATTGCTCCCCTAAGATCTTCATTAGAGATACCGGAGCCCGAAGCAGGGAACTGTATTTGAGTCAGGAACACTGGCAGGAGGAATGGTGGCATCCTCTGCCGCAGCTGGAATAGGGACACTTGGGTTTTGAACAGATGGGTCAGGCAAATTCGGGACCGGTGGGTCATTCTCTCCCACGGCATCGGGTACATGATTAACAGCCGCACTTGGGCCGGTATTGGCCCTAAGGCCGAGTCTAGCCTTCTTCTTAGGCGCCATATTCTGAAAATTTGGGAACAAGGCGCGAATTAGACACGGATATTTCCACATTGCACTTTACCGCACGATATAGATTAACAAAGAAATAGGTAAATTCCTAAATGCCTTTGTAGCCCCCAACTTATCTGGTGTGGTCGACAACACACCGATAAGAAGGGCACTACTAGACACGGCTCCGAGACATCCTAGGACACTTTAAAACCTTAGGCTTTGATACCAAGTTTGTCACGCCCCAAATCGGGGAACATGATCGGCGCCTGACCGGGTTGCCCCAATCAAGCGGACCTAGGTGCCTTTCATTCCCACGCGTTACCCCTGTATTGATTGTTTCCCATTAACCAACTATCTTACTAACCATGAATGATTTCATATTAAACAACTGAAATCATACGAGTGATTCATTAACAAGTTTGCAGTTTTTACAACGCCCGACATAACGTAATATATACATAAGACTGGAGTCCCACAGTTACATGTCTACAGAGCCTCTAGGATACAAAAAGGGAAATACAATATTTGCCGGTAACAAGGCTCCGGCTATACCTTACAAAACCAATATGAAATCTAAACAGAAGTGGCATGAACCACACAAGGCCCCAAGGAAGAAAGGGGCTAACCAATACAACTGACGGAAAGTGGAGCAGGTGCTACTGTTGATGGACTAGAGTGCCTGCTATAGAACCACCTACAATCATAACACGAATGTAGCGCCCCGGCAAAGGGGACGTCAGTACTTTTGAATTGTACTGGTATGTATAACTAAACACCATTTTACTCAAGCCATTGAATTACATCAACAATTAATTAAGCCAGCTAACCATGTTTCCACATTTTCCTCATTTCAAAGAATTCTCAACACAAAGCACTTTCTACAATCAACCAATTTAACAATAACCAATCAATCACGTAAAGCACAAGTAGTCAAACAAAGGGGCAATCGGTGCCCCCCAGGTTGCAAACTCTCCTGCTGTCTCCTTTCACAATTTCACATTATTGATTTTTGTATCAATTTTTCAATAGCGATTTCGATCGCTTTCCATCCTTATTGCCCCGACCACCCTTATTACCTCGGCCACCCTTATCACCCCAACCCACACCTTATTTCCTCACGTTGCGGCGCGCAACACGACCCCGCCTTACGGTTTAAAACACAACAATTTCAAACAGCAGATAAGGTACTACACACAATTTCAACAAGTTCAAATAAGCAACTCGCACATTGTTTCATGTTCTCAATTATTTTTCAAATCAATATCACAACCATGTTACAATATTTCCACAATTCAAGTGTTTCATCTCTTTCCACAATAAACAAATTCTCAAGCGTTTTGTTTGTTTTACACAAGGTGCCACATAGGCCATCATAATCATTATTCACAATTCTTTACCCATTTCGACTCTCATTTAATTTTCGGTTCATATTCTATACCACATCACTCATATTTCAACAACAACTTTGAGAATTTCACACAATTTATCAAATTAACACTAACCAAACAAATTTCACACATATAGGCGATTTCACAAGAATCAAAATTAGCCATACATACCCTGATGATGAGTTTTCTTCCTACTTTATGCTTACCCAAGATATCCTACTCTTGCCAACCTTGTTCTTGAAGACTCTTACTTCTACTCACTTCTTTTTACTAGAAATCAAGTTCAATAATCATGCATGAGTGTAAAAATTCTATTTTCAAAAGATATTATATGCAAACCTCTCTTTACCCAATTTAAAACTGAAAATCAAAGAAAATAGTTAGGGTTTTTACCTTGAAAAGATTGGGGAGTTGAATCCTTGCCCTAGGATCCCTTGGAATTAAGTGGTTGGAACAATCTTTGAAGATGAAGAACTTCTCTCTCTAAAACCTCTCTCTTCTCTCTCTAATTTTGGTAAGATGATATGAGAAAATGAGGGTGAAAGGTGTTATATTAAAGAAGAGATCGGGTCAAAATGTTACAAAAATCTGGGCCGGGGCAAATCTGCGGTGCACTTTGCGACCGCAGAATCAACATGCGGTCCGCATAGTGACCGTAGAATGGCCTCAAAAATGACTCAAGTTCTGTTACAGAATGCGACCAATATGCGGTCCGCATTCTCGATATGCGATCGCAAAGTGCACCGCAGATTCACTATGCGATCGCATATCGACCGCATTTTGAACACGATTTTGGGAGACTTTCTGGAAAGCTTTGCGGCAAGAATGCGGTCTGCATATCAGGTTTGCGGTCGCATTCTTGACCGCATATTTGACATTTTTCGGAAAAATTAATTCTCTACATTTTTGAAACTTAAATCACTACCAAGGGTCCGAACCGCGGCGAGCTTGCTCGCCGCGAAGAATTCTACGCATTCCTAACACATTATTTGGACCATGACACTATAGCTACTAGGTTTTATGCACAAATATTTTACGGGGCCTTACATTTGTGATCCGTGTACACCTCGCACACCACACCATATAGATAATGCTTCCAGATTTTTAAGGCATGAACCACTACTGCCAGCTCAAGATCATGAACCGGATAATTCTTCTCATGTATTTTCAACTGTCTCAAAGTGTAAGCAATAACCTTACCATCCTGCATCAATACCGCTCCAAGCCCCATACGGGATGCATCACCGTAAACAGTATAAGGCCCTGCACCCCTAGGTAGTATCACCACTGGTGTTGTAGTCACGGCTGTCTTGAGCTTCTGAAAGCTCGCCTCACACCTATCTGACCACTAGAACTGGGCACCCATCTGGGTCAACCTGGTCATCGGGGCTGCAATAGAAGAGAACCCCTTTACAAATCGACGGTAGTAACCTGCTAACCCCAAAAAACTCCGGATCTCGGTCACTAAAATTGGTCGAGGCCAATTCTTGACTGCCTCAATCTTCTTTGGATCCACCTGAATACCCTCTACTAATACAATATGACCCAGGAATGCAGCCTAACTCAACCAGAACTCACATTTTGAAAATATCTGCATATAGCTGACTATTTTTCACAGACTAGGGAGTCACTTTGAGATGTTGCGCATACTCCTTCTGACTGCGGGAGTATATCAACACGTCATCAAGGGAGACTATCATGAACAATTATAAATAAGGCATGAACACCTCATACGTACTTATACACATAGCCATGACTTTGGCCATAAGAGTTGTCCCTAAGTTACAACATTGCCAATTAACTACGTGTTATCAAATACCTTATTCCAAAGCTCCCACATTACTCAAAATGAGGTATGGAGACCTTGTGATTACTTTTTCGAATTAATGAGATATTTATGCGCACCTCGGTGCTCGTCTCAAAGGCTAAATCAACGGTTTAAAAATAGAGATGGCTAGATATGAATAGGAGCTATACAAAATGGTCAAATAGTCCTAACAGGCATAACTCTCATTTAAAAACGTAATACCAAAAATATTAATTTTATAAAAGAAGATTTTTAAACACATAAACTCTTACTACCAGGACCTAGTCCTCACATGATATCCACTGCCGCTTGAAGCTCGGCTTAGAAATATTTCACATTATGCCAAAATAATTTGAGGATCTCATCCTCAACTCTGAATCACGGTGCTTGCACATTATATCATCTGAAATTTTTTTTTTCATTTCCTTTCTTTCTTCCTTTCAATAATTGTCCGTCAAAGATAATCACGACATAAAATGAACCCTCATACTGATAGGGCGCACAATTAACGATTAGATTTAGTTATTTCGAGAGTTATATCAAAACCCACTATAATAAGTAATATAAAGTCACTCTTAGCCTTATGGAAAATTTAGTGACTAACATCTAATAATAGGGATGTCTATCCTCATGTAGTATCCCTACGTTAGTATTTCCATAAATAGATTTGATGATTACGATGCTCGCTCATGAATGGAGCATGTTAAAAGGACTCGCCTAAATTTTCTTTCAAAAAACCTAATCAAATTAAGGGAAAATTATTCTGTCTATAACAATCTGAATTATACGTGTGATGATCCCATCTGGTGTAGTGACCTCCCTCATATCATAAAAATTATATCAATGGTTGGGTCTCCACCTCTAGGATTTTCACCTCCACCTCTAATATCCTGACCTCTACATCTGGCTGGCCATGTAGGATAAATATTAATTGCAATGGAGCGTGTAGCCTGAGTGCTTTCCTAAAATTACATTTCTCCAAAACTCCCCATTCACAGCAATTCCTTTAAGGCTCAGTTAACTTATTGCTCATGACAATATACATATTCAGACACAGTCATTGTGACCTACTACAACCATTCAAATCGCATATACTACATATTGCAAAGAATCTAGGAGGGTGACATCTTCCGAACATCTTCATAAAATAGAGTTTAGTAACTAGCGTTGCGTTGGCCGGCTTGCCTTCTTCGTGGACTTGTCGCAACCATCGATGGCCAATTTCCTCTTTTGCTATGTTGGCTTAACACTGCTGAGCTACCCCATTTACTCACATACCCTTTGTTATTCTCTAGGGAGATTCTTACACCATGAAAGGAACCAACCTTAAATATGTATAAGTTATCTAGAGGACCTTTCCCTACCGTATATATGCATCCCAATAGTTCACAATATTTGTCCTTCACAACTCCAACAAATCCACTGGACGTCAAGGTCCGTTGAAACCCCACACGATGCATTAGGTGATTTCCTAATATAATTGCATCTTCCGTCGGAACCACAACTGGCGTGGTAAATACATTATCTTCCCACTACTTTTGTCTGCCATCCGAAGCACAGTAAAATCAACCCCCTCGCATTCGACTATTCCCACATTCTGTAATTCCTCACAACAACGGTCAAGCACAATCCCGTAGGTCCTCAAAAGATGCACCGCTGAAGGTGGTAGCGAAGCGTTTGGTGAACCTATCCGTCCCCCATAAGACTTTTGAAGGCGTAGTTGATCTATTACCAGCACGTGTCATTGTTCGGCTGGAGAAGCGGTACGTGAGTTCGCCATTCGTGGGAAGACAAGAGTGGAAATTCAACTTAACATTTTGACGAACGAATTCACACGATAAGAAAGAACAAATGAGAAACTTTTTCCTAACTCAATAGACTCCAGAGGACAAGTATAGACGTCTCCGTACCTACCCCTCAAACTCTACTAAGCTTGTTCGTGAGTGGTGAGACCTATGTAACTTAGAGCTCTGATACCAACTTGTCACGACCCAGATTTTCCCCCGTCATCGAGATCGTGATGGCGCCTACTCGTGGTAGCTAGGCAAGCCAATTCATTCAACATTATTCTGTTCATATCATCATTTTTATACTCATACTTGATAACAAGAGAAACAATTAATCGATTTGAAAAATGCGGAAGTCTTTCTAAATAGAGATGAATTATTAAGGTAAAACACTGATAAAATCCTCTATCCAAGACGTGGAGTCACCAACTCATGAACTACTAAATAATACTACACATAATGGTCTAAAAGAAAATAATAAACATCTATCTGTCTCGGAACAATGAGACCACAGCAATAAACATAAATAAATAGAAGAGACGTCGGGCCTGCGGATGCTTGCAAGCTACCTCGGTCTCGAAATGCTCAAAAATCCCACAATACTCTACTGCTGCTGCAGTTCCTGCTCGAAACCTGTAGCTGTGCAAAAATGCACAGAAGTGCAGTATCAGCATAATCTGACCCCATGTGCTGGTAAGTGTCTGGCCTATCCCGGCGACGTAGTGACAAGCCTAGGACCAGACACTCATATAAACCTGTGCAGTTCTATATATATACATACCACAAAATAACAGGATTACCAAGTAACAAAATTAACAAAGAAGTATCATACTGGAAAAAACACAGTCAACAACATATAATAAATCAGTAAAGAGTCAGAGTGAAATAAAAATAGTTATTATCAAACAAGGAAATTTCAACTAGTTGCACGGCATCACCCTTCGTGCTTTTAATCTCATCCTCACATCCATGGCACGGCATGATCCTTCGTGCATGGTTCAAACAACAACGGCACGGAATGTTCCTTCGTGCATAATCAATATCACAAGGCACGGCATGATCCTTCGTGCATAAATAATAACAAGGCACGGCATTACCCTTCGTGCATAATCAATAAAATAAGGCACGCAATGATCCTTCGTGCATAAACAATAACAAGCATCCTTCGTGTATCAATAAAATAAGGCACGGCATGATCCTTCGTGCATAAACAATAAAACAAGCCACGGCATTACCCTTCGTGCCTAATTAATAAACAAGGCACGGCATCACCCTTCGTGCATTATCACTCTTCCTCACCCAAAATGAAAACAATAATCATGAACCGTCCCGGAAAGGGACAATAATCATCACAGTAAAGTCCCGTCAAGGGAAACAATAATCAACTTCATAATAAGGTCCCGGCAAGGAAAAACAATAATCAACTTCACAACAAGGTCCCGGCAAGGGAAAACAATAATCAACTTCACAACAAGGTCCCGACAAGGGAAAACAATAATCAACTTCACAACAAGGTCCCGGCAAGGGAAAACAGTAATCAACTTCACAACCCGGCAAGGGTTCAAGATTATATCTTAAAAACATCCCACAATATATGTCAACAAACGACTCACGGTCATGCTAGATGCCAATATATGGATGCTCGTCACCACAACCCATACACCACACTCGATCACATAGAAATTAGCACATTAATCATATTCCCTCAAGCTAGGATAGATCAAACACTTACCTCTAGCCTTGAAGTCCAATTTATCCTTCAACTATAGCTTTACCTCGGATTTCAGCTTTCAACTTGCTCGAATCTAATCACAATTGATTCAATTACATTAATAAATACTATATAACTTGGTTTGGATGCTTAAAAACAGTTTCTCAAAGTTTATCGTAAAATTTCCCAAAATACCCCTGGTCCCACGTGGTGGAACTCGGGGTTCGGACCAAAATCCGGTTACCCAATCCCTCGAGAGTTCAATTATATGCTTTGTTTCAAAATCGGACCTCAAATCGAGATTCAATTCCCCAATTCATGAAAAACCTAGGTTCTACCCAAAAACAAGAATTTCTACCATGAAAACCATTTGATTTCTCTTATAAAAATATGTTTAATGACGTTAGGAATTGAAAGAATTAAGTAAAAAGTGACTTACAAGTGTTTTGGAGTGATTTTGCTCTTGGAGAATTGTGTGTGGTGTTTTGGGTTTTGAAAGAATGAAGAAAAGAGGTGTAAAATTTGTTTAAGTATCAGATTGCACAGCTGCGGTTATGGGAATTGCGAACGTTTGTTCGCAATTGCGAACATAGCAGGGTTTGGACTGTTGCTCTCGCATTTGCGAGAAATCGTTCGCATTTGCGAACTCTTGCCCAGGCCTGTCAGCATCGCATTTGCGATAATAAGTTCATATTTGCGAACAAGGCTGGAACACTATGGTCCTCGCATTTGCGAGGTTTTACTCGCATTTGCGAGCATAGGCGATTTCCTGCCACCTTCGCATTTGCGAAGAATAGTTCGCATTTGCGAACCAAGCCTAAATTTGATTCTTCTCGCAATTGCGAGTATTTCTTCCCAATTGCGAAGATACCAGTTGGGAAAAAATACCAGTTGTGTTATTTTTCAAAATCTGCTCTAACGGCCTATCAAATCTTTACCCGAGCCCTTGGGCTCCAAACCAAACATGCATACAACTTCAAAAACATATTACAAATTTGCCCGTGCGATCAAACGCCAATATAACATCGTTCTCATCAAATCAAGCCCCAAGTTCATGATTATCTTCCTTTATTTTCATAAACTTTCAAATTTTGGAACTCAAGGTTAAAAACACATCAAACGACATCCAAATGCCGTCAAACTTTGCAGAAAGCACTTATATAATATTTAAGACTTGTACCGGGCGTCGAAACCAAAATACAAGCCTGATACCATGGTCGTTTAATCCATTTTCATTTAATAATTTCAGCAAAAACAATTTAATAGAAAAATTCATGTCTTGGGCTCTAGGCCAAAAGTATGAATTGAGAATGAAAGAAAGCTTGATTGCATTAATGAAAGTTATTACAGAAAATCAACACAATGTCGAGGGGGAGAGGCACTAATACAGAGAATTGTTTGCTTGCTAGAAAGATTGATTGTTTGATCCCCCTAATAATGCTTAAAAAAGATAAACCAATGCTACAAGACTTGACTTGACTAAGCTAGAGAAACATAATTGAAGTACATGAAATAATACTACTCTATATTTACAATGAAAAGGACTTACTTTTCTACAAGGGAGAAACATGTCTGTTGGCAGCAACTTTGTCTTTCGTATCAGGGTCTGCGCGCGCGGTGCTATCGGCGCGCGCAATACTATTTGGAGTCCACCTGCGGCTGGCCGCTGGCAAGGGATCAGGATCTGCGCGCGCGACATTGTCTGTGTGTGTGGCGCTGTTGGCATCATCATGAACTGTGCGCCCGACATTGTCTATGCGCGCGACGCTATTGGCATCCGCCGTGTGGGCTATCAATGGGACGACAGAAACACATGCGCCCTTATCACTTGGTATTCCCGAGATTACGGGGTCCAAGAGGTCCCGAGGCAGGGCTTAAAAGCCGCCCATAACATACGGCATGCAAAGTCACGTTTAGTATGTATAATCTGAACCAGACAATCAAAGGAAAAATACAAGAAAGAAGTTAAGTGTTTGTACTTTAGTCGTAATTCCTAATATATCAAGACTTTTTTTTTCCTTTCATAATTCTGTGGTATGATTATGAATTAGTTTTGTGTGTACAACAATACCCAGGTCTTTGCTGTAGCAGTGTCAACATGTTAGTGGCCAAGCAGGTCTAATGTCTTGAACTGGTTAACTTCGTATAAAATAAGCCTATGCGTAACATGAGCAGTTGTCCGAAGTATTTGAAATGTCAAATCAACATTAGAGTGGTAATGATGATGATGTTTGTTCAAATTTTTTTTTTTACTAAGTTAAATGGTTTGACCTAGTTTTACCTTGAGAGTTGAGAGTGTTTTATTGACTCGTCTAAATTAGGAATGTTCAAGTCCCAGGCAGCACATTCTGTGTGATTGAAAAGATTGACATATAATCAATCAGAAAGCATATTTTTATTTTCTATTATATAGAAAAACGATATTTGGTCGACCGAGGTCGACCGAGGGTAAAATTATTATTTTACTTTATTATTTTTATATTTCATACGCTGTCACATATTCAAGAACCGTCCACGCTTTCATCATTTTTCTTTAACTCTGTCACTTTCCCTTCATCTTCTCGGCATGGAGTTTTACCACAATTTTAGTGTAAATCTTCTCCCACTTCTTTGCAATTCATCCTCCTCTCTCTTTCAATCTTTTGTTGTTACTTTTTTTCAATGGACATCTTCCTATTTTATCAGCTTCTTGCTTGAAGTATCTACATTTATGAATCTTCTACTTTGGGTGTTACAAGGTTCAGGTTAGTGTATCAGCTATATTTTGTTTCAATTTTTCTTCTTTTTTATTTCATTTTTTGTCTGCTATTATCCGTTGTTATTGTTGTTATTTATTTTAGATTTTCTTTTATGCATTTTATTTCTTTTTTGTATCTCATGTTTAATTTTTGTCTTCATATGCATACTCTATCAATATAATACTTCTGCCTTAATTTGTGGTCCAAGCGATTGGTTTAAATTTTGCAGTTAAATTTGATTTAAGTTTCTTTTTATTTGGTTTTCTTGCTTTTCTTTTTGCCTAACAGTACTAATGAAATTGGGTTTAATATAGGGCATGAGGATGCGGCTACCTGAACTTTGAGTTAGTTTTAATTGGGTTTAGTTATATTTTTAGGTAAAACTTTTTGTGCAGCAAGTGTTTGATGAATTTATTAAAAGAAAAAAATACCTGAACGAGAAGGGATCAGTGCTGTCAACTATGCTCGTTATCAGAATGGTTATACCATGGAAAGATTGGGGACCATCTTTCAAAAATGAACCCGGACGCATTTCTTGCGTGGCCGAACCCATAGATCTTGATGTATGCCTATCTTTTACTTGGACTACAAAAATGCATTCTTCGAGATCCCCACGGAGCGGTATTCAAATTAAGACGACAAACATACAGATTCGATACATGCTTCAATATTGGACCAGCCCTTGAATAGTTCAAAATGATGTGGTGGCCAAGATATGGACCGCTTAAAGAAAGGATGCCTCTCATCAATTTAGTCCATTATGGTTTTCTTTACCATTCCGGGGATAAGACACTCAGAAGAAGAAAAGATGAGACGAAGATGGTTAGCTGCAAGCTGACTGACAGAAAACAAGTAGTTTTTAGGAGGAAAATGGAATCTATCATGAAGAATCTAGGATGAAGACATAGACCCACACTGTGAAAGAGGTAAGAGAGTGCCATCTGCAATGTTAACAGAATCTTTGATAGGTAAAGGAGGCAGACGAAAAAGCTAAACATCTTTTTTACTTTTACATTAAACTTCAAGATTATCCCTTTTTGAAGCTTGAGCTTTGATAGATCATGGCTACACAGTTTGTGGGTTCAAAAGTAATGTACTCTGTTTGACATAAAACTTTTTATCCTTATGGTCTCTCCATCTCGAGGAGTTAATCACTTGCAATTTACATCTCGTTTTCTTTCATTGGAAAAAAACAATATAGAAGAACTTTATATCTTTGCCACAAAATTCATTCATATCTCGAAATTTAGCCTATTAGTCTATCTTTCTTTCCTTCTTATTATAATGGCGGTGATAACATCTTCTCGTTTCTCCCATTTTTCTCTATTTATTTTGGATGAACCGAAAAATATGATGTATTTTTCTTGTGTTGTGGGAAGACTTTACATTGATTAATAATTATAGGAAGATCACTCTACGCATTGCTTTGTCCTTATTTGGTATTTTATAAAATTTAATTACTACCGAAGCAAAACAAGAATTAGAATATATGTTAACTTTGTGTTAAACTTAAAACGCATTTCCTCTCCAACCATCATAATTCATCTACTTATTTTATAAATGAGTATAATGATAATTGTTTAATATCATTTCTCCTTTATCTATCTTCTTTTTAATTTATGACTTTGCAGAGAATGTTCAAGCTTTGTTCCCACTTTGAATTTACCTTATTGGAATATGTTTGTACACAAAAGATAGATAAATATTTACTTGCCATGGTCACCGAAGACTCGACACTCCTCCTCACTTTCAGAAAGGTTGTGAATTATCTATCTTGATACTCTTTCTTTGATCCCTCAATATATTTTTCTCCACGTATTATGTTTATTTTTATGATGATAAGGTCTAAGGTCTAAATCTCTGCACGTAGTTTGTTGGTGTGCTTGCTTTTGTGCTTTAATTTAAAGTTAAACTCTTTCTACATAAAGAAGTATGACATTCTTTTTGGGGTGCACTAAAAAGAAAAATAACACATAATTGAGACAAAGGAATTACGTTTTATTTATGAATTACAACACTATTACTTTATACCACACTGCACTAATTTTGTTCTGTGAGTTTATGCATCAAGATTGGGTACAAACAGAGAAAGGGTGCTTTAGCATGATTAATGTGGAGTTATTTGGTAACTGTTTATTTTCTTTGTTCATAAATCTTGCAAATTGAATATGTGTCACATGTTGATTCCAAGGACAAACCAAAAATTTGAGGAAGAACATATATTACCTGGACTGAGTCCGTTTCAAATATGTGGTGCTCTTGCGGACAGAGTAACACAAAAGAGTTATTCATGTTACTTGGTTTATCAAGCATTTTGATTTCATATTGATTAACTTCTAATTGGAAGGTCAAGATTAAGCATTACTATATCTTGAAGGACATTTTTATTTGATTACATCTTCTGCGGTATTTTGTGAAATCTAAATTGTTATTATTCATCAAAGTGAAGTTTAAGAAAGCCATCTATTTCAAGAAGTCCGATGACTCTGATGACTAAAGTATGTATTAGGTCATGAGCAACAACAATTTGATTAGTAAATAAAAATAAGTTTATTGCCAAGCACCTCTCTAAGATAATGCTGAGATGAAATGCCATGTTCGTCCATATTTTATTCTTTTAGTAGTAATAGAAATTGTATCAATGGATCTTAGACGTTTTCTAATCATGTGATTGGACTTACTTCTTTATTTTGTTTGAGGGCAAGCAAAATTCTACACAAACTTTTCTGGAGATCGCTTGCACAAAATTTTCAACATATTTATATAGTTGTTAGGCATTAGCTTATTAAAAAAATGAGAATTATCATTTCTTTGATTTTTTTTGTAATTGTTAATCAGTTTAATCTTAAGGATCTGAGCAGCCCGTACACTTTTGAGAATGAATTAGTTTTACGGTGCATAAGTAGAATGTAGTGACGACGTCTTCGCTTTTAAAGATATTGTTCCATCTTTTCTGAAGGAGCTTGACTTAAACACTTGGATATAGTACTCTTACTCTAGAGTAATTTATTTGAACAGATACTTGGCTTGTGTCTATGTTCACTCTTTCTAGCTTGTATCACGATATAATTCAAATTCTTGGTGTGAGACTTGTAGTAGTAAATATTTTCTACTAAGAATATTTAATATCTTATTATTTTCTCAAAATAGGAGCAAGCTCCCATAATGGAGATTAGGAAGAATACAAAGTAGCAGATGCTTCCAGCAATATGCAAATCCTAGCAATACTCTATATGGCTCTTAACTGGACTACATAATTTCTATTGTTCATAGGTGGTATCGCACTGATATCAACATAATACATCTGGTTAATCATGTGGTATATAATGATTGATAGGAAATGAAAAATTAATCATATGCTTGGATTGGTTTTGTAAATAATTTTAAAAGAAAAGCACAACAAAATGAAATAGCTCGGTTCTACACATGCCGCGCCCTTGGGGAGGTATATATGGTTTTCTATGTCTCTCACTATTTAATGAGAACGATAGTGTCTTTTTGTCTATGATGTGGTTACTTTAAATAATTTATTGCTATTTATAGTTGCAATCATATATACACGATCAAAATTATTCCAGAACTTAAATTATTACACTCTCTGTCAAAAATGGACTCAAATTATTGGACTCTTGTATAATTGTTAGGCCCATGCATAACACGGGCAATACTCATCTAATATATATATAGAGACCAGATTTGATCGCTAAGTTTTACACATTATAACAATAAATATCACATTTAAAAAAACTGGGCTTGGATGACTATACATTAAAGTTAGTAAAATATTTTAATCACATTAAAGTATTAAATAATCTAGTATTCTATAACAGTAAAGTCACCAACTTTTAATCATTATAATAATAAAATTATCTTGACAAGTAAGTTTTGTTATTATAGCGGATAAAATTTAGTAACTTTACAATGTAAAGTTTAATTATTTTAATGCGACAAAAATAATTCAAAACCTTACTATTGTCGTGGATAAAAGTTAGGGATCTTATGTGAATTTATCCGTCAAACTTGTGAATATGTTCGCGCCTTGCGCGATTGTGAAAGAACTTATCAAAATTATGATATAATCTTTTTCTAACACCTTATAATATTAAGAAAATTAATTACTTTTTTGAAAATTAAAGATAATTTTTTTTTTCAAAAGATGATCGAAACATGCAGGTGTGCAACCAAGCAAAGGTATTTTGCATAATTATATTTCAATATTCAACCAAAAGCCAAATTGAAACATCACATATATTTTTGTTTTAAAGAAAGAAATGAAAATAAAAAGTAGTCGTCATGGCACATCAACGAAAAATCTAAAAGGAAGTTTGGTCTCTTACAACTCTTGTGTTCGAAAGAGGGTTTGCATTCATCGCATATATATATATATATATATATATATATATATATATATATATATATATATATATATATATATATATATATTGATCATTGAATATTCAGAGTCTATTAGTAGAACTAAAAACAAATTACTACTATTTTTGCATAAAGAAGAGAGTTACAGGTTTATTTGTATTACAGAAAAATAAAAATTTGCATTATATATTTTTCTATCATACTTTCCGCCCTCGCAAGAAAGCTGAGAAAAAGGAACGTTAATGGCTTTTATGGCCCTTTTTCTTATTCTTATTAATTGAGAAAAAGGAATGTTAATGGCTTTTATGGCCCTTTTTTTATTCTTATTAATATGTCATTTCATTCACATCAATTAGTCGGTTCCAAAATATATAAAATAGGATGTCTTAGTCATGGTAAGAAATAAAAGAAAAAAAGCGTTTTCTTAAAGTTTTAAAATTAATGTTAACATCATTTTTTAATAACTTAAGTACTCCTATTCAAATATTGCGAGTATGTGTGTTGTTACTCTAAATTGTATTCAAATGAATATTGAATTTTACTGACTAAAAAATATAATGAAACACCCAACAGTACATTTAGTACTTTTAATAATAGTAAAATGGATTAGACAAGTAGGTAACTGAAAAAGACCAACTGTAAATGAGAAATGTACGTTACAATTTCAATTAATAATTTTTTAAAAGAAAGAAATACAAAAGAAAAAATATTTTTAGGTTGAATCTTTATTAAATGTTTCTATATTTCAGTGACAAGAAAAATGTAAAATAAATAAATAATGAAAGTAAAACATCACATGAAACACCAGAAACCTTCTTCCACTATTCTAATATAATATAGATTCATCATCTTCCTCACAAACGTTATCTATTACTCAAAGCATCTTTCAACAAATCATTTCTTCTTTCTATTAATTTCTTTTCCAAATTTCAAGTTACGAAATATAAATTGTAAACTAATAAAAATACGAATTAAGTTTCTAACCTAATCGAAGCGCAATAACTCAAACGACATGAAAACAAATACATTAATTCTGAAAGATATAAGCCAATAATATTGCTATAATTGGTAAGGCAAAATACTTGCGATACTGAATTACTAATTACTGAGTGACTATGATACATTGTAAAAAACAAAGGAAGAAAAATGTACAATGTATGTCACCCAGATGATGACTTATTTTTCGTTCATAAAATTGAATCTTACCAAAAGCCTATCTCTCAAAACTCTACATAATAGGTTATAGTAAAATTAAACTCTCAATGCACAATACCTCCAATCAAACGTCGTCAAACATTTGAACCCTATATATTGTTGGAGCTCTTCTTCACTACAAATTTTCTTCAACATCACGTTCCTGAGCTGTTATCTGAGACCTACAAGAAAATGTTCAAAAATCATAATTAAAAATTAAGACATGAGAAAGTGGGAATAGATTGATGCTAACAAAGTAGATTATTTTAATATATAGATGGATATTAACAAAGGATATAGCAACGTCCATTGGGGAGGGGAATAACAAAATAGATGGCTATTAACAAAGGATATAGCAACGTCCATGGAGGAGGGGAAAAGTTTGAAAGAGTACATAAATACATATTAAGATATGATAATTATAGTGGAGTAATTAATTGCATTTAAAGACTTTTTGGACAATATTAAAAATAAGATAAATGGAGAAATAAAGGGGGAAAAGTCAAAAAAAGGAGAAAAAAGATAATTAAGTTTCTTGGCCAAAGAGAGGTGCCAAGTCACCATTCTTTTTCCCTCTTTTATATATATATATAGATGAATTGGACGTTATTGACTTGATCTTCTCAGTATTTATTAGCTCGAGACTCTTCTGTTTTGTTCTTATAAGTTTCTAAAAAAAGATTCATGAATATTTTCAATTTATGAGTGACAACACAGGTGGATGAAAAGAAATTAAATCAGCTAATGTTTATATTTATAATATCATAATTTGATTAAAATTAATAAATATTCTGTAGGGGTAGACTTGTCGTAGTGAACTTACAATTACACAGTTATTTTTGTTGCCAAACACCTAAATTTCACGTTTTTCTAAAACGAGGTTTATAACTATTTCAAAGCTGGCAGATAAACTAAGTTAGCCTAAATGGTTGGTTTGGGTTGGCTGAGATTTGAGATGTGAAATAAGCTTGTTCATATAAGGAAATGTCGTTTGTACAAAATTCAGACTTGTTACCGAAACATATAATATTTCTTACTTTGCAAAAGGAAAAAAGCAAGAAACTCCCCTTAGGTTCCTTTCTTGTTAAATTAGCAACAAACTAATCATACTACTACTATATACTATTCATCAATTTTCAAAACTCATTAAACATAAAACTTCCCACACACCATCTATATATATATATATATATATATATACATATACCTTGGTCATTGTTTTACCAAATAAATAAACATGGCATTGGATCCAATTGTTACCTCAAATTCAAGTGCCAGGAGATGGACAGAACGCATAAGCAATGCCCTGAAGAAAGAGGTTGCCATTGACTTAAATCTTCTTCCTCCTGTCTGTGTTCTTCAGGTGCCCAAAACTCTAAGTGACCAAAAACCAGAAGCCTATACTCCTCAACTCATTGGCATGGGACCATATCACCATTTAAGGCCAGACCTATATCAAATGGAAAGGTACAAACTTGCTGCCATTAAGGAGATTCTTGAACCAGCTCAAATCCTCAATTTTAAGCACCTCTTGATCGACAAACTAAGAGAGAATGACCTCGTTGTTCGTGCTTGTCATAACCGGTTCATGGACATAGATGAGGAGACTTTAGCTTGGATAGTAGCCATAGATGGTCTGTTCTTGCTTAACATCCTCCGTTCTTCGTATGATAATGTGCATGATGATCAGGAGATTATTGATGACACCATTTTCACCCGAGACCTCATGATGCTCGAGAACCAAATCCCTTTTGTTGTCTTGAAGCAAATCAGAAAGCTTCTCTGTCTATCTTCCCCTGAGGATAGAGAAGATAGCGAGTTAGTTTCCATGTTTAGGCGCTTTTGTGAAATGCATTCCCCACTTGCTTTGCCTACAAATGATCACTCTAGAAAAGTTCAAGGAACTCAGCCTTTTCATTTGCTTGATCTTATGTATCGTTTAATCCTGGATGATCGTGTAGATTATGCTTCTATTCCAATGGAAATGCCAGCCATCAGTATCAAACATGACAGTATAAATGAAGACGAAAAAGAAAAAGAAGATGATGGTGATGATCAAGATGGAGATACACATGGAGGCATCCTTCACAACTTGGAAACAATCTTGGAGGTCGTGGAGAATATAGGTCCCAGAAACGTGCAAAAAATTGTAAAGCCCATCGACCAGGTTGTAGCAAAAATGCCATGGTCCACGATTTCCGGGCTATTTAGGAAAGGTACGCAAAGAAATGAAGACAAAGAGAATGAGATGATCACCATCCCATCAGCATCCCGATTATGGCATTATGCGAGAATCAAATGCAGCCCCATCCATGAGGGTATCAGTAAGATTAAATTTGAACAAGCTGCTTCAACTTTGTACCTACCTGTGATCACTGTGAATGGTGGTTCAGAAGTCATACTTAGAAACTTGGTGATCTATGAAGCTGCCATGTCCAAATCCAAGCTCGAATTTGCCAGGTACATCAATCTAATGAATGGGATTGCAGATACTGCTGAGGACGTGAGGTTGCTAAAGCAAAATGGTGTTATCAAAGGGGATTTGACTGATAATGAAGTTGCCTGTTTGTTCAGTCCTATGCAAATGTCATTTGTGAGGTCTAGTATAAGTTCTAATGTGGAGATTGCCATGGAGAAAGTCAACAAGTGCTATGACCAGATGGTAATAGTTAGGGCTCATAGAGGGTTGAAGAAAAACATCTACCTTTCTTGGAAATTTTTGGCTGCTGCTTTCTCCATTTCCGTTGTGTTGCTGCTAATTTTCCAAACATTTTGCTCTTTATATGGCTGCCACAATGTTTGGGGAAATAGGAAGTAGAATGATCTCAATAAATCAATTCCCCTGTTATTTGGATTTCAGTTAAATACAGTGACTGTGTAAAAATAATTATAAGATCATCGTCGTATATTATATTATAGCAAGTTACAATTTTATTTGATTACCAATTAATGCTATCAGAGAAATTTATATGTAAATAAATACATTGCAAGTGATTTGGATGTGTAAATATGTATTACATCGTTAGTGCATAAAAATGGAGGCAATATGACTTTGTATCGCAGAGAATGTCTTTGCCATGTATGTATGCCTCTTGTCTTTAATTAGCATGAATGGAAACATCTCTACTACGAACTCTTTTGAGGACATATCTACCATCAACTTGTGGAGATAGGGGGATATCCTTTCTTTATTCTAAAAAATAGGTGGATTTGTAGGCTTCACCACATTTGAAAAACTGAAATGATTTCTCCCCCCAGCATTATAAATTTCCAAATATGTTAATTTGGCTCCTATTTAAGTTGTTCACATAATTCACCAAATCGGGTTTACCAAGCATACTTCCAATTCTCCACATAGTGACAAACTAGAAGACTGCATTTCCTCCTGCTGTACCCTTCATTATACTCCTAGTTTGCACAACAAAATAAAAGGGTTAAAGCTGAATCCATGGTAAAAATCCCAAATGAGGGCATCCTCTGCAAGTCCTTATGGTCCATGTTCCATTCCTCAAATATACTATTCGATGCTACTTTCCCTGAGCTACTTGAACATACCTTGATGTACTCATGACAAATATACTATCACCAATAGTCTCTGCAGGAACATGCTCCATTCTCAAACTTATGGAACCTATTGGCATCTCTGACTACAAGTATTTTCTTGAAAATCTTTGACAAACCCTTGATGTACTCATGACAATCTCCACAAACTCTCAAGTTTTTAAAAACACGAATAGGCTTCCCCTCAATTTCATCCCCACCCAAAAGCAGTGCCAAACCAATTGCCAATTTCTCGCTGTGAAATCTCAGGCTCTCATCCTTCGTTTCTTCTTCAACATCGTGTAATGAAAAGCTTACTTCTCGTGTGTAACCGATTTCATCTTTCATTTTCTTCTCCATCTTATACAAAAACTCATGGATAGGTTTTGTAAGTGGGTGTGTCTCATCTCTATTGTAGAAAAAGTGCATTTTCTTGTCAATCTCCACCCAACTTTGTCCTGCTTCTTTTTTTAAACCTTTTGCTTTCACCAGTCCTCTTAGTCCCTCACATTCTTCCCACCGGCGGGCATCAGCAAAAATGTTTGACATCAAAACATAATTCACGGGATTATTGCCATCTAATTTCAAGAGAATCTCCCCAACTTCTTTTCCTATTTCAACATTCTTGTGCACTCTACATGCACTAAGCAGTGTCTGCCAAATGCCAACATTTGGTTTTAGCGGCATGTTCTCTATCACAACTTTAGCTTCTTTCAAGCGTCCTGCTCGACCTAGGATGTCAACCATGCAAGCATAATGCTCCACTGAAGGTTTTAAACGATTAGAATTGCATAGTTTTGAAAAGTATTCTTCACTTTCTTGAACTAGCCCTGAATGACTACAAGCTGTGAGCAGAGCTAAGTAGGAAACTTCATCAGGCTCAACATTATCCATATGCATTTTCTTGAATAATCCAACTGCTTCTAATCCAAGACCATACTTCCCATACCCTGTAATCATAACTGTCCAGGAAATCACATTTTTATGTGGCATACCATCAAAAAGTGCTTCAGCTTCCTCTATTAAGCCACATTTTAGATACATATCAATGACTGAGTTCGATACTGATATGTCTAAACCTGCTGGTACTTTTACTGCACAGCAATGCAATTGTTTTCCAAGCTCAACAAGAGCAAAATCAGCAAAGATACCCATCATGCTTGACAGCACAAACCCATCGAATTCAATGCTACTTTCCCTGAGCTGCTTGAACAGGTCCATTGCTTCTGGTAGTTTGCCTTCTTGAGCATTTCCTACCATCAGTGTCGTCCATGATATTACACTTTTCTGTTCAAGTTGACTAAACAACTTCTGCGCTTCAAACAAGTTGCCTGATTTGACATACAAATCAATAAGCGCGCCGGCAATAACTTTCTGGCTAGAAACAAGGAATCCCCTTGTTATCAAAAAGCCATGAATTTGGCTTCCTTCACGGACTGCCTTAAAACCACTGCACGCCTTCAATGTGCTAGCAAATGTAAACTCGTCTGGTATTTCTCCTTGTTCTTGCATTTGTTTGAACAGAAACAAAGACTTATCACCAAATCCTCCAGTCGCATACCCTGCTATCATTACATTCCAAGTTATAAGACTCCTTTCAGGCATTTCATGAAATATATTTTCAGCCTCACCAATTTTCCCACATCTTGAGTACATATCAATAATTGAATTGCCCATAACTGGATACTTTTCAAACCCACTTTTACCACACAACCCATGAATCTGTCGTCCATTCTCCAGAGCACCAATAGAACCACAGGCCTTTAAATTAGTCGATAAAGTGAATTCATTGGGTCTTACATTTGCAGAAACCATTCGAGAGAGAAGTAACAAGGATTCATGAGCATTACCCCGTTGTAAATACCCACACATCAAAGCTGTCCAAGAAACCACATTTCTTTCAAACATTTTGTCAAACACTGAGCGTGCCAATTTAATTCTGCTGCATTTCCCATACATGTCAATGAGATCATTGTTTATCATCAAATCAAATGCATAACCCATCCTCAATACAGCTCCATGAACTTGCTTTCCCACATCCAAAATCAAATTTTTAGAACAATTTCTTAGAAGTTCAGCCAACTTTTGCCTCTCCTTCATTACTACAATCTACCTTGCTGCATATTCTTATCAGAGAGCTATAGCATTTAATTTCTTAAATGACCAACAGAAACCTTCAAATCTCTTACGGAACTCAAAAACAATGTCAAAATATTTGTCACCTCATTTGAAACTCAGGGAATTGTTCCAAGCTTAGCTATTCAATGAAATAGGAATCAAAATTTTTATTGTACAATTCGCTTGGTTGACGGATACAGTCATACAGACTGTTCTAATTTCTTCGGCGACTTATGAATTTTCGAAGTTTTATTGTACATTTCATTTAGTTGACGAATACAGGCTCTTCTAATTTCTTGGGAGACATAAATCGCGTTGGAATGCGATAGGCAGAATGTTTAAACAGTCGCAAATGCATAATTGTCAACTGTCCACAATGTGCTGTTTTGCCATAATTTTCTTACCCTATTTAGTTTTTTATAAAAAGTGTAATACCATAACTGAATTTCTTTTTTGTAAAAGAAAAATATAAATTTTTTCATATTTGACTAGTCCTTTTTCTTGTAGAAAAAGTTTAGACTTGTATAAATTGAACATTCTTCCTTCTAATTCAGTAGCATCCACAATATAGCCATTGGGGACTTGAGAGTAGTGTTTAGGAGGAAAACTTTTCGGAACAAGTGTAGTATGTCACTTGTGTTTGCCTCTTCGTGGGGCTATTCTCTCAATATTTTGTACTCTTTTTTATTATAGTGGATTGCTCATCTCCGTTGTGGACGTATGTCAATTGACCGAACCACGTTAAATATTTGTATCTCTTTTGGTAGATTTCTCTCTATTGTATGATTTATCATCATTCAAAATTTATTGTGCTAACTTCCGCATAACACCTGATTTTTTTTGTCCTAACAATCACTGACTACAAATTATACGCCACAATCAAAATATGGGACTTACATGTGAACGTGACTTATAAATTGCAGTAACTGAATGTGACATATAAATTGCAATTTACATGTGTTAGGACCGAAAAATCAGGTGCCATGCGGAAGCTAGCAAGCAAACCTTAAGCGACGATAAATACAACAACAAAAGAGAACTCTACCAAAAGAGACACAAACATTTAACGTGGTTCGGTCAACTGACCTACGTCCACAACGGAGATGAACAATACAATATAATAAAAGAGAGTACAAAATATCGAGAGAACAACCTCACGAAAAGGAAAACACAAGTGACACACTAACACTTGTCCCGAAAAGTTCTCCCCCTAAACATTATTCACAAGCCCCCATGGCTACGTTGTGGATGCTACTAAATGAGAAGGAAGGATCCTCAATTTATAGAAGTACAAACCTTTTCCTACAAGAAAAGGGACTAGCCAAATATGGAAAATTTTATAATTTCCTTTTACAAAAAGGAAAACCAAATTAAGGTAATTCTATTGCCCTTTTCCTTCAAGAGATAGGAAAACCAAATATGGTAAGAAAGTTATGGCAAACACCTAACAATTCCCCCATTTGCCTGAATTTTCTGACAATATAAACTTGATCCACCTTCTTCACATAGCCTTCAATAGGTCGCATCTCCAGATCTCCCCCCACAAAGTTTGTCTCAACGTGCGTAACACATCGATCAAATTTCTTAGACAAAAATTACGATTATCGTCAAATATATTGCGGGTAGAACTGAACCCGCCAAGATGAACCTGTCTTAAACCTCGCTCGAAGTTGGCTCTGATACCACTTGTTATGTCGAGGACGAGACAAACCCGAAAATAAAGAAGATAAAGAACACCAAATTTTAACGTGGAAAACTGTCACGCCCCAAATCGAGGGACATGACCGGTGCGTGACCGGGTAGCCCCAGTCAAGCGGACCTGGGTGCCTTTCATCGCCACGCGTTACCCCTGTGTTGATTGTTTCTCATTAACCAAATAGGACAACAACCAATCAACCACATAAATTGCAAGTAGTCAAACATAGGGGCAATCAGTGCCCCCCTCCCCCCAGGTTGCAAACTCTCCTGCTGTCTCCTTTCACAATTTCATATCAATAATTTTGTTTCAATTTCATTTGCGATTTCGATCGCTTTCCATCCTTATTACCTCGTCCACCCTTATTACCTCGGCCACCCTTATCACCCCAACCCACACCTTATTTCTTCATGTTGCGGCGCGCAACCCGATCCCACCGTACAGTTTTCAAACACAACAATCACAAACAGCAGATAAGACACTACACACAATTACAACAAGTTCAAATAAGCAATTTACACATTGGTTCATGTTCTCAATTACTTCTCAAGCCAATATCACAACCAAGTTATAAGTGTTCCAAAATCGAGAATGTTCATACTGTTATGTTCAATAACTTACCACACCTCAAGTGTTTCGTTTCTTTTCCACAAGGTACCATATATGCCATCATAACCATTATTCACAATTCTTTTACCAAATTCAACTCTCATTTATCTTTTGGCTCAAATCTCAAATTACATCACTCATAGTTCAACAACAACTTTGAATATCCAACAACAATATCAAGAATTTCACACAATTTGGCAATTTAACACGAACCAAACAAATTTCACACATATAGGCGATTTCACAAGAATCAAAATTAGCCATACATACCTGGTATCGAGTTTTCTTCCATTAACTTCCTACTTTATGCTTACCCAAGCTATCATATCTTTGCCGACCTCGTTTTGCAGACTCTTACGCCTATTCACTTCCTCTTTACTAAGAAAACAAGTTTAATAATCATGCATGAGTGTAAAATTCCATTTTCAAAAGCTATTACATGCAAACCTCTCTTTACCCATCTTAAAGCTGAAAATTAGAGGAAATAGCTAGGGTTTTTACCTTCAATTGATTTGGGGGAAGTTGAATCTTGGCCCTAGAATCCTTTGGACTCAATGGTTGGAACAATCTTTGAAGATGAAGAACTTCTCTCTCTAAAACCCCTCTCTTCTCTCTCTAATTTTGGTAAGATGATATGATAAAATGAAGGAGAAAGGTGTTATATTAAAGAAAAGGTCAGGTCGAATTTTATAAAATTCCTGGGTCGGGTCAATTCTGCGGTCGCATCAGCGATCGCAGAATCAACATGCGGTCCGCATAGTGACCGCGGAATTGCCTCAAAATTTACACAAGTTCTGTTACGGAATGCGACCAAAAATGCGTTCCGCATTCTTGATATGCGGTCGCATAGTGCACCGCAGATTTGACACTCAAAAACCTTCGAGAATTTATGCGGTAGATCTGCGGTCTGCAGCTCCATTCTCCGATCGCATATCGACCGCATTCTCAACACCAAATTTTGCAAACCTACTGTTAAGCTCTGCGGCAAGAATGCGGTCTGCATAGCAGATCTGCGGTCGCATTCCTGACCGCAGAATCGACACTTTTCTGGAAAAATTGACTCTTTTCATTTTTGAAACTTTAATCACTACCAAGGGTTCTACGCATTCCTAACATATTATTCGGACCACGGCACCACAGCTACTAGGTTTCATACACAAAAATTTTACGGGGCCTTACAAAAACCCTTCAAATCGCAGGTAAAAACCACGGGATCACAAAGAGCCAAAAAGCTCCACTATAATAATAAGATGATTACAACGTTCTCCAAAATGGCTACACAACAAGGGCCAAACACGGAGCAACAATAGCAACAAGAGCAACAACTAATCAATTGAAGAAAGAGTATAATCCATAAAACGAGCCGTTCGAGGCACAGAATCAGATTCTACGAACCTCCAAATCCGATCTCCACCGTTACAATACGAGACTACGATGTTACAAACACTCCGTCAAACTTTCAGCCTGATCCAATGGTTAACAAATCGGAAAACGTGATTTGAATGTTGGCTGGTCGAAATAAAAATCTACAGCAAAAGAAAATATTTTTCTTCTCTCTTCTCTCTTCTCTCTTGATGAAAGCTCTCTCTAAACCACTCTTATGTGCTTAAGTCTTTCAAAGACTTGCATCAATAAGCATAGAATAATTCTCAAAGTTTGTCATATTTATAGATCATGAGTGGTACTTTCTCTTAAAGCCAAAACCCACTCAAAATAGGAATAAACCGAATCCAATTCCAAATAGGATTGGAAACCAAAGAAGAATAGGATTAGGCCATTGGGATTTTGGCTGGACAACATGGTGTGACGACCCAAAGGGTCATCACTTATTTAATTAATCATTTCGAGCTTCTGAGGCCTTGAAAACCTCATTCTATGTTGCCTCGATTTACGTGCACGATCCGAGCATGTAGCCGAAAAGATTTTTTGGTAGAAAATATGAATTCTATGAGAAATTTGGATAAAAATGATATTAATATTGATATGGTTGACTTCGGTCAACATTTTTGGTAAACGGATCCGGACCCGAGATTGGATGGTCCCGAGAGGTCCGTAGGAAAATATGGGACTTGGACATGTGTCCGGAGTCGAATTCCGAGGCCTAGAGCCCAAGTTATGAATTTTTATGTGAAATTGTTTTTGATGTAATTATTAAAGGAAATAAATTAATTGACCTTGGTATCGGGCTCGTATTTTGGTTCCGACGCCCGGTACAAGTCTTAAATATTATATATGTGATTTCTGTAAAGTTTGGTGACATTTGGATGTCGTTTGAGATGTTTTGGACCTTGAGTTCCAAGTTAAGAAGTTTTGAAAATCAAAAGTATGAAAATCATGAGTTTGAGGCTTGATTTGATTAAAACGAAGTGATATTGGCGATATGATCGCACGAACAAGTCCATAATGTGTTTTTGAGGTTGTGTACATGTTTGGTTTGGAGCCCGGGGGCTCGGTAAAGATTTGATAGGCCGTTGGATGAAATTCTGAATTTTGAACTGCTGGTTTTTTTCACCCAGTTGTTGGCTTCGCAATTGCGAAGAATTTCTCGCAATTGCGAAGGGGACAGTGTAAGGCAAGGCTCGCAAATGCGAACCTTGATCGCAAATGCGAAGCTAGCCTTGTTCGCAAATGCGAACAATTGTTCGCATTTGCGAAGGTCCCCAGTGCTGCCTATGTTCGCAAATGCGAACTTCCCAGCCTTAGCTTATTTTTCAAACTCCAGAAATTGGTCGGGGTTCGCAATTGCGAACCCATGTTCACAAATGCGAACACAGAGACCTGAAAAACACGAATTTCAGTCATTTCTTCACATTTTACAAAAAACAAAACACCCATTTGCGATTCTTCAAGGATTTCTTCTTCATCAAAACGATTGTAAGTCACTTTTTACTTAATTCTTTCAATTCCTAACATCATTAATCATGTTTTTCATAAGAAATCAAAGATTTTCATGGTAAAATTCTTGTTTTTGTTAGAAAATAGGTTTTTCATAAATTGGGGAATTGGACCTCGAATTGAGGTCCGATTTTGAAACAAATTATATACATGAACTCGTGGGGGATGGGTAACCGGATTTTGGTCCTAACCCCGAGTTCCGACCATGTGGGCCTGGGGTTGAAATTCACTATTCCGGGCAGAATGTTGTAAAAGTTGTATTTGGTATTAAGAATTAGTTTGTTGAGTAGAATTGATGATATTAAATCAATTGTGTATAGATACGGTTGGATTGGAGCCAAATTGAAAGAAAAGACATTTCCACGGATTGAATTGTTCATAAGCATTCGAGGTAAGTGTTTGTTCTATCCTAGCTTGAGGGAATAGGATTATGTGTTATGTGTTATGTGATCGAGTGCGGTGTATGGGTCTGTGGTGACGAGCATCCATATACTGGCGTCTAGTATGACCGTGAGTCGTTGAAAAATGATTATTTTGAGATATATTACAGATGAAATGTTATTGTTTTCCCTTGTTGGGACTTGTTGTGAAGATAATTATTGATTGCCCTTGATGGGACGGTTTATGAATTACTGTTTCTTTCTTTGCCCTTAACCGTGATTGTTATTTGGGTGAGGAAGAGTGATAATGCACGAAGGGTGATGCCGTGCCATGTTTATTTATTTATGCACGAAGGTTAATGCCGTGCCATGTTTATTTATTGATTATGCACGAAGGATCATGCCGTGCCCCGTTATTGAACCATGTACGAAGGATCATGCCGTACTATGGATGTGAGGATGAGAGTAAAAGCACGAAGGGTGATGCCGTGTACTTTATTTGTTTATTTGGTGAGGATGAGAGTAAAAGCACGAAGGGTGATGCCGTGCAACCGCTTGCTATTTCTTGAATTGATATTACTTGTGTTTACATTATACTTTGCTTTTCCTTGTGAATTTATTTAATGTTGTTAATTGTTGAATTCTTTGAGATATTTCTTATTATGTTATTACCTAGTTATTTCTTGTTATTCTGTGGTATACATAGATATTAAATTGCACAGGTTTATGTGGGTGTCTGGTCCTAGGCTTGTCACTACTTCGCCGGGATAGGCCAGGCACTTACCAGCACATGGGGTCGGTTGTGCTGATAGTACACTTCTGTGCATTTTTGCACAGGTCCAGGTTACGATCAGGAGCAGCAGCAGCAGTAAATCGATTGCGTGGGAGTTGATCATATTTGAGACCGAGGTAGCTTGCGGACGTCCGCAAGCCCGGCGTCTCTCTCTTTATTTATGTTATTAGCTGTAGTCTCTTTGTTCCGAGACAAACAGAATTGTGTTATATTTCTTTCGGACTTTTATGTGTAGTATTCCATAGTAGTTTGTGAGTTGGTGACTCCACGTCTTGGGTAGAGGATTTCAGTATGATTTTCACTTTGTAATTAGTTATTTCCATTTCGATAAAGTATTCCGCATTTATTTAATTAAAATTGTGTTAAAAACAGGATAGTATGAATACGGTGGCTTGCCTAGCTACCACGAGTAGGCGCCATCACGATCCCGATATTGGGGGAAAAATCCGGGTCGTGACAAGTTGGTATCAGAGCTCTAGGTTACATAGGTCTCACCACTCACGAACAAGCTTAGTAGAGTTTGAGAGGTAGGTACGGAGACGTCCGTACTTGTCCTCCAAAGTCTATTGAGTTAGGAAAGAGTCTCTCATTTGTTCTTTCTTGTCGTGCGACTTGTTCCTCAAATACTGATTGAACTTCTATTCTGTCCTTTCGCAGATGGTGAGGACACGCGCTTCTTCGTCCGCCGACCAACAGCCCTAGCCCTAGGCAGTTCCTTTGAGGGGCAAGGGCCAAGGCCGTATCAGAGGCCGTGGTAGGGGTAGAGCTCAGCCCCAGGCAGCTACTCCAGAGGTGGAGCCTCATATTGAGATTGACGAGGAGGTTCCAGTTCCAGCAGCTCCAGTGGGCCCAGCTCAGGTCCCAAGAGAGGCTTTATTTACCCCGGATCTTCGGGATGCTTTGGTCAGAATAGCGGGATTTATGGACAGCATTGCCAGAGCGGGCTTATTATCAGTTGCACCAGCCGCTTCTCAGGCTGGAGGAGGGGCCCAGACTCCTATTGCTCGTACTCCTGAGCCAGTAGCTCCTCAGCCTCAGGCACCAGTGGTTCAGCCAGCCGTGGCCACTCAGTCAGGTACCACGACTCATGCCGGTGATGGAGCGGCCATGACTTCTGATTCTTTAAGGAGACTTGATCGGTTCTCCAAGCTATTTACCACTACATTCAGTGGAGCCGCATCAGAGGATCCTCAGGACTTTTTATTCGGTTGCCATGAGATTCTCAAGACTATGGGGATCGTGGAGACAAACGGAGTTGACTTCTGTACCTTCAGACTTGCAGGATCCGCCAAGACTTGGTGGAGAGATTATTGCTTGACTCGACCAGCAGGGTCCCCAGCTTTATCATGGGACCAGTTTGCGGAACTATTTATGGAGAAGTTTCTCCTTGCTACTCAGAGGGATGTACTTCGGAGGCAGTTTGAGCGCCTCCATCAGGGCACTATGACAGTTACACAGTATGAGACGAGATTTATCGACTTGGCTCGTCATGCAGTGGTGATACTTCCCACGGAGCGGGAGAGGGTCTGCAGATTTATAGATGGGCTTAATCGGCCGATTAGACTCCAGATGGCTATGGGCGTGGGGAGTGACATATCATTTCAGGAGGCAGCCAATGCAGCACGCAGAGTTGAGATGGCTCTTGCTAGAGGAGGCGGTTATTCTTCGGATAAGAGGCCTCGTCATTCGGGTAGGTTTGGTGCTTCTTCCTCTGGTAGCAGAGAATCCTTTGATAGAGGCCAGTCCTCCAGGCCTTTTCATTCCGCCCTTCAGGCTTCACAGGGTGGATCAGGTGATCGTGGTTCTCGGGGGCATTATTCGGACCAGTCTCCTATTAATGCTCAGCCTCTTCAGAGTGTTCGTGGAGGCCATTCGGGTCGTCAGGGCCAGCAGCCCTATCAGTCTAAGAGTTGCTACGGTTGTGGTGACCCGGGTCATTTTATCAGGAATTGCCCTATAGCAGCGGGCAACTCTCAGCAGCGAGGTCCTCGTCCTATGATTCAGGCCCCAGCTGACCCTCAGCCTGCCCAGCCAGCCAAAGGCGGGGGTAGAGATTATAGAGGTGGAGGTCGAGACCGTAGAGGTGGAGACCGTCCAGCCAGAGGTAGAGGTCAGCCAGTTGATGGTCGTCCTAGAGACGCAGCTCAGAGGGGAGGTGCAGATCCCCGATTCTATGCTTTACCAGCCAGGCTAGAGGCAGAGGCATCGGATGCCGTGATTACAGGTACTATTCTTGTGTGTGGCAGAGGTGCTTCAGTATTATTTGACCCTGGATCTACATATTCCTATGTGTCTTCCTACTTCGCACCGTATTTGGCTGTGCCCAGCTATGCTCTGGATATTCCAGCTTATGTGGCTACACCAGTGGGTGACTCCATTGTAGTCGATCGGGTGCATCGTTCGTGCGTAGTTATATTTGGGGGTCTTGAGACCCGTGTTGATCTGTTGCTCTTGGATATGGTAGATTTTGATGTCATATTGGGGATGGACTGGTTGTCCCCATATCATGCTATTCTTGATTGCCATGCTAAGACGGTGACCTTAGCCTTGCCCGAATCACCCCGACTAGAGTGGAAAGGTACCTCAAGCCACTCCGTTCGCACCGTTATTTCCTATGTTAAGGCTCGACGTATGGTCGAGAAGGGGTGTCTAGCTTATTTGGCTTATGTTCGTGATTCCAGCGCAGAAGTTCCTTCCATTGATTCAGTCCCTATTGTACGGGAGTTTCCTGAGGTTTTCCCTTCAGACCTGCCGGGCATGCCACCTGACAGGGATATTGATTTCTGTATTGATCTCGCACCGGGCAGTCGGCCCATCTCTATTCCACCCTATCGTATGGCCCCGCCGGAGTTAAAAAAGTTGAAAGATCAGTTGCAAGACATTCTAGAAAAGGGCTTTATCAGGCCCAGTGTTTCCCCCTGGGGAGCACCTGTATTATTTGTAAAGAAGAAGGATGGCTCGATGCGAATGTGTATTGATTACCGGCAGTTAAACAAGGTGACTATCAAAAATAAATATCCACTGCCGAGGATTGATGATTTGTTTGACCAGCTCCAGGGAGCGAGGGTATTCTCTAAGATAGACTTGAGATCGGGCTACCATCAGCTGAAGATCAGGGCGGCTGACATTCCTAAGACAGAGCCTTTCGCTCTAGATATGGGCATTATGAGTTCTTGGTCATGTCCTTCGGGTTGACCAATGCCCCAGCAGCATTCATGGAGTTGATGAATCGGGTATTCGGGCCTTACTTAGATCTGTTCGTGATAGTCTTCATAGATGACATCCTGGTGTACTCCCGCAGCCAGGAAGAGCACGAGCAGCACCTCAGAGTGGTTCTTCAGACTCTGAAAGATAACCGACTATATGCCAAATTTTCTAAATGTGAGTTCTGGCTGAGTTCGGTAGCATTTCTGGGTCACATTGTATCGGTGGAAGGTATTCAGGTAGACCCAAAGAAGATTGAGGCAGTCCAGAATTGGCCTCGGCCAGCTTCAGTGACTGAGATCCGGAGTTTCTTGGGATTAGCAGAGGTTACTACCGTCGTTTTGTAGAGGGGTTTTCTTCTATTGCAGCCCCGATGACCGGGTTGACCCAGAAGGGTGTCCAGTTTCAGTGGTCAGAGGAGTGTGAGGCGAGCTTTCAGAAGCTCAAGACAGCCTTGACCACCGCACCGGTGTTGATACTACCTACGGGTACAGGGCCTTATACAGTTTATTGTGACGCCTCTCGTACAGGGCTTGGAGCGGTATTGATGCAGGATGGTAAGGTTATCGCTTATGCTTCGAGGCAGTTAAAGATACATGAGAAGAATTATCCAGTTCATGATCTTGAGTTAGCAGCAGTGGTTCATGCCTTAAAGATCCGGAGGCATTATCTATATGGTGTGACATGTGAGGTGTACACTGATCACAAAAGCCTACAGTACTTGTTCAAACAGAAGGAGTTGAATCTACGACAGCGGAGATGGTTAGAGTTGCTAAAAGACTATGATGTTACTATATTATATCACCTAGGTAAGGCCAATGTGGTGGCCGATGCATTGAGTAGAAAGTATGCCAGCATGGGTAGTCTTGCATATATTCCGGTCAATCGGAGACCATTAGCTCTAGATGTCCAGGCCTTAGCCAACCGGTTCGTGAGATTAGACATTTCTGAGCCTAGCAGAGTGTTAGCCTGCACGGTCGCTCGTTCTTCCTTATTAGAGCGTATCCGTGAGAGGCAATTTGATGATCCTCATTTACGTGAGTTGAGAGATACGGTACAGCGGGGAGGTGCCACACAGGTAAACCTAGATGATGATGGGGTATTGAAATTGCAGGGTCGAGTTTGTGTGCCCAATGTCGAAGGGATTCGAGAGTTGATCTTAGCAGAGGCCCACAGTTCACGGTATTCTATTCACCCAGGCGCCGCGAAGATGTATCAGGACTTGCGACAGCACTATTGGTGGCGCAGAATGAAGAAGGATATCGTTGCGTATGTCGCTCGGTGTCTAAATTGTCAGCAGGTGAAATATGAGCACCAGAGACCTGGTGGTGTGTTCCGGAGGATTGAAATTCCCGAGTGGAAATGGGAGCGGATCACTATGGACTTCGTTACTGGACTTCCTTTGACTCGGAGGAAATTTGATGCTATTTGGGTCATTGTTGATAGGCTGACCAAATCAGCACACTTTATTCCATTATCTGTCTCCTACTCGTCGGAGAGGTTAGCGGAGGTTTACATTAGGGAGATTGTTCGTCTCCATGGGGTGCCGGTATCTATTATCTCTGATCGGGGAACGCAGTTTACCTCGCGGTTCTGGAGAGCGGTCCAGCAGGAGTTAGGCACCCAGGTTCAGTTGAGTACAACATTTCATCCTCAGACGGATGGCCAGTCCGAGAGGACTATTCAGATTCTCGAGGACATGCTTCGAGCCTGTGTTATTGATTTCGGAGGCTCGTGGGATCGGTTTCTACCATTAGCAGAGTTCGCCTACAATAACAGTTACCAATCTAGCATCCAGATGGCTCCGTATGAGGCGTTGTATGGTAGGCGATGTCGATCACCGGTCGGATGGTTTGAACCGGGAGAGGCTCGGTTGTTGGGTACAGACTTAGTTCAGGAGGCCTTGGATAAGGTCAAGACTATTCAGGAGAGATTGCGTTCAGATGGCGCCCAGCACATTGCTGAGCCAGCCTGACCAATCAATATCAACCACGGAGCTAGAAGCTCTCTTTAACCCATTTAAACATTTCAAAATATGAAACAATAGTAATACTTATACCAACAACGGGGAAACCAAGTCCCAAAATATACTAACTCCCATAGACCGAAGGGTCAAGAGTCATGAGCCTCTACTGAACATGAGTGTATAAAGGTTTACAAGATACCAAGTGCGGAAAGAAAAGTCAATACAAAATCAAGACAGTAGGAAGGAATATCGGGTCCTTCAGACTCTGCAGCTACCTCGTATATCCCACAGATGTCGCCTCGCACAGCTACTGGATCACTGCTGAGAGGTACCTGGATCTACACACAAGGTGCAGGGAGTAAAATGAGTACCGCCAGACTCAGTGGTAATAAACAAGGGTAAGACAACGCAGATAAGAAATCCGCAATAAAGCACTATGTAAAACTATAATCAGCTACCCTGTCATAGAATCAATATTCACTGTACCTGTACCAACAATTACCAATAAATAGCATAACAGCTAGCAAATGTAGCTAAATGCAATGCAATGCATGATATGACCGCTACGGCGCGTAGCCCGACTCCAATTTTGGGTACCCGTGCTCACTGTGGGGGTTCAGACTCCGGAGGGGCTCCTACAGCCCAAGCACATCTCATAGAGATATTCCCGCGGCGTGCAGTCCGATCCAACATATATCTCGCTGCGGCGCGCAGCCCGATCCACTACTAGTCAGCTAATATGCAGATACAACCTCGCAAGCTCAAAAGTAGTTTTTGAAAACTTTTTTTTTATTTTTCAGTTGGAAAACAGTAATATCAAGTTCCGGAGATTGGAATTAGCATAATAACAAAAATAGCTGCGGACTAGTAGTAAACTAGCATGTCTATATGATAAGACAATGATAACGATCCTCGCGGGATCCAATAACTGGCTCACAGCCCACATGTATACTCAACCGCCCAAGAAGGGGGTTCCTCGGCTCAAGAGTGGCCATTATCACAATATATATATATGCAACCATCCGAGAAGGAGGTTCGACGGCTCGAGAATAGCCAATAATACAATATCAACAGGTCGGACTAATATATAGTCTCCAGTTCATGATCGACCCCGCACTCTCAAGAGTGTGCGTGTCTCGCCGCTATACAGCGTCACAAAGTGGTATACCGGGGTTTCGAACCCGCCGGTCATCACCCACATCTATTACTCACCTCAATACGGCGCGACGACTACTCCGCAATGCCCTTGCCACGAGAATCAAGCTCCGCACGCGTAGAATCCGATCAAATACAGTAGAAACACAACAAATTAGGCCAATGGGACGACACCCAATCAATACAACTCGATTTACATCAAAATTCCCAAAGTTGTCAAAACCCGACTTTCGGTACGCTTGTCGAAAAATCACGAAAGTCACATATTCGGAACCCTCATCTCAATACGAGTCTAAGCATATCAATTTTACCAAATTCGGACTCCATTTTCCCATTCAAAGCCTTGATTTTCTAAAGTTCAAGCCTAGGGCTAAATCCTCCATAAATTACCCCAAATTCCTCCATTTTCATGATATAATTGCATAATATTATCAATACTAATCATAGTTTAAGTCCATAGTTGATTACCTGATGATTTCCCTTGAATTTCTCTTCAAAATCGCCCAAATCGCCTCTAAAGCCGAGACCCAAATGTGTGAAATGTTCTGAAATTTTTCTAACTTCGGATACACTTAACTCACAGCGATTTTCGCTTCTGCGGATAAAATTCCGCCCCTGCGGAACCGCTTCTGCGACCAATTGGTCGCTTCTGCGAACCCAGGCCTATTTGGCCAATCCCGCTCCCGCGATCCATGGACCGCCCCTGCGCGTCCGCTTCTGCGGAAATTCATTCGCTCCTGCGGGGTTTCCCGCTTCTGCGACTAGGCGTCCGCCTCTGCGGACTCGCCTAAGCGGCTACCCTTCCGCTTCTGCGGTCCTTCACCTCATGGCCCTGGGCCGCTTCTGCGGCTCACCTTCCGCACCAGCGGTGCCGCCCCTGCGGGCCCAGCTCCGAGTGGTGAGACCTATGTAACCTAGAGCTCTGATACAAACTTGTCACGACCCGGATTTTTCCCCAACATCGGGATCGTGATGGCGCCTACTCGTGGTAGCTAGGCAAGCCACTGTATTCATGCTATCCTGTTTTTAACACAATTTTAATTAAATAAATGCGGAATACTTTATCGAAATGGAAATAACAAATCACAAAGTGAAAATCATACTGAAATCCTCTACCCAAGACGTGGAGTCACCAACTCATGAACTACTATGGAATACTACACAAAAAAGTCTGAAGGAAATATAACATAATTCTGTTTGTCTCGGAACAAAGAGACTACAGACAATAACATAATTAAAGAGAGAGACGCCGGGCCTGCGGACGTCTGCAAGCTACCTCGGTCTCAAATGTGATCAACTCCCACGCAATCAATTTACTGCTGCTACTGCTTCTCTTGATCGTAACCTGGACCTGTGCAAAAACGCACAGAAGTGTAGCATCAGCACAACCGACCCCATGTGCTGGTAAGTGCCTGGCCTATCCCGGCGAAGTAGTGACAAGCCTAGGACCAGACACCCACCATAAACCTGTGCAATTCAATATATATATATGTGTACCACAAAATAACAAGAATAATCAAGTATTAACACAATAAGGAATACCTTAAAGAATTCAACAATTAATCACAGTTAATAATTTCACAAGGAAAAACAAAGTATAATGTAAACACAAGTAATATCACTTCAAGAAATAGCAAGCAGTTGCACGGCATCACCCTTCGTGCTTTTACTCTCATCCTCACATCCATAGTACGGCATGATCCTTCGTACATGGTTCAATAACAGGGCACGGCATGATCCTTCGTGCATAATCAATAATAGGGCACGGCATGATCCTTCGTGCATAATCAATAATAGGGCACGACATGATCCTTCGTGCATAATCAATAATAGGGCACGGCATGATCCTTCGTGCATAATCAATAAATAAACATGGCACGGCATTAACCTTCGTGCATAAATAAATAAACATGGCACGGCATCACCCTTCGTGCATTATCACTCTTCCTCACCCAAATAACAATCACGGTTAAGGGCAAAGAAAGAAACAACAATTTATAAACCGTCCCATCAAGGGCAATCAATAATTATCTTCACAACAAGTCCCAACAAGGGAGAACAATAACAATTCATCCGTAATATATCTCAAAATAATCATTTTCCAACGACTCACGGTCATACTAGACGCCAGTGTATGGATGCTCGTCACCACAGCTCATACACCGCACTCGATCACATAACACATAACACATAATCCTATTCCCTCAAGCTAGGATAGAACAAACACTTACCTCGAATGCTTATGAACAATTCAATCCGTGGAAATGTCTTTTCTTTCAATTTGGCTCCAATCCAACCGTATCTATACACAATTGATTTAATATCATCAATTCTACTCAACAAACTAATTCTTAATACCAAATACAACTTTTACAACATTCTGCCATGAATAGTGAATTTCAACCCCGGGCCCACATGGTCGGAATTCGAGGTTAGAACCAAAATCCGGTTACCCATTCCCCCACGAGTTCATATATATAATTTGTTTCAAAATCGGACCTCAATTCGAGGTCCAATTCCCCAATTTATGAAAAACCCTATTTTTTAACAAAAACAAGAATTCTACCATGAAAATCATTGATTTCTTATGAAAAACATGTTTAATGATGTTAGGAATTGAAAGAATTAAGTAAAAAGTGACTTACAATTGTTTTGTTGAAGAAGAAATCCTTGAAGACTCACAAATGGGTGTTTTGGTTTTGTAAAATGTGAAGAAATGACTGAAATTCGTGTTTTTCAGGTCTCCGTGTTCGCATTTGCGAACACGGGTTCGCAATTGCGAACCCCGACCAATTTCCGGAGTTTGAAAATTAAGCTAAGGGTGGGAAGTTCGCATTTGCGAACATAAGTTCGCATTTGCGAACACCGGCGACACAGGGATGTTCGCATTTGCGAACAATGGTTCGCATTTGCGAACCAAGGCAACACCTGGGGACCTTCGCAAATGCGAACAATTGTTCGCATTTGCGAACAAGGCCGGCTTCGCATTTGCGAACATGGGTTCGCATTTGCGAACCCAACTGGTCCTGGGCACCTTCGCATTTGCGACCCAGGGTTCGCATTTGCGAACCCTGCCTTGACCTGCCACCTTCGCAATTGCGAGAAATTCTTCGCAATTGCGAAGACAACAGCTGGGTGAAAAACTAGCAGTTCAAAAATTCAGAATTTCATCCAACGGCCTATCAAATCTTTACCCGAGCCCCCGGGCTCCAAACCAAACTTGTACACAACCTCAAAAACACATTATGGACTTGTTCATGCGATCATATCACCAATATCACTTCGTTTTAATCAAATCAAGCCTCAAACTCATGATTTTCATACTTTTGATTTTCAAAACTTCTTAACTTGGAACTCAAGGTCCAAAACATCTCAAACGACATCCAAATGTCACCAAACTTTACGGAAATCACATATATAATATTTAAGACTTGTACCGGGCGTCGGAACCAAAATACGAGCCCGATACCAAGGTCAATTAATTTATTTCCTTTAATAATTACATCAAAAACAATTTCACATAAAAATTCATAACTTGGGCTCTAGGCCTCGGAATTCGACTCCGGACGCATGTCCAAGTCCCATATTTTTCTACGGACCTCCCGGGACCATCCAATCTCGGGTCCGGATCCGTTTACCAATAATGTTGACCGAAGTCAACCATATCAATATTAATATCATTTTTATCCAAATTTCTCATAGAATTCATATTTTCTATCACAAAATCTTTCCGGCTACATGCTCGGATCGTGCACGTAAATCGAGGCAACATAGAATGAGGTTTTCAAGGCCTCGGAAGCTCGAAATGATTAATTAAATAAGTGATGACCCTTTGGGTCGTCACAATCTCCACCCCCATTTCCGCAGGAGCGAAAACAACAGAACCAGAACCCCCAAACCTGCAATTTTCCACATTTTCTCCCGTTTAACCATCCGAAAACACCCCGAGGCCCCCCGGACCTCACCCAAACACACCAACGCATCTTAATACCTTATTCGAACTTGCTCCGATCCTCAAAACACGTCTAATAACACCAAAACCCATAATTCACATCAAATTCAAGCCTAAATTCCTTAAAACATTCCGAATTACACATTCAATCAAAAACCCGACCAAACGACGTTCGAATGACCTGAAATTTTGCAGGACACATCCAAAATCACCTAACGGAGCTACTGCAACTGTCGAAATTCCATTCCGACCCCGGATCAAAATCTCACCTACCGTTCGGATTTCGCCAAAATTCAACCTTAGCCAATTCAAGCCTATTTCTACACCGGCCTCCAAATTCAATTCCGATCGCTCCCCTAAGTCACAAATCACCTTCCGGAACTAACCGAATCATCAGAATTCCGATTCCGAGCCCTCTAGCTAAATAGTCAACTCCGGGTTGACTTTCCTTACTCAAGTTTCCTTCACAAAGGCTATATGCCTCATTTTCAATCCAATTCACTCCTAACTCACCCGATAGACTTTAACACCTGATATAAAAGCATAAAACATACAATTTCAACATGACGGGGTGGTAATTCCCGTAACGACGGGCCGGGTCGTTACATTCTCCCCAACTTAAACAAACGCTCGTCCTCGAGCATACCAGAGTGGTACTAGAAGCAACTCAATAGCTGAATGACCTTACCCAGCATATATTCGGGCGATCACACGTCGCCCTGTCTCTCATAAGCCTGAAACACCATATAGCTGAAATCTCACATACCATCTTAACCATAAACCACATTGTACTTTCTGAAATCATATACCAATTGCTAATCCCATTCCTGTACTCAGGATACACTAGAATCCACTGCAATAAGCCATACTCACCACTCCGAGTGAGATCATATGATGTATCAAACAACCCAATCACTCGAGACGATAGTCTCTAATCACAACAACTGGCCACAATCACCAAATACTAGCTGAAAACCTCTTTCATTAGATAGAGTCTTATTCCAACACCTCCATATCCTACCCACGGCAGCTGAAGCACGCGATATACCGAACCCATCTCTCATGTTAACCATTCGTGAATCTATTTCCCTTTTAAAACTGGTACCACAAAATGGTTCGGAGCCAAACCTCGATTTTTACCTTTCTAACAAGCTAAGATCCAATATGCTCGTATTCATTAATGACTCCAACGGTCATTTCAATCATAACACACCTCACTGGTGACATGACATCTCAACCACCGGCCTAAGCGGTGACAAGCACAACATAGGCTCCAACAGAAACGTCTGCACACACTCGAATCATGACAACTCAAATCATGATAACTGTCTCCAGCAAAAGAGCTGCAATTCAATTCCTCTGTGCCATCATAACATAGAACTGAGATCGCGTCTCGCATTATAGAAATAGAGTACCTGAATCCTTCTCGAGAGGTCATAACATCACGTGGCCTTGCCAAGACTCGTGATTTTATCCCAACATTATAACTCATGAAGCACCTCAAGCCACTAAGCTCAAACGGTTAGCCACGCACAGATCTAGGTCTGAACCCAAGCAATCAACCTCACCCACGGTGAAACAATTAATGTATGCTATCACATCCTGAAAGGACACAACCGATGTGCCATTCGCCAAACGATACTCAATACGGACTTTTCCTCAGAAGCTAGGAAGTATTGTATACCAGGTAATATATAACTAACTCTATTTTCACATTACACTGTTGCGGCGTGCAACCCGCTCCAATGACATACCCGTGGCGGCGTGCCACCCAATCCAATATAGAACCCTCGCCAAAGAAATGCGCGTCGAGTCAAATGGCTCATTATGGTAAACATATATAGCCTCAAGTTCGGCCACAAGAAGCATATCCGACAAAGTTACTCAATACCAGAACCAAATCAACGATAGAAACCTCTGCACTGATATCCGCCACGAAGGCCCAACCGAACAAGCAATACCCACCAGCCGTCTGCTGGTCCTGAGGTACAACTACCCCGCTGGAGCATACTCTGATGCACTCTGCTACATAATTTGTGCCATACCATCATAGTCTATATCACATTAGTCTAGATAACCTGGCCCAATGATGACCAGCCAGCAATCAAGTATCATAATCCAAATTCGTTATATCAAGCCGAGAGAAAAAGCCACTAGAGCTTCTAATTTTCGATAATCACAAAACAGGTGTCGATACACATGATATACAACCACTACATAGGCGGACTAACGAGAACTTCAAGTCTCCAACACATATATAACACATGAATCACAATGCCTGATCCCGTACTTCACTGTACAAATACATAACGCACATCAAGCGTCCATTCATACCACGAAAGCCATTCAGAAATTTCACTATGCCATCAACGACTCACTTATTATAGTCGATCCAACAAGAGAATACCACCATACCACTGGATATTATCAGTTTACATTACCTTGTCCTTTTGGACCATATACCCCGCCAAATTACTAGAATAGCAATACTATTTTCCTTGATCACCAGAAAGATCGATTCTTAAATCACCTGCAGCTGCCCGCGCTGCTCAATAATTTTAATGACTCCCCATATATTATGAACTGATCACAAAACCTTGAATATGCCATTATCAACTTTCTATAACACATCGCATATACCATACCACACTACGATAACATGGAAATTCATATTCATATCCTACGCCGCAACCATCGGCGCACTCAACTAGTCAAGGGCTTTCATGATCCCATATAGAGAAAACTCATTACACATTCCAAGCCTTGCATACCAACAGGAAAAGTACACTTATTTTCAAACCACGGTAAAACTCATCATAAACTCTTTCTCCCAATTACATTGCATAAGTTAAACTGCCAGGACGGAGTCCTTATACCCATATCAAGTTACACAACTGCCAGCGCTCAAGAGGTTTGTTGCACAACATCTGCAAGACTCATTACTTCAAACACCTACCGGGAATTAATCGTATTCCTTATCATACCGCTTTGATTTATTAACAAGTTGCTCCATTTACTTAATTTTCTTTTCTGAACCATCCTTAACTTAGTATTAGCCTTTACTGTAGCACTACCATAACTCAACTCATGTTACCACACGAAACTCGTACATAAGACCACACGGTCTAAAACCCATAGGCCACTCTCAATGTTTCCCAGGAGTACCACATTCTACAATACTTGTTTTGAAGAACTTCATGCGATTTTTGAATTAGTATTATTACCTTCCAATACGGATACATAGAATCCCATCATTCACATAACATAGAACAAGTCTTGATCCCTTCTAACGAAAACACCATCTTTAGCCACATACATAATCTTAATGCATCCGTTACAAGCAAAATCTGGAACACCACAGGACTATTCTCGGGCGTCATTTACCCTTATTCAGTTGTAATTCAATTGTCTTATTGAACATAACCACTCGTTCCTTGCTAGAACTTTGACACCGCAAAACATGATTACATACCGATACAATTAGCTATCTTTCTTTTCTATACACCGAACATTCTTCACCAACATAAGTTCACAACATCCTAGTATTTCTTCATATCTACGAAGCACCATAACCTTTATCAAAATTTCCCAACATACCTAGAGACAGAGCCAACACAACACACGACAGTGCAATCAGTTGATCAATAACAACCTCCCCAACTTAGCTCGGAGTCATACATCAAAGCACTTTTAGCCACTCATAGCCTTCTTACTCAAAAGATGCAACAAAGTTCTAGTTAGATTAAACTCAAGTCATTTACAAGCTTCTGCGGAGGTTCGAATCATCAGAAATATTAATTCTTTTGCAATTCTTGCATTCATTCACACACAACAGTTACGCCCACTCTTTAGGTGACAAAAAGCTTTTCTAAGTCCCAAATTTTCCAAAAAAAAAAACATTCGGCAGAGTTCCCTTTGTAAATTGGCCTATCCACCTACCAGAGAATCACCAAACCATTCTAACAATACACCCACAACTCAACAAGATATCACAATGTATTTCAACAACATCAAATCTCAATACTATACGAATCATATTATCACAATTTATACTTGAACATGCGTTGTACCTGCTCGAATCATAACACATATCAAATACCTTTCAATTACACATGAGGATCAACCCTCCTACTTCTTCTCAATTTAGCATTTCATCACAATACCTTCCACCAGGATACACATAGCAAAATCACTTTAGTCTTCCCGAGTTTAAACTCGTTCCACTACACCTAAGGCACTTTACCTTCCAATTACGAGATATGATAATTATTCACCATGCCCATAGCTCGGGGCTACACAACAAATTAGATAAGAGTCGAACAATTAACAACTCATCCATTAGTAAGCCTCCCTAATACTCTACAGATCGGCACAAGGCCCCAAACACGGCTACTAGCCCAAATACATCGATATAAGCCAGTCTCAGTCATTATACACAGTAATCTATCAATCGGGAAGGATCAAGTCCAAATCCCCAGTCATAATACCACCACACTCATCACATGACGCGTGTTCCATCTCAGCACAGCACTGTATAGTGCAAATACGGGGTTTCAAACCCTCAATACATTATCTATTGCCACCACTCACAAAATCAGCACCTCGATGCTCAAGTCATAAACAAGGTCCAGCCTCAAGTCTTTCCGACTGGCCCAACATGATCTCACAGAGATTATATCTTGCTTCTCGTTCGGGGAAATCACAAGCCATAAGGCAATTATATTACTGAGCGCTCGATGCGTACACAGACGTGTGGAAGGAATTTCAAAAATTATATCTCAAGTCGAATCAAGTGCGCACGATAAGAATTCCAAGAAATGTGAAGTGTTTCCTAAAGGTTCGCAGCCTCCCGAGGATAAGTACAGGCGTCCCCGTACCGATCCACAAGACTCTACTAACCGGCTCAAGACTCATGAGGCCTAGTAAACCTAGGCTCTGATGGCATTGTCACGACCCCAAATCCGGTCGTGATGGCGCCCTACACATTGCTAAGCCAGCCTGACCAATCAATATCAACCACGGAGCTAGAAGCTCTCTTTAACCCATTTAAACATTTCAAAATATGAAACAATAGTAATACTTATACCAACAACGGGGAAACCAAGTCCCAAAATATACTAACTCCCATAGACCAAAGGGTCAAGAGTCATGAGCCTCTACTGAACATGAGTGTATAAAGGTTTACAAGATACCAAGTGCGGAAGAAAAGTCAATACAAAATCAAAAGACAGTAGGAAGGAATATCGGGTCCTGCGGACTCTGCAGCTACCTCGTATATCCCACGGATGTCGCCTCGCACAGCTACTGGATCACTGCTGAGAGGTACCTGGATCTGCACACAAGGTGCAGGGAGTAAAATGAGTACTGCCAGACTCAGTGGTAATAAACAAGGGTAAGACAGCGCAGATAAGAAATCCGCAATAAAGCACTATGTAAAGCTATAATCAGCTACCCCGTCATAGAATCAATCTTCACTGTACCTGTACCAACAAATACCAATAAATAGCATAACAGCTAGCAGATGTAGCTAAATGCAATGCAATGCATGATATGACCGCTACGACGCGTAGCTCGACTCCAATTTTGGGTACCCGTGCTCACTGTGGGGGTTCAGACTCCAGAGGGGCTCCTACAGCCCAAGCACATCTCATAGAGATATTCTCGCGGCGTGCAGTCCGATCCAACATATATCCTGCTGCGGCGTGCAGCCCGATCCACTACCTAGTCAGCTAATATGCAGATACAGCCTCGCAGGCTCAAAAGTAGTTTTTGAAAACTCTTTTATCATTTTTCAGTTGGAAAACAGTAATATCAAGTTCCAGAGATTGGAATTAGCATGATAACAAAAATAGCTGCGGACTAGTAGTAAACTAGCATGTCTATATGATAAGACAATGATAACGATCCTCGCGGGATCCAATAACCTGGCTCACGGCCCACATGTATACTCAACCGCCCAAGAAGGGGTTCCTCGGCTCAAGAGTGGCCATTATCACAATATATATATATGCAACCATCCGAGAAGGAGGTTCGACGGCTCGAGAATAGCCAATAATACAGTATCAACAGGTCGGACTAATATATAGTCTCCAGTTCATGATCGACCCCGCACTCTCAAGAGTGTGCGTGTCTCGCCGCTATACAGCGTCACAAAGTGGTATACCGGGGTTTCGAACCCGCCGGTCATCACCCACATCTATTACTCACCTCAATACGGCGCGACGACTACTCCGCAATGCCCTTGCCACGAGAATCAAGCTCCGCACGCGTAGAATCTGATCAAATACAGTAGAAACACAACAAATTAGGCCAATGGGACGACACCCAATCAATACAACTCGATTTACATCAAAATTCCCAAAGTTGTCAAAACCCGACTTTCGGTACGCTTGTCGAAAAATCACGAAAGTCACATATTCGGAACCCTCATCTCAATACGAGTCTAAGCATATCAATTTTACCAAATTCGGACTCCATTTTCCCATTCAAAACCTTGATTTTCTAAAGTTCAAGCCTAGGGCTAAATCCTCCATAAATTACCCCAAATTCCTCCATTTTCATGATATAATTGCATAATATTATCAATACTAATCATAGTTTAAGTCCATAGTTGATTACCCGATGATTTCCCTTGAATTTCTCTTCAAAATCGCCCAAATCGCCTCTAAAGCCGAGACCCAAATGTGTGAAATGTTCTGAAATTTTTCTAACTTCTGATACACTTAACTCACAGCGATTTTCGCTTCTGCGGATAAAATTCCGCCCCTGCGGAACCGCTTCTGCGACCTTTTGGTCGCTTCTGCGAACCCAGGCCTATTTGGCCAATCCCGCTCCTGCGATCCATGGACCGCCCCTGCGCGTCCGCTTCTGCGGAATTTCTCTCGCTCCTGCGGGTTTTCCCGCTTCTGCGACTAGGCGTCCGCCTCTGCGGACTCGCCTAAGCGGCTACCCTTCCGCTTCTGCGGTCCTTCACCTCATGGCCCTGGGCCGCTTCTGCGGCTCGCCTTCCGCTCCAGCGGTGCCGCCCCTGCGGGCCCGGCTCCGCTTCCGCGATCAACAGCGCTTCTGCGCTCCAGTATCCGCTTCTGCGGACTCGCTCCTGCGCCCCCATTTCCGCAGGAGCGAAAATAACAGAACGAGAACCCCCAAACCTGCAATTTTTCCATATTTTCTCCCGTTTAACCATCCGAAAACACCCCGAGGCCCCCCGGACCTCACCCAAACACACCAACGCATCTTAATACCTTATTCGAACTTGCTCCGATCCTCAAAACACGTCTAATAACACCAAAACCCATAATTCACATCAAATTCAAGCCTAAATTCCTTAAAACATTCCGAATTACACATTCAATCAAAAACCCGACCAAACGACGTTCGAATGACCTGAAATTTTGCAGGCACATCCAAAATCACCTAACGGAGCTACTGCAACTGTCCGAATTCCATTCCGACCCCCGGATCAAAATCTCACCTACCGTTCGGATTTCGCCAAAATTCAACCTTAGCCAATTCAAGCCTATTTCTACACCGGGCCTCCAAATTCAATTCCGATCGCTCCCCTAAGTCACAAATCACCTTCCGGAACTAAACGAATCATCAGAATCCGATTCCGAGCCCTCTAGCTAAATAGTCAACTCCGGGTTGACTTTCCTTATTCAAGTTTCCTTCACAAAGGCTATATGCCTCATTTTCAATCCAATTCACTCCTAACTCACCCGATAGACTTTAACACCGATATAAAAGCATAAAACATACAATTTCAACATAACGGGGTGGTAATTCCCGCGACGACGGGCCGGGTCGTCACACTATAACTATACTATTTTTATATGAATAGATTAATACCCAAATTCCTGAGTATATGTTATTTATGGTTGGTGAACGAGTATTGCTCCGGGTGTCGCCTATGAAGGGCGTGATGAGGTTTGGGAAGAAGGGCAAGCTCAGCCCTAGGTATATTGGCCCATTTGAGATTCTAGACAGAGTGGGAGGGGTGGCTTACTGATTAGCTTTGCCGCCTAGCTTATCAGCCGTGCATCCAGTTTTTCACGTATCTATGCTTCGGAGATACCACGGCGATCCCACACATGTGTTAGACTTCAGTACTGTCCAATTGGACAATGATCTATCTTACGAGGAGGAGCCGGTGGCTATTCTAGACCGGCAGGTTCGACAGCTCAGGTCGAAGAGTTATCCTTCTGTGCGTGTTCAGTGGAGAGGTCAGCCTCCTGAGGCATCGACCTGGGAGTCCGAGTCTGATATGCGGAGCCGTTACCCACACTTGTTTCCTGACTCAGGTACTTCTTTCTTTTGTCCGTTCGAGGACGAACGGTTGTTTTAGAGGTGGAGATTGTGACGACCCAAAGGGTCATCACTTATTTAATTAATCATTTCGAGCTTCCGAGGCCTTGAAAACCTCATTCTATGTTGCCTCGATTTACGTGCACGATCCGAGCATGTAGCCGGAAAGATTTTTTGGTAGAAAATATGAATTATATGAGAAATTTGGATAAAAATGATATTAATATTGATATGGTTGACTTCGGTCAACATTTTTGGTAAACGGATCCGGACCCGAGATTGGATGGTCCCGAGAGGTCCGTAGGAAAATATGGGACTTGGACATGTGTCCGGAGTCGAATTCCGAGGCCTAGAGCCCAAGTTATGAATTTTTATGTGAAATTGTTTTTGATGTAATTATTAAAGGAAATAAATTAATTGACCTTGGTATCGGGCTCGTATTTTGGTTCCGACGCCCGGTACAAGTCTTAAATATTATATATGTGATTTCTGTAAAGTTTGGTGACATTTGGATGTCGTTTGAGATGTTTTGGACCTCGAGTTCCAAGTTAAGAAGTTTTGAAAATCAAAAGTATGAAAATCATGAGTTTGAGGCTTGATTTGATTAAAACGAAGTGATATTGGCGATATGATCGCACGAACAAGTCCATAATGTGTTTTTGAGGTTGTGTACATGTTTGGTTTGGAGCCCGGGGGCTCGGGTAAAGATTTGATAGGCCGTTGGATGAAATTCTGAATTTTGAACTGCTGGTTTTTTTCACCTAGCTGTTGGCTTCGCAATTGCGAAGAATTTCTCGCAATTGCGAAGGGGACAGTGTAAGGCAAGGCTCGCAAATGCGAACCTTGATCGCAAATGCGAAGCCAGCCTTGTTCGCAAATGCGAACAATTGTTCGCATTTGCGAAGGTCCCCAGTGTTGCCTATGTTCGCAAATGCGAACAATAATTCGCAAATGCGAACATTTCCCATACTGCCTTGGTTCGCAATTGCGAACCCATGTTCGCAAATGCGAACACAGAGACCTGAAAAACACGAATTTCAGTCATTTCTTCACATTTTACAAAAAACAAAACACCCATTTGCGATTCTTCAAGGATTTCTTCTTCATCAAAACGATTGTAAGTCACTTTTTACTTAATTCTTTCAATTCCTAACATCATTAATCATGTTTTTCATAAGAAATCAAAGATTTTCATGGTAAAATTCTTGTTTTTGTTAGAAAATAGGTTTTTCATAAATTGGGGAATTGGACCTCGAATTGAGGTCCGATTTTGAAACAAATTATATACATGAACTCGTGGGGGATGGGTAACCGGATTTTGGTCCTAACCCCGAGTTCCGACCATGTGGGCCCGGGGTTGAAATTCACTATTCCGGGCAGAATGTTGTAAAAGTTGTATTTGGTATTAAGAATTAGTTTGTTGAGTAGAATTGATGATATTAAATCAATTGTGTATAGATACGGTTGGATTGGAGCCAAATTGAAAGAAAAGACATTTCCACGGATTGAATTGTTCATAAGCATTCGAGGTAAGTGTTTGTTCTATCCTAGCTTGAGGGAATAGGATTATGTGTTATGTGTTATGTGATCGAGTGCGGTGTATGGGTCGTGGTGACGAGCATCCATACACTGGCGTCTAGTATGACCGTGAGTCGTTGAAAAATGATTATTTTGAGATATATTACGGATGAAATGTTATTGTTTTCCCTTGTTGGGACTTGTTGTGAAGATAATTATTGGTTGCCCTTGATGGGACGGTTTATGAATTACTGTTTCTTTCTTTGCCCTTAACCGTGATTGTTATTTGGGTGAGGAAGAGTGATAATGCACGAAGGGTGATGCCGTGCCATGTTTATTTATTTATGCACGAAGGTTAATGTCGTGCCATGTTTATTTATTGATTATGCACGAAGGATCATGCCGTGCCCTGTTATTGAACCATGTACGAAGGATCATGCCGTACTATGGATGTGAGGATGAGAGTAAAAGCACGAAGGGTGATGCCGTGTACTTTATTTGTTTATTTGGTGAGGACGAGAGTAAAAGCACGAAGGGTGATGCCGTGCAACTGCTTGCTATTTCTTGAATTGATATTACTTGTGTTTACATTATACTTTGTTTTTCCTTGTGAAATTATTAACTGTGGTTAATTGTTGAATTCTTTAAGATATTCCTTATTGTGTTAATACTCGATTATTTCTTGTTATTTTGTGGTACATATATATATATATTGAATTGCACAGGTTTATGTGAGTGTCTGGTCCTAGGCTTGTCACTACTTCGCCGGGATAGGCCAGGCACTTACCAGCACATGGGGTCGGTTGTGCTGATGCTACACTTCTGTGCGTTTTTGCACAGGTCCAGGTTACGATCAGGAGCAGCAGCAGCAGTAAATAGATTGCGTGGGAGTTGATCATATTTGAGACCGAGGTAGCTTGCAGACGTCCGCAGGCCCGGCGTCTCTCTCTTTATTTATGTTATTAGCTGGAGTCTCTTTGTTCCGAGACAAACAGAATTGTGTTATATTTCTTTCGGACTTTTATGTGTAGTATTCCATAGTAGTTTGTGAGTTGGTGACTCCACGTCTTGGGTAGAGGATTTCAGTATGATTTTCACTTTGTAATTAGTTATTTCTATTTCGATAAAGTATTCCGCATTTATTTAATTAAAATTGTGTTAAAAACAGGATAGTATGAATACAGTGGCTTGCCTAGCTACCACGAGTAGGCGCCATCACGATCCCGATATTGGGGGAAAAATCCGGGTCGTGACACATGGGCATGTGCCCAACAAACTCCCCCTCCATCCAAGGGGCCAATTGTATCTTTAAGTAAAGGAACTATTGACAGGCTTCATGCCTGCCGATTTTCTACAAATTTCATGTTTATCTGCAACCACCACCTTTGTCAGCATATCCGAAGGATTTTCATCATTTTGTATCTTTTCAACCTCAAATAATTTCTCTTCTACGATCGTTCTTATCTAATGATACTTTCTATTTATATGTTTGGTCTTAGAATGAAAAATGGAGTGCTTGGTGAGACAGATACCACTCTGATTATCACAAAATAAGATGTACATTGGCTATTCAAAGACAAGATCATTAATAAACTCCTTCATCCATAATAGTTCTTTGGCACCTTCTGTGACAACAATATATTCGGCTTCTGTGGTATAGAGCTATGCACTTTTGTAGCCTAGATTGCCATGAAACAGCTCCCTCAGCAAAGTGATTAAATAACCGGAAGTGAATCTTAAATTATCAAGATTGCCTCCTAAATCAGATTCTGTATAACAAACAAGTTCAGGCTTGTCATTGCCAAAGCACAGCTTCAAATATGCAGTACCTTCCAAATACCTTAATATCCATTTTACTGCATCCCAATGTACTTTTCCAAGATTGGAAAGGAATCTACTAACAGTACCAACGGCATATGCAATATTCTTTGAAGACCAAACTATTAAAGATATTGACAAAGCTGAAAAGATAGATTCTCAAGGTAAAGAGAGCTTAGTTGATACTGATCCAGTTTCAATTGCTAAGGCACCTATTGCACAGAAGGAACCCAAGACAATGATGGAGATAGTGATCAAGATCAAAATGATCATCATGGTGTAGACGTTATGGATGTTCTAGTTGATAAAGTTGTAGTTGATCAACAACCAATTCCTGCACAGGTAACTACTTCGAATGCTCCTGAAACCTCTCTTAGAAGATCTACAAGAGAGAAGCAAAAATCAATGTGCTATCCTCATGATGAGTATGTAGTTTTGAATGACATGGGAGAACCTGAAAATTATGATGAAGCCATGCAAGATAATCACAAAGATCATTGGATTGAAGCGATGGAAGATGAGATGAAGTCACTCCATGAGAATGGCACATATGAGTTAGTAAAATTGCCGAAAGGTAAGAGAGCTTTATCTAACAAATGTATATTCAGAATAAAGCAAGATAACCATACCTTTGCGCCTAGATACACGGCGAGGTTAGTTGTTTTAAAAGTTTAGGCCAGAAGAAGGGAGTTGACTTGATGAAATTTTCTCGCATGTTGTGAACATGTCTTCTATTCGTGTGGTTCTAGGCTTAGCCGCAAGTCTAGATTTAGAGGTTGAGAAGATGGATGTCAAGACTGCCATTCTTCATGGTGATTTATATGAGGAGATTTATATGGAGCAACCTGAGGGTTTTATAACTAAGGGAAAAGAAAATTATGTCTGCAAATTGAAAAAGAGCCTGTATGGATTGAAACAAGCTCCAAGGCAATGGTATTTGAAGTTTGAATCTGTCATAGAAGAACAAGGGTACAAAAAAACTTCTTCAGACCACTGTGTATTCTTCCAGAAGTTCTATGATGATGATTTTATTATTTTATTGCTTTATGTGGATGACATGCTTATTGTTGGCAAGAATAAATCCAGAATCACAGACCTTAAGAAGCAGTTGAGCAAATCGTTTGCGATGAAGGACTTGGGGCCAGCAAAGAAGATCTTGGGCATTCAAATCCACCGACACAGAGATAGAAATGAATTATTTCTGTCCCAAAACTAATACACTGAGAAGGTAATCAAGAGGTTCAATATGACAGATGCAAAAGTGGTTAGTACTCCTCTTGCTAAACACTTCAAATTGAGTATTAGTCAGAGTCCATCTACTGATGAAGAGAAAAAAGAGATGTCTCGTATTCCTTACTCTTCTACCATTGGTAGCTTGATGTATGATATAGTTTGCACTAGACCAGATATTGCACATACCATTGGTACTGTTAGTAGATTCCTTTCCAATCCTGGAAAAGAAGGATTAAAAAAATGACACCCAAGCTTATCTTGACCATAACCGATAAAGATGCACTGCTTAGTTTTGACATCTAGCTTTGATCTATCATCTTTAGGAATATGTACACAAGCTTTACACCCAAAACTCTCTGGTGATCATAAGAAATATCTTTGGCAAACCAAACTCTGTATGGGAAATCACCATCCAAAGCAATAGCAAGAGACAAACTGATAATATAGGCAACATTGTTCTCGTTATTTTCAACTTTCTTTCCTTCTCTAATGTCTTGATTCAATTTGTGGCAAAACCTTTTGATATGTCATTTCTTGCCACAATGGTTGCATGTAACATTATAATATTTAGACCTTGACTTACTTCTACTTTTACCTCTATTCCTTGAGCCTCTTATTTTATCTCTCCTTCGGTCTTATGTAACCAAGATATCTCCTTGTGAGGATGAACCTTGAGATTTTCTCCTTACTTCCTCGTTCAACACACCACTCATGGCATATTCCTCATTCAATACACTGTTTGGTGTTTGCCATAATTTTCTTATCGTATTTGATTTTCTTATCTCTCGAAGGAAAATTGTAATATAATTACCTTAATTGGATTTTTCTTTTTGTAAAAGGAATTTGTAAATTCTTTCATATTTGGCTAGTCCCTTTTCTTGTAGGAAAAGGTTTGGACTTCAATAAATTGAGGATCCTTCCTTCTCATTCAGTAGCATCCACAATGTAGCCATAGGGGGCTTAAGAGTAGTGTTTAGGGGGAGAACTTTTCGGGACAAGTGTTAGTGTGTCACTTGTGTTTGCCTCTTCGTGAGGTTGTTCTGTCGATATTTTGTACTCTCTTTTATTATAATGGATTGCTCATCTCCGTTGTGGACGTAGGTAAGTAAGTTGACCGAACCACGTTAAATGTTTGTGTCTCTTTTGGTAGATTTTTCTATTGTTGTTGGATTTATCGTCGCTTAAGGTTTGCTTGCTAGCTTCCGCATGAAACCTGATTTTTCGGTCATAACAATGATTGCAACTTATAAATCGCAATTTAGATATAGGTCGCATTGCATTGAATTGTATTATCTATTTAAGTCCGCTTCGGTAATTGCTATTATAAGTTTTATTGCTTTTCATAAGTCGCATTCAGCAATTATAATTTGTCAGTCATATTCTCCTATTGCTATTTATAAGTCGCATTCTTCTATTGCCATAGGTTGGATTCATGTATTGCGATATATAAGTAGTGTTCTAATATTGCGACTTATAAATCGTATTCACATATAGCGGTTATGTCACAGTCATGTACTGTGATTATGCGACTTAAAAGTAGCATTCAGGTATTCCAATTTATAGGTCACACTCATGTATAGCGATTATAGGTCGTATTCATGTATTGCAATTTACAATTGTACATTCATATATAGTGATTTATAAGTTGCATTTACGAAGTCTTATTTAATGTGATTTATAAGTAGCATTTGATAATTGCGATTCTCTAAGTAGTATTTTGATCCCAATTCACATTTTTAACTTCCGTAGTAGTTATACATCGTAAATTTTCATTTCAAGTTTTAACTCTTCCGGATAAAGAAGTGTAACTTAACTACTTAACTAAAGATATGTCATGCTACATTAAAGAATCATTCATTGCTGATTGCTCTATATAGAAATAAACTTTATTTTGGATAAATTAAAAAGAAAATTCATAAGTAACTAATAAGGAAATACAAAATGAAAATAAAAAATGGGGTAAAAACTGAGGAATGTTTTAAGCGAACATAAACCGCACTCAACAAATCGACTTATAAAATGCAATTCGCATTTGCGACTTATAAAATGCAATCTGCATGTGCGACTTATTGCTTGTATTACTAACGACTTTTGTCTATTTCTTTTCATTATGGAGTTGATGAAACGAGTGTTCAGGCCTTATTTAGATTTGTTTGTGATAGTCTTTATAGACGATATCCTGGTATACTCCCGCAGCCAGGAAGAGCACGAGCAGCACCTCAGAGTGGTTCTTCATACTCTAAAGGATAATCAGCTATATGCTAAGTTTTCAAAATGAAAGTTCTGATTGAGTTCGGTTGCATTCCTGGGTCATATTGTATCAGTAGAGGGTATTCAGGTGGACCTAAAGAAGATTGAGGCAATCAAGAATTGGCCTCGACCAGCTTCAGTGACCGAGATTCGGAGTTTCTTGGGATTAGCAGGTTATTACCGTCGGATCATAGAGGGGTTCTCTTCTATTGCGGCCCCGATGACCAGGTTGACCCGGAATGGTGCCCAGTTCAAGTGGTCAGATGAGTGCGAGGCAAGCTTTCAGAAGCTCAAGACAGCTTTGACTATGACACTAGTGTTGATTTTGCCCACGAGTTCAGGGCCTTACACAGTCTATTGCGATGCTTCCCGTACTAGGCTTGGAGCGGTATTGATGCAGGGTGGCAAGGTTATTGCATTTGCTTCGAGACAGTTGAAAATCCATGAGAAGGATTATCCGGTTCATGACCTAGAGTTGGCAGCGGTTGTTCATGCCTTGAAAATTTAGAGGCATTATCTATATGGTGTGGCATATGAGATATACACAGATCACAAGAGTCTTTAGTACTTGTTCAAGCAAAAGGAGTTAAATGTGCGGCAGAGTAGATGGTTAGAGTTGCTAAAAGATTATGACGTTACTATCTTATATCACCCAGGTAAGGCCAATGTGGTGGCTGATGCGTTGAGTAGAAAGTCTACCAGCATGGGTAGTCTCGCTTATATTTCGGCCAACCAGAGACCGCTTGCTCTATATGTTCAGGCCTTAGCCAATCAATTCGTGAGATTAGATATTTTTGAGCCTAACAGAGTGTTGGCTTGCACGGTCGCTCGTTCTTCACTATTGGAGCGTATCTGTGAGAGACAGTTCGATGATCCCCATTTGTGTGTCCTGAGAGACACTGTGCAGCGAGGAGGTGCTACAAAAGTAACCTTAGGTGATGACGGTGTGTTGAGATTGCAGGGGCGAGTATGTGTGCCCAATGTTGATGGGGATTCGACAGTTGATCTTAGCGGAGGCTCATAGTTCTCGGTATTCTATTCACCCGGGCGCCGCGAAGATGTATCAGGATTTGCGGCAGTATTATTGGTGGCGTAGGATGGAAAAGGACATTGTAGCGTATGTCGCTCAGTGTTTAAATTATCAGCAGGTCAAATATGAGCACCAGAGTCCTGGTGGTGTGTTAGAGAATCGAGATTCCCGAATGGAAGTGGGAGCGGATTACAGTGGACTTTATTACTGGACATCTGTTGACTCGGAAGAAATTTGATGCTATTTTGATAACAACTAGATCGGGAATACAAACTAGAGTAAGAATTTGATAAGTAAATACGGAAGCAATAACAACATGAATTGAACAACTAGAATTAAAGAGACGAAAATAAAGGATATGGGAAAGATTCAAGGAAAGAATTCCGAGAACTTTCAAGAACGCAAGTTGTATAGCCTTGACAAGATCAAAGTAACAACGTCTTGATTTATGAAAGAAATAAAACGCCTTTACTTAAAAAGCAAATCAAAACAATAGATTCAGATCTTGACCACTTTACGAGTAACTTGAGACAACAATTAATACTAGTATTAATCGACTTCTAAGAATACCACAAAGGAATCAAAGATATCATAAAAAAGAAATATTACTATCTTGAACTATGAACTAGTAAAGGTTGAAAGATAAATCTCAAATCACAAGTAACAAAGGTTCAAAAGAACTCTCAAAGTATGATATATTAATCAATAATGTTGTCTCTTATGAATGAGAAGAACTCCATATTTATAGGAGTACAAAGACATTAAAAATTTTTTAAAAACTAAGTGGGGCAAAATTATTACAATTAGGTAGGGTGGTTGCTAAAGAGTAAGAAAAGTCATAAAGTTAGGTGAGGGGCGATGAAGACCCTTTGGGGCAAATTTAGGCCTTAAAACAACTAGTTTGGGTCATTGGTTTGGATTCCAATTGGGCTCCTTTTGTAACACCTCCTTTTTGAACTCTTTTAAGCTTATTTTGAGCCCATTTCATGTACTCCAAGGGCTGATTTGGGTGACCAAATCTTCCTCCTCGTGGACATCAATTTGAGCTACCAAATAATTGTAAAACTTCGACAATTCTTCTCTTTTGGACTTGAGCTCTTTCTCGACAATTAAAAGCTTCTTTATTTGTACTTGAAGTCTAATGATCTTATTTTGAAATTCTTTAGCTTGACATCTTGTTAAAAGCCCTCTTTGAGATTGCAACGCTTCATCCTTGTCCTTGAATAGAATTGAGCTTCCTAGGATGCTATCCTATTTGGGTTATTATTGATAAGTTGACCAAGTCAGCTCATTTCATTCGAGTAGCTATCTCCTATTCATCTGAGAGGTTAGTGGAGATTTATATTCGGGAGATTGTTCGCCTTCGTATGGTGCTGATATCTATTATCTCATATCGAGATACGCAGTTTACCTCATGCTTTTGGAGAGCGGTTCGGCAAGAGTTAGGCACCCAGATTCAGTTGAGCACAACTTTTCATCCTCAGACGGACGAACAGTCTCAGCGGACCATTCAAACTTTAGAGGATATACTCCGAGCTTACGTCATTGACTTTGAAGGCTCGTGGGACCAGTTTTTGCCTTTAGCAGAGTTCGCCTACAATAACAGGTACCGGTCTAGCATTCAGATGGCTCCATATGAGGCGTTGTACGGTAGGCGATGTCGATCTCCAATCGGATGGTTTGAGCCAGGAGAGTCTCGGTTGTTGGGTACTGACTTAGTTCAGGAGGCCTTAGATAAGGTCAAGACTATTCAGGAGAGGTTGCGTTCAGCCTAGTCTAGATAGAAGAGTTATGCAGACCGTAAGGTCTGAGATGTAGATTTCATGGTTAGTATGCGGGTATTGCTCCGGGTGTCGCCTATGAAGAGCGTGATGAGGTTCGGAAATAAGGGCAAGCTTAGCCCTAGATACATTAGTCCATTTGAGATTCTGGATCGGTTGGGAGAAGTGGCTTATAGACTTGCATTGCCACCTAGCTTATCAGCCGTGCATCCAGTTTTTCATGTATATGTGCTTCAGAGGTATCATGTCGATCCTACGCATATGTTAGACTTTAGTACTATCCAGTTGGACAAGGATATATTTTACGAGGAGGAACCGGTAGCTATCTTAGATCGGCGGGTTCGATAGTTGAGGTCCAAGAGCTTTTCTTCAGTGCGTGTTCAGTGGAGAGGTCAGCCTCCTAAGACATCAACCCGGGAGTCCGTGTCTGATATGCAGAGCCGTTATCCATATTTTTTCCCCGACTCAGGTACTTCCTTCTTTTGTCCGTTCGAGGCCGAATGGTTGTTTTAGAGGCGGAGGATGTGATGACCCAAAGATTCATCACCTGTTTTCCTTATCTGTTCCGTGCTTCTGAGGCCTTAAAACCTTATTTTATATTTCCTCAATTTGCGTGCATTGTCCGGGCGCACAGTTGGAAAACTTTTATGTTGTGATATGTGCATTTTGTGAAAAAGTTGAAGAATTTTGATATTAATATGATAAAAGTTTACTTTGGTCAATATTTTTGGTAAACGGATCTAGACTTGAGATCGGACTGTCCCGGAAGGTCCGTAGAAAAATATGGGACTCGGGCAAGTACCCGGAGTCGAAATCTGAGGTCTAGAACCCGAGTAAAAGAATTTTTCTATTAAATTATATTTTTGAAATTATTAAAAAAACTCAAAATGAAAATTGATTAAAAGTCTATGGTATCGGGCTCATATTTTGGTTCTCACACCCGGTACAAGTCATATATATTGTTTAAGCGCTTCTTGCAAAGTTTGATCGAAATCGGACGTTGTTTGCCGTGTTTTGGACTATGAGTTCCAAGTTTGAAAGTTTTTGAAGTTCAAAAAGAGAAATCATGAGTTTGAGGCTTGATTCTATGTAAACGATATTATATAGGCGATTTGATTGCGCAAGCAAGTTCGTGGTATGTTTTTGACGTTGTGTGCATGTTTGGTTTAGAGCCCCGAGGGCTCGGGTGAATTTTGGATATGTCACGAGAATATTTTTGAAGTAAATCATAGCTGGTATTTTTCTCTCAACTGGTATCTTTGCATTTATGAAGAAATCATCGCAAATGCGACATCGTAAATGCGAAGCCCCTATCGCAAATGCGATCCTCCTCCCTGGGCAGGAGCCTTCGCAAATGCGAAGGAATCCATCGCAATTGCGGCAGCCCTATCTTCGCAAAAGTGACCAATCGTCTGCAAATGCGAACCTCCCCTCATAGCCCTAGTTCGCAAATGCGAACTAGAATCTCGCATTTTCTAAGTCTGCCATGTTCGCAAATGCGAACATATGTTCGCATTTCCCATATCCGCACCTGTGCAATTTTGTACTTAAACGAATTTAAACCCACTTTTCACCATTCTTTCAAAACCCAAAACCCCATAGATGATTTTTCAATAGCAACTTCATCTCAAATCACTTGTAAGTCGATTTTCACTCAATTCTTTCAACTTTTAACATCACTAAACATGTTTTCCATTTGAAATCAAGGATTTTCATGGGTGAAATTGGTGTTTTTGAGTAGAACCTAGGTTTTCTATAAATTCGGGTGTTGGACCTCGATTTGAGGTTCGATTTAAAAATAAATTATATATTTGAACTCGTTAGGGAATGGGTAACCGGATTTTGGTTCGAACATGGAGTTTCGACCTCGTGGGCCCGAGGGTATTTTGGGAATTTTTGAGTAAAACTTTGGGAAAACTATTTTATGCATTCAAACCAATTCATATAGTATTTATTAAAGTAATTAAACAAATTGTGATTATATTCGAGTGAGTTGGAGGTTGAATTACGAGGTAAAGCAGTAGTTGAAGGTTAAGCGGAGTTCAAGGTTCTGAGGTAAGTGTCTGATCTATCCTACCTTGAGGAAATAGGATTAGAGTATAATAATTTGCTATTTGTTAAATGACCGAGTGCGGTGTATAGGCGTGGTGACGAGTGTCTATACACCGGATTCTAGCCTGACCGTGGGTCGTTATTGGTACATGTTGTGAACTAATGTGGAACTCTCCTAAGCTAAATTATGATTAATCCCTTGCCGGGATGGTTAAACTATTGAGCCCTTGCCGGATTGTGAAAGTTGTTGTTATTATTCCCTTGCCGGGACCTTATTGTGTTGTTGTTACTCCCTTTCCGGGATGGTACTTGTTGTTCATTTTATTCTTCTTGCCCGTTGATTGTGACTGCTGGTTGGGCGAGGAAGAGTGATATTGCACGAATGGTCATTCTCGTGCCATGTTTAATTATATTCGCACGAAGGGTCATTCCATGCCATGTTTTAACTATTTATGCACGAAGGACTATTTCGTGCCATTGTTGATTATTTATGCACAAAGGAATATTCCTTGCCATGAATGAGAGTTGTGAGAATAAAAGCACGAAGGGCGATGCCATGCACTTTTATATGATTGTTTGGGTGAGAATAAGAGTAAAAGCACGAAGGGTGATGCCGTGCACTTTTATATGATTGTTTGGGTGAGGATGAGAGCAAAAGCACGAAGGGTGATGCCATGCAACTATTAAATTTCTTATTTTGTGATAATTATTATTGCGCTCTATTTCTATTACATTGATGAATTATATATATTCAGTTGTGCTCCCTATATCATGTTCCCTCCCTTTTATTTGTTTAATTAGTATTTCTGTTGTTTTGTGGTACGTATGTATATAGAACTGCACAAGTTTATGTGAGTGTCTTATCCTATAACTACTTCGCCGGGATAGGTCGGACACTTACCAGCACATGGTGTCTGTTGTGCTGATACTACACTTCTGTGCATTTTTGCACAGGTTCAGGTTCTGAGCAGTAGCAGCAGCAGTAGTTCGATAGCAAGATTTTTATTACTACGAGATTGAGGTAGATTGCAGGTGTTCGCAGGCATGGCGTCTCTTCTTATGTTTTTCATTTATACTGTAGTCTCATTTTTTCGAGACAAACGGTTGTTATATTTCTTTCATACCATTATGTGTAGTTATTCTTAGTGGTTCGTGAGTTAGTGACTCTATATCTTGGGTAGATGATTTATGTTGAGTATTTCACATTATATTCAAATTTATGAAAGTAGACTTTCGCAGTTAATGTTATTATTATTATTTATGTTATTAAAGTGTCAACATGATGGTTTTTATTAATGGAAAGATGGTGAGTAAATTGACTTGCCTAACTACCACGAGTAGGCGCCATCACGATCCCGATGGTGGGGGAATTCGGGTCGTGACAAGTATTTATTAGGAGCTCGTAGTCGTCCAACTTAGATGGCACATATATATATATATATATATATATATATATATATATATATATATATATATATATATATATATATATATATATATATATATATATAGTATAATTTAATATTACTCCACTATTAAATTAAATTATTACACAGCGTTAATATTACTCCACTAATATGATCTTCCAACCCACATGATTTAAATTTTAATGCATCTATATCTATATCTATATTATTATAAATGCACAAATATAATGTTGGTTTACAAAAATAACCTTATAATATTAAGTACGGAAAAGGTCCAAGTACTGAACGTTACGATAAGGGCTACAAATAACCCTCATAAAAAGTTTGGCCCATTACCCACCTTGCCGTTACACTCTTGGCTCGGATACCCCCTTAATACTAAACGGTAGCCACAATGGATAAGTTATCCACTCATAATTTGACATGTGAAATTTTAATTTACACCCAAATATTTTAATTCACACCCTACCGGATCTAATTAACCTACCCGTTACCCCTCACCCGACCCGTAAATTGGAAACCCCTTTCTTAAAAACACCCTGTAGCTTTTCTTCTCAATCTCAACAAAGATCTTCAAGTTCATCGGTCAATGGGTTTCTTGTTTGTGAATGAGTGAACACTCTTATTGTTGCAGTCATTGTTGTGTGATCCAAACCCCAACTCACCTGCAAATTCGGAAGCAGCTCGGATGTTCAGTGAGAATAAAAAGGATTACAATCGCATAGTTGGATTGCAGTCTGATTCTAAGAAAGAAAGACTTCATTGCTAACCGCAAATCAGGAGCACCAGGGCTCATCTATGTTAAATTTACGGGTTTAAACCTCTTCTTTGAAATTTTATTGGAACACATTTGTTTTGGCACTAGGTGTTGTTTGCCTTATCGTTTGCTGCATTTCATTGACAAGATCCTGTAATATATGAATGTTCGTTTTAAAAATGTGTAATATGTCGGCTAAGAAGATGATGAGTTATAAAAGTAAAGTGGAAGAATAGTGTTTGATAATAAAGAAAGCACGTGAGCTGCACATGCTGATCAGACGGCTAGAATAAAAGATAAAATATAGGGTTGAGATTCAATATCAACCAAAGTGAGTTTGGGCCACTATGGCTTATAACTAACTTGGGCCTAACAGTCAAAGACAATCATGACCGGTAATTCACACTCCCTCTTAATTCTCTCTTCTTCTGTCTTCTTCCTCTCTATCCTCTTATCTAACCAATTCTCTCATTCTCAGGTTTAATGGTGGATTATCATGGAGCTTAGGAATCATTTGGAGTATTGTAATCATTTAGTTATTAGTTACTTGTAATTTGGTTCGATTCAATAAAAATTTCCATTTCTGCCTTGATTTCCATTTTTAATTTACAAGTTCATTACAATTGGTATCAGAGCTACATCCTCGCCAGTTACAAATGAAGGGAGCAATGTCAAGGTCTAAAGTTACAGAGGAATCTATCAAAAAATTAGAAACACAATTTCAGCAGTACATGTCTACGAATGATGGCAGACTAGAAGAGTTGAGAAAAAAACTAGAATTGTTGGTGGAGAAGCTTCTTCCTCCTCAAGATGGGATTCTGAGCAATGCTCCTATTGAAGGTCCTCTACACGCTGGAGTGAGCAATCGATCTTGACTAGGGGAGAGTAAGGAGTTCAATGGTAGTAGGCATCTGGGTCATTATTCTCAATCTCGAGTGGACATCCCATACTTTGAAGGAGTAGATCCTTGTGCCTGGTTGAGAAAGTGTGAGCGATTTTTTCAACACAACAATATCACTGATCATCAACAGATGTTGGAAGAAGCAGTATTGCATCTCAATGGTAAGGCTGAATCATGGTTTTTCTCCTATAACATTAAGTAAAGGAGTAGTTAGATGGTCAGATTTCACGACTGAAATTTGTAGTAGCTTTGAAGGTGCATCCAACAGTAAGTTTAGCCTAATTGGAAAATTCAAAAAGATAGAACAAATAGGGACAATTGATGAGTATTTGGAGAAGTTTGAGGAGCTAAACGCTTAGGTGTTAATTAGAAATCCTACTATACCTGAAGAATTTTTTTTAGAGTTATTCATTGAAGGTTTGAGAGAAGAAATTAGACATACAGTGAAAATGTTTGACCCATACTCACTAAATAAGGCAGTAGATAAAGCTAGACATAAGGAGAATCTATCGGCATGTGTGACTAGGGGAGGGAAACCTCAATGGAATAAGAGGACAACTGCAGGGTACCCTACCCAGAGTAGTAAAGGTTTGAATAACGGCTCCAACTACCCTAGCAACAAATTGTTTGAAAGTAGAAGCGCTCAAGGATTGTGTTACAAATGTAGGAAAAAATACCATCCTGGACATCAATGAAAACAGAGACAGTTGAATGCTATCTCTGCTGAGGATGAGGACAATACAGAAGGGTTAATTGAATAAGAAGAGCTAAGGGGAATACCGAAAGAAGAAATAGTAGATGAGGCAATCAGCATGAATTCACTATCTGGCACTGAGGTTCCCAACACTATCAAGCTAAGGGGTGAGTCCAAGAAGAATTCATTAACCATTTTATTAGATTCAGGAAGCACACATAACTTCCTAGACATGGAGGCAACAAAAAGAACGGGGTGTACTATCTTAGAGGTTGTGCCCATGAGAGTCACAGTGGCCAATGGCAACTACCTCATGAGCTTACACATTTGCCACAAGTTTAAATGGAAAATACAAGGAGTAGAATTGAGGATACAGTTAGGATTATTAGATTTGGGGGCAATGATATGATATTAGGAGGTGACTGGATGAAGGGGCATAACCTAGTCCTTTTGGACTTTGTAAAGTATAAGGTGCAAGTGACTCATAAGCAAAAAATGGTAGAACTTAAAGGGATTTACAACCAGTCAAAGCTGAAGAGCATGTTCACAAATGGGGTAACGCAACTGCTTAAGAAAGGAAAAGCTATTTAGTCACACTTATTCAGTATATCAGCTGAAGAAACAACATGAGCAAAGATGTTACCTACGGAGATTGATAAAGTGCTGAAATAATATCCATATGTTTTTCTGGAGCCAACTTCACTACCTCCAAAAAGGGCTCATGATCACTTGATTCCCTTGAAAATAGATTCAAATCCTGTAAGTTTTAGACCATACAAATATAGTTTCTTACAAAAAAATAAAATTGAAAAGCAAGTTAATCAGATGCTCAGTAATGGGATAATATAACCCATTTATCCCCCTTTTCATTCCATGTTTTGTTAGTTAAGAAGAAGGATAAGAGATGGAGATTTTGTATTTACTATAATGCTTTGAATAACATGACTATCAAAGATAAATTTCCTATTCCCTTAGCTGATGATTTAATGGATGAATTATGTGGTTAATGCATATACTCTAAGATATATTTAAGGGTTGGGCATCATCAAATAAGGATGGGGGAAGATGACATCTACAAAACTGCTTTTAGAACTCACTTGGGGCACTATGAGTTCAAAGCCATGCCCTTTGGGCTGACTAATGCACCTACCACTTTTTAGTCTTTACTGAACCATGTGTATAGAGACATTTGTATTGGTATTCTTTGATGATATTATCATCTACAGTTCTTCCATGGAAGACCATATGATCTATCCAAGCAAATTGTTGGAGGTTCTTAGGAAAGAACAACTTTTTGCTAAATTGTCAAAATGTTCTTTTGGGCAGTCACAAGTAGAGTGTTTGGGTCATATTATAACAGGAGAAGAGGTTACTATTGATTCTACTAAAATTAAGGCTATGACTACTTGGCCTACCCCTACTACTATCAAGGCCTTAAGGGGGTTCCTTGGACTTACTGGTTACTACATAAGATTCATTAGATCATATAGAATTATAAGCAGACCACTGACCAATTTATTGAAGAAAAATGCATTTCAATGGGATTCAGAGGTAGATAAATCATTTCAGTCCCTTAAATAGGCCATGTCTAGTGCACCAGCGTTAGCCTTGGCAGATTCAGCAAGACATTTCTAATAGAAACTAATGCTTGCTCCAACGGGATGGGAGCAATCCCAATGCAAGAAGGCAGGCCCGTTGCTTTTTTCAGCAAAGCATTAGCTCCTAGACACTTGGGACTGTCTACCTGTGAGAAACAATTTCTGGCTATCCTATCAGCTGTAGACAAATGGAGACACTATTTACAAGGGGGCCATTTTATTATAAGAATAGACCACCATAGCCTGGAATATCTACTGGAGCAAAGGGTCACTATTGCACTTCAGCAGAAAGGGTTAACCATACTACTTGGCCTTGATTATAAGTGCAATACAAGAAGGGAGCTGAGGATAGAGTGGCTGATGCATTATCTAGGAGACAAGGAGAGGATTCAACACTATTTTCCCTATCTTCTACTGAACCTACTTGGATGAGTGAGGTAGATCAAAGCTATGAGCATGATCTGGAGGCTCACCAATTGATTGCAGATTTGATAACCAACAGCCACACCAACTCTAACTTTACTCTAGCTCAAGGGACTTTTAGATATAATCAAAGAATTTATATTGGTAAAGAGTCAGATCTGAGAATGAAGATCTTTGAAGGAGTGCACCAATCTCCCTTGAGGGGTCACTCTAGACAGCAAGAGACTTACAAGAGGATGAGCATTTTATACTGGCCTAACATGAAGAAGGATTCTTACAAATGGGTTTCAGAATGTGATATTTGTCAAATGGTGAAGACTGAGAATATACACACCCCTGGCTTGCTACAACCTCTGCCTATTCCAGAGCTACCATGGCAGGATATATGTATATATTTTGTAGAAGGGTTGCCAGTTTCAGGTCATAGAAATGCTGGTTGACATGCTGACCAAGTATGGCCATTTCTTAGCTCTCAAACATTGCTTCACAGTACAGGATGTGGCTGATTTATTCTTGACAGAAATATATAGACTAAATGGGTTACCTAACACTATTATTTCTAACGGGGATAGTGTATTGACTAGCCAATTTTGTCAAAGGCTTTAAAGCTATGGGGCTAAAGTTACATATGTTCACTTCTTACCATCCCCAAACAGATGGTCAGACGGAAAGGTTAAATAGGTGTTTGGAGTCTTATCTAAGAGCTACGGTATTTTCCAAACCAAAGAAGTGGGTTCAATGGCTACCCTTGGAAGAGTGGTGGTACATAAGTAACCACCATAGTTCCTTAAAAACCACTCCTTTCCAAGCATTGTATGGGTTTGCACCACCACAAATTCCTTTGGGATCCCTTCCTAACCCAGCACAGTCCCAAGTGGGTGCATGCATAGCCCAGGGGCTACAGATGCTACAACATTTAAAAGACAACCTTACTCAAGCACAAGCAAGGATGAAGTTCTATGCAGACAGGAATATATCTTATAGAGTTCTGAGCGTAGGCGACTGGGTTTCTCTGAAGCTTCAACCATATCGGCAAGCTTCAGTTGTAGTTTGAAAGAATCTTAAACTAAGTGATAGATTCTATGGCCCCTATAAAGTTTTTTAGAGAATAGGTTCAGTGGCTTACCGACTGGAGCTTCCTCCTGGTTCTCAGATCCATCCAGTATTTCACATTTCACAGCTGAAGAAAAGGGTGAGTCCAAACATCAATCCACAGTAGCAAGCACCGATTTGTGATGTAGACGGTGGTTTCATAGTAGAACCAGTGGCCATTTAGCTAAGGAAAATGATAAAAGTAAACAATGGGGTGGGAGTCAAGGTGGTGGTTCAATGGGCGAACTTGAGCGAAGAGGAGGCAACACGGGAAGATTGGGGCTACATCAGAAGTCGTTTTCCAGATTTTGTGGCCAACCTTTGATCTTGAAGACAAGGTCATTTTTTTCATCGGAGGGGTATTGTAATATGTCGGCTAAGAAGATGATGAGTTAGGAAAGTAAAGTGGAAGAAGAGGGTTTGATAATAAATAAAGCACGTGAGCTGCACATGTTGATCGGACGACTAGAATAAAAGATAAAATGTAGGATGTAGATTCAATATCAACCAAAGTCGGTTTGGGCTAGTATAGCTTATAAATAACATGCGAGTAATAGTCAAAGGCAGTTATGACCGGTAAATTCACACTCCCTCTCAATTCTCTCTTCTTCTATCTTCTTCCTCTCTATCCTCTTCTCTAACCAATTCTCTCTTTCTCGGGTTTAATGGCAGATTATCATGGAGCTTAGGAATCATTTGGAGTACTGTTAGTCATTTAGTTACGAGTTGCTTGTAATTTGGTTCGATTCAATAACAATCCCCGTTTTTGCCTTGATTTCCATTTTTATTTTACAAGTTTATTACAAAATGCAAGTAACTTTATGTACGAAGGGAATTGGTTTTCATATCTTATTTTGTTATCCCTTAAATTTGAATAGTTTCAAGCCGTTTTGACTTGAATCAAGCTACACTGGTGATTATCGTAAAGTGAAGGAGACGAATCTGATCGATGAACTCGAAGATCTTTGTTGAGATTGAGAAGGAGAGCTATCCTAATTGATAAGTGAAATAAAATTCGTGTGTTTTTAAGAAAGTGTTTCCAATTTACGGGTTGGGTCGCGGGTAATGGGTAGGTTAATTAGATCTGGTTGGGTGTGAATTAAAATGTTTGGGTGTAAATTGAAATTCCACATATCAAATTACGAGCGGATAACTTATCCACTGTGGCAGCCGTTTAGAATTAAGAGGGTATCCGAGCCAAGAGTGTAACGGTAAGGTGGCTAATGTGCCAAAATTTTAACGAGGTATTTGTAGACCTTATCATAAAATTCAGTACTTTGAACTTTTTCCGTATTTAGTATAACAACTCATAATAAAAGATCATAACCAGAATTCTAGATGTCGTTACTAATTTAATCCTATAAGTTTTAGGATATACTAGGTGCCGAAATCCAAGATGTTTGCCATATAATTTTGTTACTTTTAGGATCCTAGTACTAATTCTTAAACCCTGAAAACTTTATGCTAAATTAATTTATTTATAAATATGCGTGTTTTAGAATGTAGTAAAAGGAAGTTTGTGAATTTGACTAAACTTAAATGTGCTCGTTTTGGGAGATAAACGAGAAAAAGGACTAACCTCTGCCAATCCACAAATTTGCTTTACTACTTAATATAAATCCCAACGTCACTTGGAAATCGATATATATAACATATCTTCTGTTCGATAATTGCCACATTGTCATGTAACTCTATTACCTTTAGAAAATTTACCAATAATTACTGTACGGGGTTTAATTTGGCCCTCAACGTCTCTAGTTCGAAGGATACGCCCAGTGAGCATACGTCTATTAAAGTAAGAATACGGCTTGGACGTAAGGACGAAGGCAACGCCGGTTAAGACCTGGCGTCCTCGTTAGGAGTTCGAGGAAGATCTCCTATTATATAAAGGGGATCTTCCCATTGTAAAAGGCATCATCATTATTCTTGAATAATACTATTCTCTCATTTTCCTTAATTCTTTCTCTACAGCTAACAAATACTCATTCTCGAGTTCATCTTATTACATCCATTGCAATAATTCCATCTCTTTTGTCTTTAGGTCATATCATATTTGATCACGATTTACCCTTATTTATCATTTGATTGTTTTTAAGCTTATAAAATAAATCGATAACTTTTGAGCCAAACAATTTGGTGCCGTGTGTGGGGATTTTGAGAATCAAAATCATAGTATCCACCTAGAGAGCAACCAACAACCATTCTCTACACTACACAGAAAGATGTCCGAAAATAACACATGATCGAAAGTCATAGTGGGTGTTACAACCAATCTTCTTGGTCCTCTCAACGAGGCCAGTGACGAGGGTATCTTGAATGCAACCTCTAGCACCACCCCAAGTACAGAGATCTCACCTTCTCCATCTGAAGATCTGACGATCTAGAACGAAAAAGGAGCCTCCACATCTGCGGCTAAGGAAGCTCCCTCAATGGTTAAGAAGCTACTGGAAGAATGGCTAACAAGTACTCTAAGTAGCTTGGTTGATAAGTCACCCTAAAGTAACGTCAAGTGTATGCCAACGGTAAGCATCACCGCTGCCATGGATGAACCCGAGGCTGTACTAGCAAATAACGGACCTATCGAAGTACTAGCCAACGTTAGTATACTAACAACCATCCTAAAGAAGATGGAAGAAATGGAGAATGAAAATATGACTCTCTGCGACCAAATGAAAGAGCATCAGGAGAGGGTAGACAAGATCCCTGGTGCTCCCAAGTTGCTGCCAAAACGCGACGTGGGAATGTTCATCGAACAACCATATACCAAAGAAGCTGCTCCTCACTCTATTCCAAAAACCTTCAAGATGCCACCCTACTTAAGGGTATACGATGGAACCACAGATGCCGATGACCATTTGATCCACTATGTCACTGCCGTGAAAGGTAATGACCTATCGAAAGGGCAGGTACCATCGGTGCTGCAGAAGAAGTTCGGTGAGACGCTGACGGGGGATGGGCTAACATGGTACTCCCAGCTACCAGCTAAGACAATATCAACATTCGAGGAAATGGCGGATAAGTTTGTCACAACCCATACAGGAGCAAAGAAAGCAAAAGCAACAGTCAACGACATCTTCGCCATTAGGCAAACAGCAGGGGAAGGACTCAGGGACTTCCTAACCAGGTTCAACAGGGTAAGGATAAGCCTACCAAACATATCGGAATGTATGTCAGTTGTCGCCTTCCAGAACGGACTGAACAGGGATGGTTTGAGGCGACCAAGAAACTACTAAGCCATCTCATGAAATATCCCCCACCACATAGTAGGAAATCCACAACGCCTATTACGCCGAGGTACGAGCGGACGAGGGAGATCTCAATAGGTCGATCCAACAGTTAACAGCGATACATTCATAGATCGACGTAATGAAGGATGGCGAGAAAAACTCCCACACCCCATCAGAAACCAACACCAGCCATACACCGATCCTCCCATCCACCGCCAAGGCATACAAATGCTCTACAGTGATACGTCACCCCACTCCGAAACGAAAGATGTATACCTCCTTTATTATCTTCCCATAACTTTTGTGTGTCTCCTTCAGAAATAGTGTACGCACTGGAAAGGCTGGACACCAAGGTGTAGTGGCCGCAAAAGATGAAATCAGACCCCGCTACAAGGAAATTAAATGTCCTATGCGATTTCCATCAGGAATGGGGGCACAAAACCGAGGATTGCATCGGCCTACAACAAGAAGTGGTTAGGATGCTGAATTAGGGATACCTGAAGGAATTGCTCAGTGACAAAGGAAAAATAAACTTTGCGCTCGGACAGGAACAACCCCATGGGACGCCAAAGCCGCATTTGCCAGCATGCACGATCAATATGATCGTTGGAGGTGGCGACAACTCAGCAATCAACCACGTCAAGTTCTCTCCACACTCAAATCAAAACGGACCATCGCCCATGAACGGTATGATGACTTCGAAGATAGTATTACCTTCAATAATTCCGATGTCGACGGCTCGTCTTTCTCTCCTTATGATGCTTTAGTTATCACTTTACGTATCGTCAATGGGGATGTTAAAAGAATTATGATTGACGATGAAAGTGGCGCCTGTATTATACACCCAAGGGTCCTCGTACAAAAGGGGCTCGAGGGTAAGGTAATACCGCACTGCATAACACTGACTGGTTATAAAAATGCAGTGGAGCAAACATCCAGAGAAATACTACTGCCCGTTTTAGCAGGAGGGGTTACGCTAGAAACCACTTTCCACGTAATGAACCAGGAAATGGCCTACAACGTCATCATAAGACGCCCATGGATACATGCCACGCGAGCACTCCCTTCAAATTTTTACCAAGAGATCAAATTCCCCACCCCGTGGGGGGTATTCAGCATTCCAGGCGAGCTGCGCACTGCACAAGAATGCTACAAAATAGCTCAAGACTGCATCCACACCAAACAACTAAAAGGAGTGAGTGTAGAAGCATAACAATCAGCCATGTTGGGGACTAAAGTCAACCCAACAACGCACGCCATCAAAGACCCCGACATCATGAAAGCCTGTAAAGCAACGATCGAAGATCTCGACCTGGTCCAGTTGGATAATGCCGACCTCACAAACAAAGCCTACATCGGGCACGGCCTTATAAACCCGAGTAAGTACCATGAATTCCTAACTAGCCATTCAGAATTATTTGCTTTTTCCCATTCAGATATGCCAGGAATCTTGAGAGACATCGCCACCCACAAGCTGAACGTCGATCAGCTACATTTGCCCGTGCGACAGATGAGAAGGAATTCAACGCCGCCATCAATGAGGCGGTTAGCAAGGAGGTAGACAAATTACTGGCCAACGGTTCCATCAAAGAATCGAAGTACCCCTAGTAGGTCGCCAATGTCGTCATGGTCAAAAAGAAAAATGGGAGGTGGAGAATATGTGTGGATTTCACTGATCTGAACAAGGCATGTCCAACAGATTCATTCCCACTATCCCATATCGAAAAATTGATCGATGCCACCGTGGGACATGAACTTCTGAGCTTCTTAGACACCTACTCCGGCTACAATCAAATCATGATGGCTAATGAGGACCAGAAGAAAACAACTTTCATCACCCACCAAGGGACATACTGCTACAAGGTAATGCCTTTTGGGATAAAAAATGCATGGGCTACGTACTAGAGACTGGTCACTAGAATGTTCAAAGAACAGCTCGGTAAGACCATCGAGGTCTATATCGATGATATGCTAGTAAAATGGGCAAAGAATGAAGACCACATCAACCAACTGAGAGAGCCCTCTGAAATACTAAGGCGGTACGGGATGAAGCTGAACCCCGAGAAATGTGCCTTCGGCGTAGCCTCGAGGAAATTCTTGGGATTTCTCGTGTCCTAATGAGGCATCGAGGTCAAGCTGGAACAAATTAAGGCGATAGATGCAATATCTGTGATTCTGAACAACAATAAACAGGTACAAAAGTTGACAGGGCAAATAGCCGCCCTATCCAGATTCATCTCACGATCCTCCGACAGGTGCCATATATTTTTCAATGTGTTTAGAAAAGACAACGGATTACAATAGAACAAAGAATACGTCGAAGCCTTGAGAAAATTGAAAGCGTATCTATCTTTTCCACCAGTACTGGCCGAAGCAAGTCCGGGCGAGCCTCTGGTTGTATATCTGGCCGTCTTTGAGGTCACCGTCAGCACAGTCTTGGTCTGCAAAAATGAAGGTACGCAATCTCCTATTTACTATATTAGCAAAACCCTAGTGGACGCCGAAACACGGTATCCGCACCTTGAAAAATTAGCGCTGGCATTAGTCTTAGCTTTACGAAAGCTCCGACCCTATTTTCAATGACACCCCATAAAAGTAGTAACGAGCTTCCCATTGAGAAGTATCCTACAAAAGCCAGACGGATAGACTCGTCAGATGGGCTATAGAGCTCAGCGAGCACGACATCTCGTATCACCCGAGAAGTGCCATTAAGTCCCAAGTACTTTCCAACTTTATAGCGGATTTCAGCGCTGAGATACTGCTAGATGCGGAGCTAGAGGCACGTCGTACCCCCTCCAACACCGACTTATTGACTCTTTACACCAACGGCGCCGCTAATGCCTCGGGATAAGGACTGGGAGTCATTTTTGAGGTCCCTATGAGCAAAATAATTCACCAGTCCATGCAGTGCCCCGAAATGACTAACAATGAGGCCGAGTATGAGGCCGTTATTGTAGGTATAAAACTAGACATCAAATACGAGGCTCGATGACTCATCCTCTACTCGACTCCTAACTCGTAGTGAACCAGGTCATTGGGACTTACCAAATCAAGGAGTATAGATGCAAAAATATCAGCGAGAGATCAATATATTAATGGCTGAGTTCGATGAGTTCCGCTTTGAACAAATTTCGAGGGCGCCAAACATCGAAGCAGATGGTCTGGCAAAATTAGCCGCAACACTAAGAACTTTGACAGAGAAAGCGTGGTCACCCTCCTCCATTCATCCATTGATCAAACTGAGGTACTTTCTTTAAATTTGACTTGGGACTAGTGCAACCCGTTTGTATCCTATCTGCAGGATGGCACACTCCCACTTGACAAAAAAGAAGCAATGAAGCTCCACGTACAAGCCGCCAGGTATTGCCTGATAAACCACGAGCTCTACAAAAGGACGTTTGGCGGACCCCTAGCCAAGTGCCTAGGGCCGCACCAAAAAAGACCAGTACTCGAAGAGGTACACGAGGGTCACTGTGGCTCCCATACAGGCAACCACGCTCTCGTACGCTGCATAATACGAGCTGGTTATTATTGGCTCACAATGAAGAAAGAGGTAGCAGAGTAGGTTTGCCGATGCGAACAATGTCAAAAGTACGCCCCCATGATACACCAACCAGTAGAGCCTCTCCACTTAGTCACTTCCCCATGGCCTTTCATCAAATGGAGAATGGATATAGTCGGTCCCCCACCAACGGGATGAGGAAAGGTACGATTTCCATTAGTTTTAATTGACTACTTTTCCATGTGGGTAGAAGCAGATGTGTACGCCCAAATACGCGAACAGAAAGTCATTTCCTTCATACGGAAGAATATCATCTGCCGTTTCGGCATCCCGAAAGGAATTAGCTGTGACAACGGACGACAATTCGTCGGTCGAAAGATGATAGAATTCTTCGACAAGTGGCACATTAAGTGAATACTATCCACGCCATATCACCCAGCCACTAATGGCCAAGCAGAGTCTTCCAACAAAACAATACTGAACATATTGAAAATGAAACTCGAAGAAGCCAAAGGGCTATGGCCCGAACTACTACCGAAAGTGTTATGGGCGCACCAGACCACACCAAAAGCATGTACAGGAGAAATACCATGTTCACTAGTCTATAGAACTGACATAGTTATACCAGTCAAAATCAACAAACCAAGCTTGAGATATTCGCATACCAGCGGAATAAAGAACGATGCAAACAGGTTTCAAGACCGATAAGGCCGAAGAAAAGAGAGAAATGGTCCACATAAGAATGGTGGCCCCAAAATGACAGGTCGAAAGGTACTACAACAAAAGAGCCAAAATAAGACCATTCAAAGTGGGAGATTACGTCCTCAAAGCCAAAACATTGGCATCAAAAGACCCAAGCAAAGGAAAATTAGGCACCAATTAGGACGGACCCTACAAAATTACAGTAGGAGCAGCAGGTAAAAGAGCATTCCAATTAGAAACAATAGAAGGAAGAACTCTCCAAAATAATTGGAACGCGCCCACCTCAAGTATTTCCATTTCTTAAAGGCGCCTCCCGAGTCGCACTCCTTTTCCCTTACCCGAGTTTTGTCCCAATTGGGTTTTCTCGGGAAGGTTTTTTACAAGGTGGCAGATGGGACACCTGGAGATATTTGCGGAACGAGTTTATTATACCAGCCACTCCATAAGCTCTCCTGGCTAACATGACAAAGGGACTGGACTAGCATGATCTCCACTATATGAACGGCTAAGGCCATCTCCAATGTATGAACGACTAAGGCCATCTCCAATGTATGAATAGCTAAGGCCATCTCAAATGTATGAACGACTAAGGCCATATCCAATGTATGAATGACTAAGGCCATATCCAATGTATGAACGACTAAGCCCACCATCGTTAATAAGTCGATCCAGTTCGATTACAACAAATGAACTAACTCGACAACAGTTGAAGTCACGTATATGTCCAAGGCTATATCTAACGTGCAAATGGCTAAGGCCACCGTCGTTAATAAGTCGACCCAGCTTGACTACGACAAACGAAGTAATTCGATGACAGTCGAAGTCACATATATGGCCAAGGCCACCTCCAACGTGCAAATGGCTAAGGCCACTGTTGTCAATAAGTCGACCTAGCTAGAGTATGACAAATGATGTAACTCGACGACAGTTGAAGTCACGTATATGGCCAAGGCCATCTCCAATGTGAAAATGGCCAAGGTCACCATCATCAATTAGTCGACCCAGCTTGATTACGACAAACGAAGTAACTCGACGATAGTCGAAGTCACGTATATGGCCAAGGCCATCTCCAACATGCAAATGGCTAAGGCCACCATCGTCAATAAGTTAACCCAGCTCAACAACGACAAACGAAGTAACTCGACGACAGTCGAAGTCACGTAAATGGCTAAGGCCATCTCCAACGTGCAAATGTCTAAGGCCACCATCGTTAATAAGTCGACCTAGCTCGACACGACAAATAAAGTAACTCAACGACAATCGAGGTTACGTATACGGCCAAGCTCGTCCCCAACATGTAAAAGGCTAAAGCCATCATCGTCAGTAAGTCGAACTCGACGATAGTCGAAGTCACATATATGGCCAAGGCCATCTCCAACGTGCAAATGGCTAAGGCCACCGTTGTCAATAAGTCGACCCAACTAGACTATGACAAATGATGTAACTCAATGACAGTCGAAGTCACGTATATGGCCAAGGCCATCTCCAATCTGCAAATGGCTAAGGCCACCATCGTCAATAAGTCGACCCAGCTTGATTATGACAAGCGAAGTAACTCGATGATAGTCGAAGTCACGTATATGGCCAAGGCCATCTCCAACGTGCAAATGGCTAAGGCCACCTTCATTAATAAGTTGACCTAGCTCGACAACGACAAACGAAGTAACTCGACGACATTCGAAGTCACGTATATGGCCAAGGCCATCTCCAACGTTCAAATGGCTATGGCCACCACCGTTAATAAGTCGACCTAGCTCGACTACGACAAATAAAGTAACTCGACGATAGTCGAGGTTACGTATATGGATAAGTCCATCCCCAACATGTAAAAGGCTAAAGCCATCATCATCAGTAAGTCGACCCAATTCGACTATGACAAATGAGTAACTCGATGACAATCAAAGTTACTTACATGGCTAAGGCCATCGATAATATTACGACTAAGGCCACCGTCGCCAACCCTGTTCGATTGCGGCACAAGGCACATAAATAGCAGATGAAGTAACACCATTATTAATTAACGGCGCCACTATTTAGTATCGAAGCTGCCCCCTATCCGCGGATAACACAAGCAACATTCGAGAAGCACACTAAGAATCTTACAAACAAGCGAGCATCCGCTCTGCGAGGACGAGATACCAAAAACAAAAGATACAAAAGGAAAAGGTAACAACAAAAGTATAACTTCCATTATCATAAACAATACATGTACAAAAGGACCCATATACATCTCCAAATACATCAAAACAAAATGAATACAAGTCCTAAGGGGCTCCACCATTCCATTCACCGTCCCCCCCTGGACTGCTATCTCATCCACTGCCGCCCCGGCCCGCATAAGTTGCAGAGATCCAGGACCCGGAACCTACATGGTTAACGCTTCAAAATTATAGCTCTCCCGGTCTGGGAGTCAGAACTATACCTGCAGACTTCGTAAGTGACCTATGCTATACGATGTTGATCCTGAACCTCCGCCTCAGTAGCTCGGCCTGTAGCTAAGCATTCTTCGAACATGACTAGCTTAGCTTCGGCATACACCCACATCTCCCGCGACTCACCATGAGAATCCTCATCAGACCTGGATGCAACAGTCTGCTTAAGGGCCTCAATCTCAGCCGCCTTGGAATTAAGCTCGGTGGACAAGGCAGCAACCTTGGCTCACAAATCAGCGGCTTCCGCCGCTACCCCACGGCCGATCTCCAGTTCCTCTTCCTTCGACTGGAGAAGAGTATTCAGTTTAATGTTCCAAGCCAAAACAGCCATCAACTGCTCATCAACTTGCTCCAGCTCAACCAGACTTCACTTTAGCTGGGCCTCCGACTGCTCAAAGCCCTCACGGAAAATCCAAAATTCTGGGTCCTGCTTGAGTAGGTCCGCCAGCGCCTAATGCTTGGCACAACACCGCTGATACTTATTTACCACCTTGTTAAAGGTGGATGCCTTCCTTTACACTCGCCGCCCCCTTTCTACCTCCAAGATGAGAGTCTAAAGAAGAGGAAAAAGAGCAAAGGCAAGTGAGTATGCATCAAAGATTACTTAACGATACATGAAGAAAATAGAAATATACCTGCAAGGTCGCGCCACCAACCCTCAGGGATAATTCCTTGTCGCTAACATCTTTTAACATTTCATGCTCAGTGGCCGCACATAACACGGTCATATTCGCTATGGCCTGCTCGCTGTGTTACAACAGGTTATACCCACCCGGGATCAGAATTCGGTGGTTGGATCTACCCGCCGTCATCCCCATGCGGGCCGGACCTCTCTTTAATACATCTACATCCGTAGGGGCGGCCTCAGGGTACGCCCTCTCACCATCGCCTGCTTCTCCAGCGGCAGCCGACGAGCCACTCTCCGAAATGCATGCTGGGGTGGCGTCAAGAACTGCCTTCTTGGGGAGCCGACCACCCAGAACGGATGGCATCTGCCATACAAACTGGCCTAGACTCCCGACGAGACTCACTCGCCCTCTCGTCTTCTGTGGCCATCCCCTTGCCAGTCATCAACCAGCATCTTTTCCTTTTCGGTGGCTCCTCGCCCCCAGAAGTCTCCTCCATAGGCCATGGGGATGGCATTGAAGAAGTCTCTTGACTTGTGGATGCCTCCATAGGCGCAACCTCAGGTTGAGGAACCTACGGAGCGTCATCACTGGGCAATCCACAGGGTATGTATTTGTCTTCAAAGTCAGTCCCCTCCCCAGGCTAGGTAACGATGCTCTTATTCTTCTTCTTCTTCTTCTTCTTCTTCTTCTTCTTCTTCTTCTTCTTCTTCTTCTTCTTAGGGGCACTCTGACCTACCAACACGAATATGTCAGGTAACAAAACCTAAGGAAACCTCCAAATCGTAGCCAAAGAGTTACCTGGTGGGTCATATCGTTCACGAAATGCAGCCCAAGTACGACATTTCTCCGCATACGGAATCATTCTCTCCACCCACGACCTAATATTTTCAATAAACCGGGGTGGAGAAGCCCTCGCTGCAAAAAAAATAGGGGGGGGGGGGAAGCAAAGAAATCACAATGCCGTATGGTCAAAATCACAAGCAGTCCTGAATTCTACAAGTAAAAATACTTATATTCTGGATTCCATCTTTCTGGTAACCTTTCGGGATTCGACACCAGGTGCTCCGTCCTGATGTAGAAGTATTTACGCCAAAAGTGGCGGTTAGTCTTGTATCGGCTTTAACAACCAAGCCCCTTGTGCCACGATTTTTCAGCTGCAACATGGTACCCCTCAGGTAACCAGGGCTGAATAATTGTAAGAGGTGGTGGACCGAGATGCTGCACTCAGCCCTGGCCGCATAAGTGGTCATTATATGGCACACCTTCAAGGTGTAAGGAGTGAGCTCCTCCATTGGGGGTAGATTGGAAGACTGTAACTAATCAAGAACGGGTACTCATAGAATGTGCAGTACCCAGGCCTGTGCACATTAGCATAGTTCATCCCGACCGACACCATTTTCACGTGGTCCAGAATATGGTACGTCTCTCAAAGATCATCTAAGTGAGATTGTAATAACTCGTTGTGCTCCCAGGGAAGGGCTATGCTTTTATTTGGGAAATCTTTGCGAACATGCATCTCCTTCGGGAGGACGTTGTCTACACTAAGAGGAACAAGGGCCTTCTCTGCCTTTTCCCGTTCACCACTGGAAGATGGCGAAACCCTATATGGGGCATTATCTTTGGCCTTTTTACTACTCTATCCACGTTTTGTCATGATATCCGATATGAGAAATGAAGCACTAATGATAGGAAGTGTGGCTTCAAAAGAAACGGAAGAGTCTCGCACGAAATAGCAGTTGCTAGAAAGAAAGGTGAAAAGGAAGCCAGAAAAGGTTCTCCAAAGGTTCGAAAGATGAAATGGATTGAACATTCCCTCTATTTATAGGGTTAGGATGCACGGAAATTGAAGATGCATGGTTCAAAACTGGTGAGGGAAACCAAAACATCACATCATCCTCTGAATCGCCTCGGGAGCAAGTATAATTATGACGCATGTGGGCGATGACATCATCTCGAAAAGGGGGACACGCGTCAGCAGCTAGGCAGTCCCATATATTTCACCTCATTCACGTCACCACCCCTATAGTGAGGACAAATTTTCTAAAGACGAGGTCTGCAGGTCCGCCCATTGAAGACGTCTACTGGATACACCTCCAAGAAGCGGAAGGACTAACTGTATGTTGTCAAATTTGGCCCTCAATGTCTCTACTCCGAAGGTACGCCCAGTGAGCATACGTCTATTAAAGTAAGGGTACGGCTTGGACGTAAGGACGAAGGCGACACCGGTTAAGACTTGGTATCTTCGTTAGGAGGACGTCGACACGTGTTGTAGTTTTATAATTATTTCGAGGAAGGTCTACTATTATATAAAGGGGACCTTCCCATTGTAAAGAGGATCATCATTATTCTTGAATAATACTACTCTCTCATTTTCCCCGTTCTTTCTTTACAGCTAACAAAAACTCATTCTCGAGTTCATCTTATTAGATCCATTGCAATAATTTCATCTCTTTTGTTTTTAGGTCATATTATATTTGATTACGATTTACCCTTTTAAGCTTGTAAAGTAAATCGATAACTTGAGTGCCAAACAATTACCGTCCGGACATAGATATATTCCTTTTTATATCACATGTTTGCCGTGTAATCCTTTTATTTTTAAGACATATTTCTTTAAAAAGTCTATTACCAATTTAATTGATTAACGTATTGAATGGTACAAATTCATTAAAAAAAGGAAAGAGCCAAACACTTCAACAAAAGAAGTAATAGTTTTTAGCTTTGGTCTTTGTGCAAAATATAATACAAGATTCTGCAAACTTTGAGAAAAGTATTATTCCTCCCAATTATTATACTCTTTTTATTGAACTTATTAGCCGAGTTTCTTACTTTAGCTGATGTATTCATGTGTTATTCCTAAGACTAAACACTAACCATACGCGTAGGTGATATATTCCTTCATTTTTGCTTTTTTTTTTCTCCTCCAATTTATCAACCACGTTATTTGCAAAGAATTTATTCAAGGTGATTTGTATAAATAGTTATTAGATGTAAATATTTGCAGAGAGAGTTTCATTCAGATCTATCAGTATTGGAGCAATTTTTTTTTATCTCTTTTCTATTTGGCCTAAATATTATGTTTAAAATTTAGTTCTTTCCTAATTAGCGTTGACCTATTAATTAAGCCATTTATTAATGTTCTATTCATTTTCTTAAAGAGATGTACTGGATTAGGCTCCCGTGCGGCTGTAGCTCCTTTGTTTTGTTTTTTATTTATTTATTTATTTTATACAATGCACGTCTTAGAAATTTTAGTCCTAAAATTAAACATATATTGGGATAATTTTTTACTTTGCAGTAAAATAGTTAATGATATCATATTTGGCTCATGTACAATTGTGAAGGAAAAAAATTCAAAACAATTTACGTCTTTTTCGAATGTATAAAACCATCATAAATAGTTCATCTACAACTGTGAAGGTTAATTTTTTAAAAATATTTTAATATAATTTACGTCCTTTCCGAATGTGTAAAATCCAATATATTGACTTTTCTTTATATGTAGGAATTATATTGTAGATCCTATGCGTAAATAACAAGCTTTAATAATAGAGATGCATTTTAATATTCTTCTTACAAAAAATATTGCAAGAAAGTATATGTTAAAAATAAAATTGCTAATTGTAGCAATTGTACGACAAAAAACGTATTGCGAGGAAAGGCAAACAGAAAAAATCTTTCACTTTTTTTATTTATTTATTCTAATACTAAATAAATATGTTTCTAATAAACCTATATAACACTTATAGATACTGTTTAAAACTTGATGCGTTCGATTGTAAATACCGTTTGGGGTTGTTTGATAGGAGGTATAAGAATAGTGCTGAATAAAGTGTATTAGCAATGCTGATGTTAGTAATGCTAATATTAGTTATGTTGGCATTAGTTATGCTGAGATTATTTTTTATCCACTGTTTAGTTTCGGGTATTAAAGTATCGCATAATTTTTAAAAAATTGGGTGTTTACAAAAGTACCATCCATAATTTTTAACTCTAGCTATAAAAATTAATTTTATAGATAACAGAACAAGAAAGGTTGAGGCTCTTTTAAGTGATCCATTAACGAGGACGGTATAGACTTGGAAGAACAATGTAAGAATACTCTCTCGAAAACGTTTTTAAACCTATACAATCTTCTTCTTTTATCCAAAATTCCTATAATCAAACCAAAACTTTGCTAAACCTATCATGAATCTATCTAAATTACCTGAAAACATTTTCCAAGATCATGAACCTCCTGATATAGGTTCAATGCAAATAGATGAACCTAAGCCTTTCAATCAACAAATTTTTTTTCTTCAAACCCTTTTAATGGACAAATCTCTTTCTCCAAGTTTAGTAAATCAAGCTACACAAAATCTTGTCCTTGACTTAACGGATGAAAATTCTTTATATGATGAGAATGAAGATAACTTCATCCCTATTACAACAATTGATAAATCTCGGCTATATGAGCCATGGAAATTTTCAGTCATTGTTAAGCTGTTTGGAAGAAAGATAGCTCCATCATTTATTAAAACACAAACTTGTGGAAATCTGGAAAGCGACGGAAGACATTCCACTTATTGACCTAGGATCAGAATTTTTCCTCATTAAGTTCCAAAAAGAAGAGAATATGATCAAGGCATTACATGGTGGACCATGGTTTATACTAAATCATTTTCTATCAGTCCGACCAGTCCGACGTTGGGAGCCTAAGTTCATTGCTTCATCTACTGCTCTTACATACTCAGCTTTATGGGCAAGGCTTCCTGAACTTCCCACTGAGTTTTATGATTTGGATATACTTCAGCGTATTGGATCCAAATTAGGCAAACTTCTCAAAGTGGATTCTCGTACATCTTCTACTACTAAAGGAAGATATGCAAGAATTTGTATTGAAGTGCCTTTGGAAAAACCGTTAAAAACTCATGTTAATATTGGTCACCATAGGCAACCAATTCACTATGAGGGTATCAATCTTCTTTGCACGATTTATGGATGCTTTGGTCATGCAAAACAAAATTGATCATCTATACCTACAACACACTGAGTTCAAGTTCTATTCAAGTTCCAAAAACAACAAAATCAGGCAAAGATGATGACTGGCATGTTGTGGAATTTAGAAGAAGAACAAATTCTCTAAGAAACAATTCACACGCATCAATGAACAAGATGGTGGATAAGGGAGCACAACACAGAAGCAATTGGACACAGGTAAGTTTTCTCTCTTGCATGAGTCAAAAATGGTCTGCCCGGAATTAATCCAGTCCAATTTGGCAAAGTCTAACATTAATAACGGTTATATTTTAAGTAATCTCAATAATTCGAGTAAATTAAATCAAAAGCAATTAAGCCTTAATGATGGCATTAATAGCTTGCCTAATTTTCCTAATGAGACATTAATTACTCATGACCTTTACAATACTCAAATTAAGCATGTTATTAATGACCATATTCCACCGTTTAGCTCAACCAATCAGGAAACAGACTTACCCATAATTACTGCTCCTAATTTACCTAAAATCTCTCCCAATCAATTAGATTTAACAGCTACTCAAACTCACCCTACTCAGCCACCTCATTTACCCAATCCACTTGGCAATTCTGCCTCACATCCGAGCCAATCGTTGCATGCAAACTCTGCACATGCTTTGTCCCTATTTGACACATCTACACCTCTAATTAGTTCATCTAATACTAATCTGCATGCTACAGTAAAATCTGAGAGCAAAAGACAAAATAACACTCCTTCTTTGAAACACAATGATTACAATTCAGGTGCAATATTACCTACACGGCACATTACTACTACACTTGCACCAAATTCAAACCCAGTAAACAATCAAATATCTTCTTCCTTATCACAACCTCAGCTTATAATACAACAGTCACCTTCATTATTAGAAAATGCAGAGGCCATTTCTATTACACAACCATTACTATTCAGCCATGTAACACAATACTCTAACCAACAACGACCTATTTTATCTCCCACGCTTGATCATGCAGGGTCCCCAGTTACCAAATCCAACGACACCTCTGGTTTATACCTCCCAAGTTATAGCCACAGACCAACCTCTACAATCATGGCTGGAGATGGGATTACAAGGCCATGTACTGACCTTCACCATGGAACTCAATGGCCAGGAGGTGATTCTCCTTATACAAAATCCGACTCATCTAGCAGAGATAGTGACGGAAGGGATGAGGCTAGGGTTAGAAGCTTACACTCAAAACCAATGGTTCACAACACAAACACCTCTACCAGTATACTCACAAATAACACCATCGAACCAACCATGGGACCATCCAATGAATCCATCGAACATCCACATGAATCCAATCATCAGTCTAATACCCTTCTACCCACCACATCATATGGGCCCAATATTTGCTCCTTGGTTCCAGTCACTGAACTCTTTCAACCCATTATCCCCATATGCCAGTCCACTAAGCCCTATGACCACTTTCAGTCCACCAGAGACTCCCCCACATACACCACCACAATCACCACCCGTACTAGACAGTCCCACAAGAAGAGAAATAGCTCAAACTCTACTGGAGATGAGAGAAACAAGGACGGAATTCTGGTGGTTAAAGGGGATACTACTTTACGACCTAAAAGAGCAGTACGAAAAAAAGTTCATACTCAAGTGTCCACCCGATCTAGAAACATGCAGTCTCAATTTTTGACAAACTCAAAATCAAGCAATAGGAAAGTATACAATGGTAGTTATTCCAACTATTCGACAGAACTCTCAGATAGTTAATCTAGAGCAGACACCATTAATTCCCATGCAGAGGTCTCAAGTACAAGTGGAACCACTCATTTACCCTAATTTTATGAATATCATAGTATGGAATTGTAGGGGGTCACATAATCCAGAATTTAGGCGTCACTTTCGTTCCCTATTAGACAATCATAGGCCAATACTTGTCATACTACTAGAGACTCACAAGCATGACCACTCTATGCTTCGTGATGATTTCAATTTTACGCATATGTCTCAAGTTCCAGCACATGGTCTTAGAGGGGGTTTGGTAGTTCTTTGGAAAAAAGAGGGTATCACAGTTGCAGAATTAACAACTTCACAGCAAGAAATTCACTACTTGGTCCAGGTATGTTCATTCAAAAATCCTTGGTTATTATCTATTTTTTATGCTAGTAAGTATTCTTCTATAAGACATAGACTTTGGGATAATCTGATTAAGGTTAATAATTGCTTTAATATGCCTTGGTTAGTAGCAGGTAACCTTAATGAAATTACTAATAATTCTAAAAAATACGGAGGTCTTCCTATTAATAATATTAGAGCCGACAGATTTATTAGTTGCATCAACTGTTGTCATTTGTTAGATTTAGGTTTCAATGGTAATCGTTATACTTGGTCGAATAAACGTAAGCCTGGTACTACCATTTTGGAAAGATTAGATAGATGCCTTGCAAATTATGATTGGATAAATCTGTATCCTAATGTTGTGGTTAATCATCTACCTAGAATATATTCGGACCACTGTCCAATACTACTTAATTTAATACCTGTTAAGAGACTTATAACACAAATTTATAGGTTTGAAACAATGTGGACAACACATCCTCTTTTTACAAACTTACTTCGTAATATATGGACGGGTATTCATTCCCTTCCTACAACCACTAAAATATTCCAAAAGGCTACCACTATTTGGAATAAGAATACTTTTGGAAATATTTTTACACATAAAAAGAAACTGTTGGCTAGATTAGCAGGTATTCAATCCTCAATTCATTATCCTACAAGTTTATTCTTACATAAACTTGAAATAGATCTTTTTTTAGAATATAGTATGTGTTACAACTTGAGGAACAATTTGGAAATTAAAATCTCGAATAAATTGGTTAAATGATGGAGATGGCAATACTAAATATTTCCATCTAACAACTATTAATAGACGTAGAAGAAATAGAATTTGTACTCTTCGTGATTCAGTAGGGAATTGGATTTCCCAACAGACGGAGTTAGAAAATCATATCACAAATTTTTATCACTCCTTATACACTACTGAACAATTCATTTCAATAAAAAATTATAATGACATATCTCCTCATTGTATAACTTATTCGGATAAAAATACTTTAGATCAACCTTTTAATTCTAATGAAATTAAAAATGCATTATTTAGCTTTAAGCCTTTTAAATCTCCTGGTCCGGATGGACTCCATCCTTTTTTCTATCAGAAATATTGGACTAAGGTTAGTCGTAAAGTTATTCATTTCTGTTTAGATATTTTGGCAAATAAGCAAATGCCTCTTGAATTAAATCAAACTTTTATTTGCCTTATTCCTAAGGTTAAAAATCCTATTACTATTCAACAATATCGACTCATTAGTTTATGTAATACTTTGTATAAATTGATAACTAAGGTGATTGTTGCTAGGTTAAAATTAATCATTTCCAAAATTATCGGGCCTACACAATCTAGTTTTCAAAAGGGAAAACGTGCTTCGGATAATGCTATAATAGTGCAGGTAATTTTAAATTACTTTAAAAAAAATAACAGGTAAAGCTTCTTACATGCTTTTAAAGCTAGACCTAGAAAAAGTGTTTGACAGATTAGAATGGGATTTTATTTGAAGAACTCTTTTATATTTTGAAATACCCAATCAATTCATCAACTTAATTATGTCTTTTGTCACAACCTCTTCTTTTTCAATTCTTCTAAACGGCAACATGACTCCTTTTTTCATACCAATAAGACGTATTCGTCAAGGGGATCCTTTGTCACCCTACTTATTTATCATGTGTATGGAAATGCTTTCTCGTAGCATTTCACTCTCTGTAGATTATCTACAGTGGCAATCTATTAAATTAACACCTCAATGACCACTCTTATCACATCTCATGTTTGCTGATGATATTGTATTATTATCAAAAATAACTACTAAAAGTTGCCATTCTATAATTGATGTACTCGAACACTTTACATCTTGCTCAGGCCAAAAGGTTAATTTGGATAAATCTAGAGTAGTTTTCTCTAAAAATACAACACTCAATGATAGGAAATATATATCTGAATCTTTCTCTATTCAGGAAGGTACTTCTTTTGATAAATACTTGGGCTTTCCATTGTTCAATAATAAGCCTAAGAACGAGGACTTTCAATTTCTCTTAGATAATTTTAAAAATAGACTAGCAGGTTGGAAAAACAAATTTCTAACTTTGACTGGTCGCTCTACCTTAATCAAATCAATTCTTAATAATCTACCAAATCATATTATGCAATTTATTAAAATACCCAAGAAGATTATTAATAACATGGAGAAATATCAGCGGAATTTTCTCTCGGGAACCACTTCGACTAAAAAGAAATTGCATCTTCTTAAGTGGGATTCAGTAACTACTAATAAAGCTATTGGGGGACTAGGGATACAAAAACTTCTTCTTAAAAATAATGCAATTCTAGCGGGACTGGCTTGAAGAGTTATTAATTCACCCAATACTTTATGGGCAAATATTCTCCTTAATAAATACTTACATAAAATTATTAATAATAATAACAAAAATTATTCAAATACTTGGAATAATATCCTGAGTGGGTGGAATTGTTGTCAAAAAGGCATAAAATGAAGAATTGGGAATGGAAAACATATTAATCTTTGGAATGACCCTTGGATTAAACCAGGTACTACCCTGAGATCATTAATCCAAGGGCCTTTAACTTTGAATCAACAAGTTCTTTCCATTTCTGATATTATAAGCCAGGCAGGTTGGCACATAGACAGGATTCCATTTGTATTAGATCGTACTACTTTAAATTTGATAAATGCTACGTACATTTCTCATGCTAGTAATAATAATGATTTTCTTCACTGGGGTTTAACACATGATGGTAACTTTTCAGTAAAGTCTATGTATACTCATTTAGAGACAGACTATACAAATATTATACTGCAAAAAAATAATTTTAATTGGATTTGGAAGCTTTCAACTCACCCAAAAATCAAAGGTCTTATATGGCTTCTTTGTCACAATAGATTACAAACAAGAGTGTACCTAAATAAAATTAATATTATCCCAAATGCTACTTGTTTATTTTGTGAAAAGGAGGATGAAACTATAAAGCATTTATTCTTACCCTGTACAAATGCTCAACAAATGTGGAAACACTTAGGTTTCAAGGAACAAATTGATTCTATACTACATCTTCAAAACTCTCATACTTGGGTTCGTCAACTAATATTCAATAACCATGCTTTGTTTTCTTACGCCATTAATCATCAAACATTTCTTGCTTATGCATTATGGAATATTTGGATTACTCGTAACAATAACATTTTAAATCAAAAGAAGAATTCCATTTCCTATACCCTAATTAAACAACAAGCAGCAGAATTTACTTACTTAACATCTTATAACTTCAAACCTAAGTTTAAATCACAGGTGAGCAAGGATATCAAATGGAAACCACCTCAAAATAATTTTTACAAACTCAATACTGACGGTGCTTTTTCAAAAACAGGAGCGGGCATAGGAGGAGTAATTAGGAACTCCAATGCTGACTGGATAATAGGGTTTACTGCTTCTTGTCCTAATGTATCATCTATTTTCTCTGAATAATATGCATTACTACAAGGATTAAAATTAGCCTACAAATATTAATTAACACCACTAGAAGTAGGGTTGATGCGAATGGACTTCTACTCCTTTTACAATCCCAAAATATTGAGTTATCTAACTTAATTGCGGATTGCAGGTACTACTTGGACGCGCTAGGTAAACCAGTAGTCAAGCATGCGTACATGGGTCAGAATATGGTAGCTGATCAGTTAGCTAAGGATGGTCATCATTTTGAAGAAAACTTTTTGCCAATGGTGTTTAATAGTGTCCCTCATTTTGTGGAGCTAAATTTTGAAAGTGATCAACTTGATATTCAACATGGAAATATTGGAACGGCTATTACTCGGAATTACCATAATGGTTATGAAATTAGAAATTACTTGTGTGTGAATGATTGTCATGATGATAAATCCAATAGGAGGACCATGACAAATGTAAATACTACTAGTCCTTTATCTTTAGTTTGTAATAGAATGTCATACAGACATCAAACCTGTGTACACAGTTAGTATTATTAATATATTATCTTTGTTTACCAAAAAAAAAAGTGATCCGTTAGCGTATATGGATGAGTACTAAAATAATAATGCAAAAGTAAAATAAAAAATCAAGCTATAACAAGTTAACTTTTTTTTTTTTTTTCTTACATGAAAGCAACATTCTTGCATTATTTTCTTCATCTGCTAGAAAACAGAGCACGGTAATCTCTTGATTCTTGCATTATTTTCTTCATCTGCTAGAAAACAGAGCACGATAATCTTGAGGAGGATACATTTGTTGATTCACCATAGCTGGATACAAACTGGTGAAAAATTCCAAGTTAATACGATATTGATAAAAGTCAAACTGATAAAATTTTAAAGATTTAGAGGTTTCATGGTGAATCATGGCACCTGCATTTCCCAATTGTTCCAACTAACCTAAGATTAAGATATTAAATTACTTCATGTAAGTAAGGACTCATAGAAGGGCCACATTGGGTGGCAACTCCTCAATTACTACATTGTGAATGTCAAAAAGCATCCTTTGTGACAAAGTTGATAGCAACACCCTTCCTTCCAAAAATCCACATAACAAGTTTACTGTCATAACAGATTTACGTAATTACATAGTAGAATCTCTAAAGTTAAACGACTACAATGAGTTTGAACAACTACCATAACAGCTATATAATTACATATGCATTTAACATTGAGCTATTTAATAAATATTAGTCACAAGCATCCTCCCGCCCATACCAATAATAAGAGGTATAAAAAAATGGAACTATTGTCAAACTTTGAAAACTATCAAACTAGTGCCACCACTTATATCCACAAGTTTACCATATTTTTAAAGTTCATCATTGTATGATGCTCAAATTCACCCAAACGTAAAAATAATTCCATCTTTTTGTCATCATTGAAGCTTTGATACGTTGCTCTATGGTGTACAATTCAAATACGGGAGATTCAAGGATAGAATATATCTGGCGGTCACGATCCCCAATCTTTGCAATCAAGCACCCATTCTTTTATCTTGATTTTCAGTAAAGTTTTTCATAATTTCCATCATACCTTTGAGAAATGTCTCATTATCATCCTCTACTATTTTTTTTTTCTTTTCTTGGGATCCAGAATATTCATTTTCAGATGCTCCGGCACTAGGTCCAGTTGCATTTTCAACTCCAATAAATGCGCTATTTTCAGTGGTATTTTCAGCTTCAGTAAATGCATTATATCCAGTGGCATTTTCAGCTTCTCCGGTAAATACTTTAGGGCTATGATAAGCGTCAGCTTCTTCATCTTCATCAATATCGATAGGAAATCCCAAACTCATATCATTACAAACTTTTGGAGCTTAGCTTGACTCTTTTGAATTTCCTCCGAAGCATCTAGCGGCCCTTCGGTTGCTCTATCTTTCCTCAAACATTATCGGCCATTTCTTAGTATTCATATTTTTGGCTAGCAATGTCATATTAGAAAAATACATATATAACGTAAGAATTTTAATAACTTAAAGCAAAGTATTAGTTACCTTTATAAAGTCATCACAAAATTTTGGATCGTCTACTATTATATATATTGAAATCCCAAACCACTTCGATTTTTTAGCGAAGCTATACTTCCATAACATCTATTCCAATATCTTATTTTATTTCAATCCGCTTTTAGGATGTTGCTTGCATATGTAGCGGTTTAACTCCATCAAGTGGCCCGGTCTAAAGGTTCCATTATCAGCTCTCCAACCCTTAACACGCAACTCTTTCAACCCATCTAAAAGAGTGTGTTCTTCTTCTGGATTCCACATCTTTCGTGTTGAAGGTGTTGAGCACCTTGATTTTTTGACACCGGTGTGTTTGGTATGAATTTCCAATTTTCCCATGTTTGGTTGGATTAAATGTTTTGGAAAATATTTTTCTTATCAATGCATTTTCCTCCAATTGGAGGAAAATATATTTTCCTTATCAAAAGAAGGGAAAACATTTTCCAAATCTACTTCTCAACATTTATCACCCTCACCAACCCACCACACAGACTCTCCAAATTTTTTTCTTTTTTTTTTTTTTTTAAATTTCAGTTTTTCCTTCCACCCTACTACCCCTCCACCACCACCACCGTAATAAAAAATATTTTTTTACATTAAACTTTTTTTTTGCAATATCAATTCATTTTTCTGCACCATGCAGCTCCCACCCCTACCCCTACCCCTACCCCAAAAAAAAAAAATTTTTTACCTTAATTTTTTTTTTTTTTTAATTTTAAATTTCTATTTTTTTATTTTTCTACACCACCCTACCCCCTACCCTCCCTCCCCCCCAAAATTCTTTGTTTTTACCTCAATTTTGTTTTTTGCAATTATTTCTACTTTTTATTTTTCTGCACCATCGAGCCACCCCTCCACTCCCCCCACAAAATATAGTATTTTTTTTACCTCAATATTTTTTTTTTTGAAATTTCAATTTTATGAGAGATGCATTTCTGTACTAATACACTTTACAACGATAGAAGAATGAGTAGTTAAGCTCAATCTGGAAACTGATTCAACTAGTTTTCATTATAGTTTAAAACATACAACATCAAGAGATGTAGAAAGTATATAAAGATATACAGTTAAGGTCACAAAAAATTACAAGTGTCTAGCAGCTATACAGTTTATACTAGGCTAATTCAAAAGAGCTCATGAAGCCGAAAAAGTTTAATATAGCTAACCAGTTGTATTTTCGACCAATAAGCACTATACAATGAAGTAGCACATTGCCAATTCTCTCAACTTCCATTTGAAACAGATAATTTTTGTGTGTGAAAATTGATTAATTGTTAGATCTTGGATTCCAGGTTGATTGAGCCAACTCATCCCTCCAAGTGGTCCACTCCTTGGACGATTCAACAACATCAATATTTTCGTGTTGATACTCCCTTTGTTCTTCCATATCGATGTCTAAGGGATCCACTTCCATCTCTCGCGGATAAAGTTATGAATCAAGCAACAAGCACTAATGATCTTGTTATGAACCTTAACTGAGTACCACGAAGAGCTTCTAAGAATTCCCCAACGTCCTTTTAGCAGACCAAATATCCTTTCAATAACATTACGAGCCCTAACATGTCTCATATTGAAAAGCTCTTCTTTACATCGAGACAATGGATTGTCACCTTCCCAATCCTTTAACCAATATCTATATCCTCGATAAGGTGAAAGAAAACCTTTTTCGTTCGTATATCCTCCATCGCACAAATAATAATTACCTATAATATAGAAATACAATTTAGTTACTTTCATAATATATAATTCTTTTTGTGATGTAACTTGAAAGCATAGACATGGCATACCCTCGTGGATTCTTAAACCATTCCTTCTTGCTACAGCATCTCGTAATATGCGGCCGTCGGCAGCTGAACCTTCCCAACCAGGTAACGCATAAGTAAAATTGAGGTTTCTATCACAAACTCCCAATACATTAGTTGCTATATCTCCCTTCCTTGTCCTGTATGTTGGTTTGTACTGGGATGGAACTCTAATTTGTATATCAGTACCATCTAGTGCACCTAAATAACCCTATAAGATAAATTATTGTGTTATCTCAAAATATAAAAAAAAAAAGTTGTGGAACAATAAAAACTGCATTTATAAATTAGTTAGTTTTATACATAAATTAGTAGATGTCAAACTGAATTTTCACCTACCTTAAATCATTTCCATCGATCTTCAATCTCATCCTCAAGCACCGGTTTAGGATCAACAAGTAACAATGGAGTTAGTTTGAGAATAGCACTCAAACATTCATTGAAAGCCTGACTTACGCTCCATCCCGATCTAATATAATCAACCTTGCTAAATCTATTATTCTCATGATGAGCCAAGATATTTAAAAACATTGCTAGCTTTTTGCTACTTGACATACTTTTACTATGGGCCAAACCTCCAATATCCTTAGTTAAGAGAGCTAAAGTGTGAAAGGCATTTCTATCCATTCTTAATTTATTGATACATACACTATCATAATCATAAGTGAGAAATAATTTACGGTACTCGAGCACTCGTACACTATCTAAACAAAAGTTAAGATAATAGCGGAATAATATAAAAGAAATGTAATAAGTGCCGCTCGGCACATACACTTCACCAAAATACCAGAAAGAAATACAACCACCAAGACCCGGAAACTCACGGGCAACACAGACTAAGAGAGTACAACTGTGGCTCTATACATAAAGAGTGTCTACACAACGAAAATAAAGGAATAACTGACACTACTAAGAAGAATAGAAGAAGACCCTCCGGATCTGCGGACGTAGCATATTCATACCTCGAGTCTCTTGAAATTGCTCCTAAGTCACCGGTAGTGCGCCTGGTTGGATGGACCTGGATCTGCACAACAAAAGTGTGCAGAAGAGTAGCATGAATACACCACGACGGTACTCAGTAAGTGCCAAGCCTAACCTCGATGGAGTAGTGACAAGGAAGGTCAGGACCCTACCGAAAAATAATAAAAATAATAATAATAACACCAAACAGTACAAAAATAGGAATAAGTCTGAAATAACAGCAAATGAGATAAATACTACAAACCGTCTACAGTTAAGCTAACAAAGGGAAATCAACACAACAAGTACAAATATACAATCCAGGATTTCCGGGAATCGAACCCGTAGTTCATATATGAGTATCACAGGATCTCCGGGAATTGAACCCGCAGTCCTTTATATCAGTATCTCAGGATCTCCGGGAATTGAACCCGCAGTCCGTATATCAGTATCTCAGGATCTCCGGGAATTGAACCCGCAGTCCGTATATCAGTATCTCAGGATCTCCGGGAATTGAACCCGCAGTCCACAGAACACAAACAAAATCAAATAAGAGAAAACACGGAGAAATATGAAGTACATTGCTACAATTAACAACTAAATTCATTCTCAACAGATTCCAAGGAGTTTAATTAAGACAAGTAGGCATTTAGAGAGATAATCATATCTAATCATGCTTCCATAACTAACACAGGATAAATCTTGCAATTAAACCAATTAAATAATAAAGATAACACTGATTGAGCAGTTCAAGTAAGGTGGTTTTCAACAATTTGCGCAAGTACACGTCAGTCACCTCGCGTACAAGGCATTTAAATCAACACATATATATCCTAGGGGAGAAAATCCCCCACGCAAGGTTAGACAAGTCACTTACCTCAATCTTGGTAAAAAACCGCTAAGAAATGACTCCTTCGCCACGAGTATCCGACTCCGAGTGGCCCAAAGCTATTCAAACCAGTGTAAATAACATCGCAAGTAACTAACTACACTTATAAAATTAAAGCTACGGCACGAAAATAATTGAAATGACCAAAATATCTTTCCATCCATTGGCTCGAAATCGAAATATTTTACGTTTTCAGAACCCTCATACTCTCACGAGTCTAACCATATAAAATTTATCCAAATCGGAGTTCGTTTGCCCCTCCAAATCATCAAAGTTTCTTCTATAAAACTACCCCAATTTTACACCCCAAATGCGAAATTAAAGGAAGAAATTCAGTTTAGATTAGTGAATAATGATCACAAGGAAGTAAGAAATCGTTACCCAACAATTGCCTCTGAAAAGAACGCAAAAATCACTCAAAGCCGAGCTCCCTAGCTTGAGTTTTTGAAAAAATGGTGAAACCCTCGCGGATGAAATTTAATATACTGATTCTGTCTACCTAGTGAATTACTCTATGCGATCGCATCACACCTATTGCGATCGCATAGAACAAACTTTCCAGCCTTCCAATTTACCCTATGCGATCGCACACATCCCTTTATGATCACATTGCTTAGTATAAAAACCCTATGCGATCACACTCCCAGCTACGCGATCGCATAGAACAAACTAAAGGACCTGGGACCCCTGCCAAAAACACTATGCGATCGTATAGCACTTCTGCGATCGCAGAGAACAAAACTCCTACAACTATGCGATAGCATACCCCTCTCCGCGATCGCATAGAACAAATTTTAGCCTCTTCCCAATCCTCCTATGGAATCGCATCATCCTATTGTGATCGCATAGAGCAACCGTCTACAACACTTATGACAACCAAAACTGACATGTTCTTCAACTAAAAATGGTCTGTTTGACCCCCGGAAACACCCCCGAGGCCCCTGGGACCTCAACCAAAACCCCCAAACTACTCCAAATCACGATACGAACTTGTTCCAATCATAAAAACCTATCATTAAACACAAAAATCATCAAGTTACAGCGGATTCAAGCCTAAGTTTCAAGCAAAACTTCCGAAACCTACATGCTATCAAAAACCCGACCAAACGACGTCCGAATGACCTAAAAATTTGCAGACGTATCCAAAATCACCTAACGAAGCTACTACAACTGTCGGAATTCCATTCGACTCTCGGATCAAAACCTCAACTATTGACCGGATTTCCAAAAATTCCAAACTTCGGCATTTCAAGCCTAAATGAGCTACGGACCTCCAAAATACATTCCGAAAATGCTCCCAACCCTGAAATCACCTAGCGGAGCTAACGGAACCATCGAATTCCCGTTCTGATGTCATCTTAACACTGTTATGAATACGGGACATTTTTCAACTATAAAGCTCTCATTTAGGGACTAAGTGTCCCAAAACACTCCAAATTCTAGAACCAAAAATCCTGGCAAACTACAATAGCAGAAATGAACTTAGGGAAAGCAGTTAATTGGGGATCGAGGCGTAAATTTCAAAAAATGATCGGCCGGTTTGTTATATCTTCCCACACTTAAACATTCTTTCATCCTCGAACGAGCATAGAGAACATACATGAATTAGTAAAGAGATAAGGGTACTGGCTGCGCATATCCTACTTGGTCTCCCACGTCGCCTCCTCGGCCGGCTGACCCCGCCACTGGACCTTCACTGAAGCGATGTTCTTTGACCTCAACTTTCTAATTTGCTGTCGAAAATGGCCACTAGCTCATCAACATAAGACATATCCTTGTCTAGCTGAACAGAACTGAAATCCAACACGTGCGATGGGTCACCATGGTATCTCTGGAGCATAGAGACATGAAATACTGGATGGATTCCGGCTAGGCTGGGAGGTAAGGCCAGCTCATAAGCAACCTCCTCAACACGCCTCAAAACCTCAATAGGGTCAATGAACCTCGGACTCAGTTTCCCTTTCTTCCTAAACCTCATGACTCTCTTCATGGGCGAGACTCGAAGTAGAACCCGCTCGCCAACCATAAATGCCACATCGCGAACCTTCTTGTCCGCGTAACTCTTCTGTCTCGACTGGGCTGCACGGAGTCTATCCTGAATCACCTTGACCTTGTCCATTGCATCCTGGACCATCTCAGTACCTAGCAGCCTGGCCTCGCCCGGCTCGAACCAACCCACTGGGGACCTACACCTCCTACCATATAAGGCCTCAAATGGCGCCATCTGAATGCTGGACTGATAGCTGTTGTTATAAGCAAACTCCGCCAGTGGCAAGAAGTGATCCCATGAACCTCCAAACTCAATCACGCACGCACGGAGCATATCCTCCAAAATCCGAATAGTGCGCTCGGACTGCCCATCAGTCTGGGGGTGAAATGCTGTGCTCAGCTCCACCCGAGTACCTAACTCCTGCTGTACAGCTCTCCAGAACCGTGAAGTAAACTGAGTGCCTTGGTCTGAAATGATGGAAAGTGGAATACCATGCAACCAGACTACCTCCCTGATATAGATCTTCGCTAACCGCTCCAATGAGTAAGTAGTGCACACAGGTATGAAATGGGCGGACTTGGTCAGCCAATCTATAATGACCCAAATAGAATCAAACTTCCTCACCGTCCGTGGAAGCCCAGATACGAAGTCCATGGTGATGCGCTCCCACTTCCACTCTAGGATCTCAATCTGCTGCAATAACCCGCCCGGGCGCTGATGCTCATACTTCACCTGCTGGCAGTTGAGGCACCTAGAAACATAGTCAACTATATCCTTCTTCATCCGCCTCCACCAATAGTGTTGCCTCAAGTCTTCATACATCTTCGCGTCACTCGGATGGATGGTATACCGCGAGCTATGGGCCTCAGCTAGAATCAATTCTCGAAGATCATCTACATTGGGCACACAAATACGCCCCTGCATCCTCATCACTCCATCATCCCCGATGGTAACATCTCGAGCATCACCACGCTGAAATTTATCCTGAAGAACAAGGAAATGAGGGTCATCAAGCTGTCGCTCACTGATGCGATCAAATAGAGAAGACCGAGAAACCACACAAGCCAGAACCCGGCTGGGCTTCGAAAGATCCAATCTAACAAAATGCCTGGCTAAAGCCTGAACATCCATCACCATAGGTCTCTCCGAAACTGGTAGATATACCAAACTCCCCAATCTCTCCGCCCGGCGGCTGAAGGCATCGGCAACCACATTGACCTTGCCCGGGTTATAAAGAATAGTAATATCATAGTCCTTCAATAGCTCCAACCATCTCCTCTGATGCATGTTCAGGTCCTTCTGCTTAAGCAAGTGCTGCAAGCTCCGATGATCAGTGTAAATCTCACAAGGAACCCCATACAACGCCAAATCTTCAAGGCGTGAACAATGGCAGCTAGCTCAAGATCATGGACAGGGTAGTTCGGTAGTTCTTTTCATGCATTTTCAGCTGCCGGGACACGTAGGCAATCACCCTACCGTCCTGCATTAATACTACTCCGAGTCTAACCCGTGAGGCATCACAATATACTGTATAAGACCCCGAACCAGTAGGCAACATCAATATAGGAGCCGAAATCAAAGCTGTCTTGACCTTTTGAAATCTCACCTCACACTCCTCTTGTCCAGTAAAAAGGGGCACCCTTTTGGGTCAATCTGGTCATAGGTGTTGCGATCGAAGAGAACCCCTCCACAAAGCGACGGTAATATCCTGTCAAACCAAGGAAGCTATGAATCTCAGTAGCTAAGGAGGGCCTGGGCCAACCCTGCACGACCTCCATCTTCCGCGGATCCACTCGAATACCCTCGCTCGACACCACGTGGCCTAGAAATGCCACCGAACTCAGCCAAAACTCACATTTAGAGAACTTTGCATATAGTTGATTCTCCCTCAGAGTCTGAAGCACTATTATCAGGTGCTTCTCGTGCTCTTCCCGACTTCGGGAATATACCAAAATATCATCATTGAAAATAATCACAAACGAGTCAAGATATGGCCTGAATACACTGTGCATCAAATGCATAAAAGCTGTTGGGGCATTGGTCAGCCCGAAAGACATAACGAGGAACTCGTAGTGACCATACCGAGTCCTAAAGGCAGTTTTCGGGATATTTGGCTCCTGAATCTTCAGCTGATGATAACCAGAGCGCAAATCAATCTTGGAGAACACATGTGCGCCTTGTAGCTGGTCAAATAAATCATCAATACGTGGCAAAGGATACCGGTTCTTCACTGTGACTTTGTTCAACTAACGATAGTCAATACACATACGCATAGAACCGTCCTTCTTCTTCACAAACAACACATGAGCACCCCAAGGCGAAACACTGGGTTGAATGAAACCCTTACCCAACAACTCCTATAACTGATACTTCAACTCCATTAACTTAGGAGGATCCATGCGGTACAGAGCAATAGAAATGGGTTGAGTGCTCGGCAATAAGTCGATACCAAAGTCGATATCTCTATCGGGAAGCATGCCCAGGAGATCAGCTGGAAATACATCAGAAAAGTCACGTACCACTGGGACGGAATCAATAGAAGGAGTGTCAACACTGACATCCCTCACATAAGCTAGATAAGCAGCACACCCCTTCTCAACCATACGCTGAGCTTTGAGAAAGGAAATAACACGGCTGGGGTGTGATCTAGTGTACCACTCCACTCAATACGTGGGATGTCTGGCATAGCCAGCGTCACGGTCTTGGCGTGACAATCGAGAATAGCATAGTCGGGCAACAACTAGTCCATGCCCAAAATAATATCGAAATCAACCATACTTAGCAATAAAATATTAGCTCTACTCTCAAAACCACAAATAGTGACCAAACACGACCGATACACACGGTCCACAACAAAAGAATCTCTCACCGGAGTAGAAACATAAGTGGGGGCACTCCAAGAATCCCGAGGCACACCTAGATATGAAGAAAAATAAGAGGACACATATGAAAAAGTAGAACCAAGATCGAATAGAACCGATGCCTCTCTGTGACTAACCAAGATAATACATGTGATAACCGAATCAGAGGTGACAGCTGCGGCGCGATTAGGAATAGCATAAAATCTGGCCTGACCCCTCCCTCGAGGGCGGCCTCTGTCACCCTGATCCCTGCTCCTGGCTGGGCAGGTGGGATGGCAGCTGGGGCTGGAACTATGGCCTGCTGCCCCTGTGAACCACGCTAAGGCTGTGAACTCCATGGAGGCGTTCCTCTCCTACGCCTAGGGAACTCCCTAACCAGATGGCGAGTATCTCCGCACTCAAAACAAGCCTTGGGAGGATGCGGTGGCTGTGACTGACCAGCCCCGCTCCCGCTGGACTGATCCTTGGAGGTACCCCGCGCAGGAGGTGCACTGGAAACTGGGGGAGCATAGTAAGGCTCCTGAGGTGCTAGAGTACTACCAGCTGCTGGAAATGCTGAATGAACTAGACGACCGGAATAACCCCTACCAAATTGTCCGGCTGCTAAAGTACGGGCACCAAAGAAATGACCCGACTTACGAGACCGCTTGGCCTCCCTCTCTCCTCGCTCTCTAATGAGCATACCCTCGATCCGTCTGGCAATACTCACCGCCTGCTGATACGGTACATCCGTCTCCAGCTCTCTAGCCATGCTAGACCGGATAGGCGGAATAAGACCCTCAATAAACCTCCGCACTCTCTCCCCGACCGTGGCGACCAAGGCCGGTGCATGTCTGGCTAACCGGGTGAAACTGATGGCCTACTCAGATAATGTCAGAGAGCCCTGGCGCAGCCTCTCATACTCCGCTTGCCAAGCATCCCTAAGGCTCTGAGGAATAAACTCCCTCAAAAACATATCAGAAAACTGTGTCCAGGTCAACGAGGCAGACTCGTCGGACTATCCAACTCATATGTGCACCACCAATCATAAGTAGCCCCTCGGCTGAAAAGCAGTAAAAGAAACCCCACTGGTCTCCACTGTACCCATAGTACGGAGGATGCGATGACACTCCTCCAGAAATCCCAAGGTATCATCTGAAGCTAAGCTACTGAAAACTGGGGGATCATACTTCTTGAACCTCTCCAACCTACGCTGCTCGTCCTCGGAGGCAACTGGCCCACTTTCGGGCTGTACTGGTATGGCAGGCAGTATAGTAATAACCTTCGGAACCTGCTCCACGGGCTCTTGCTGCTTAGGTGTGCGTGCTGCGGGAGTCTGGGCCCTCCCCCGGCCTGAGATATAGCTGCAGCGAGAGAAGGCAACCCCGCCTGAGCTAGAGTAGTGTACATGCTCATAAACTGGGCGAGAGTCTCTTGGAGTGCTAGAGTCGTAGTAGATGTAGTCGGTGTACCAGGTGTCTGCGCTCCAACCTGATCCACCTGTGGCACCTCAGCGGCAACGCGCGCGGGTGTTGTGGTTGCACCTCAGGCGCGTCCTCATCCTCTACCTCGGCCCCGGCCTCTGACGGCGGCAACAGGGGGCGCAGGTACCTGATCCTCACGAGTAGCATGTGTCCTTACCATCTGTGAGAGAATGGAAGACGGAAGTTTAGATTTGGTGTCAAATATCGCACGACAAGGAATTCAAAAGAAATGAAGAGTTTCCTAAACAGCTACAAAGCCCCTCGTAGATAAAAACATACTTCTCTGTATCGATCAGCGAGGCTCTAAATAACCAGTCTGTGTCCCGTGACTCCTATGAACCTAGAGCTCTGATACCAACTTGTCACGACCCTAGTTCACAAATCGTGAACCTGTCATAACGTCACCCAATCTTCGCGACTAGGTAAGCCTAACACAATGCGGAATGTACAACTCTTATAAACAAAAGTTAAGATAACTGCGGAATAATATAAAAGAAATGTAATACGTGCCGCTCGGCACATACACTTCACCAAAATACCAAAAATAAATACAACCACCAAGACCCGGAAACTCACGGGCAACACAGACTAAGAGAGTACAATTGTGGCTCTATACATCAAGAGTGTCTACACAACGAAAATAAAGGAATAACTGACACCACTAAGAAGAATAGAAGAAAACCCTCCGAATCTGCGGACGTAGCAGATTCATATCTTGAGTCTCCCGAAAATGCTCCTAAGTCACCGGTAGTGCGCCTGATCGGATGGACCTGGATCTGCACAACAAAAGTGTGCAGAAGAGTAGTATGAGTACACCACGACGGTACTCAGTAAGTCCAATCCTAACCTCGATGGAGTAGTAACGAAAAAGGTCAAGGCCTTACCGAGAAATAATAAAAATAATGATAATAACACCGACAGTACACAAATAGGAATAAGTCTGAAATAATAGCAAATGAGAAAAATACTACAAGCCGTCTACAATTAAGCTAACAAAGAGAAATCAACACAACAAATACAAATCAACAATCCAGTATCTCCGGGAATTGAACCCGCAATCTTTTTATACTCAACAACTTAGGATTTCCGGGAATCGAACCCGCAGTTCATATATCAGTATCACAAGATCTCCGGGAATTGAACCAGCAGTCATTTATATCAGTATCTCAGGATTTTCGGGAATTAAACCCATAGTTTGTATATCAGTATCTCGAGATCTCCGGAAATTGCACCCGCAGTCCGTATATCAATATCTCAGGATCTCCGTGAATTGAACCCGCAGTCCACAGAACACAAACATAATCAAATAAGAGAAAACATAGAGAAATATGAAGTACACTGCTATAATTAACAACTAAATCCAGTCTCAACAGGTTCCAGGGAGTTCAATTATGGTAGGCATTTAGACAGATAATCTTGTCTAATAATCGTTCCCTAGCTAACACAGGATAAATCTTGCTATTAGACCAATTAAATAACAAAGATAACACGAATTGAGTCGTTCAAGTAAGGTGGTTTTCAACAATTTGTGCAAGTACACGCTCTTCACCTCGCGTTCAAGGCGTTCAAATCAACATATATATATATATATCCTAGGGAAGAAAATTCCCCACACAAGGTTAGACAAGTCACTTACCTCAATCCCGGTACAAAACCGTTAAGAAATGACTCCCTTACCACGCGTATCCAACTCTGAGTGGCTCAAATATATTTAAACCAATTACATAATGTAAATAACATCACAAGTAACTAATTACACTGATAAAATTAAAGCTACGACGCAAAAATAGGTGAAATGACCAAAATACCCCTTCATACATCGGCTCGAAATTGAAATATTTTCACGTTTTCAGAACCCTCGTACTCTCACGAGTCTAACCATATAAAATTAATCGAAATCAGAGTTCATTTGCCCCTCCAAATTATCAAAGTTTCTTCTATGAAACTACCCCAACTTTACACCCAAAAATCCGAAATTAAAGGAAGAAATTGAGTTTAGATTAGTGAATAATGATCACAAGGGAGTAAGAAATTGTTACCCAATAATTGCCTCTGAAAAGCACGCAAAAAATCACTCAAAACCGAGCTCCCTAGCTTGAGTTTTTATAAAAATGGTGAAACCCTCGCGGATGAAATTTTATATTCTGGTTCTGTCTACCCAGTGAATTACTCTATGCGATCGCATCACACCTATTGCGATCGCATAGAACAAACTTTCCAGTCTTCCAAAATACCCTATGCGATTGAACACATCCCTGCATTGCTTAGCATAACAACCCTATGCGATCGCACTCCCAGCTACGCGATCGCATAGAATAAACTAAAGGACCTGGGGCCCCTGCCAAAAATACTATGCGATCGCATAGCACTTCTGCGATCGCAGAGAACAAAACTCCTACAACTATGCGATCGCATACCCCTCTCCGCAATCGCATAGAACAAAATTTTAGCCTCCTCCCAAACCTCCTATGCGATCGCATCATCCCGTTGCGACCGCATAGAGCAACCGTCTGTAACACTTATGATAGCAAAAACTGACCTGTTCTTCAACTAGACATGGTCCGTTTGACCCCCGGAAACAACCCCGAGGCCCCCGGGACTTCAACCAAAACAACCAACCTACTCCAAATCACGATACGAACTTATTCCAATCATAAAAACCTATCATTAAACACAAAAATCATCAAGTTATGGCGGATTCAAGCCTAAGTTTCAACCAAAACTTCCGAAACCTACATGCTATCAAAAAACCGACCAAACGACGTCCGATTGACCTGAAAATTTGCTGACATATCCAAAATCACCTAAAGAAGCTACTGCAACTGTCGGAATTCCATTTCGACTCCCTGATCAAAATCTCACCTATCGACCGGACTTTCAAAAATTCCAAACTTCGGCATTTCAAGCCTAAATGATTTACGGACCTCCAAAATACATTTCGAACACGCTCCCAACCCCGAAATGACCTAACAGAGCTAACGGAACGATCAAATTCCCGTACCGAGGTCGTCTTAACACTGTTCTGATACGGGCCATTTTTCAACTATAAAGCTCTCATTTAGGGACTAAGTGTCCCTAAACACTCCAAATTCTAGAACCGAACATCCCGGTAAACCACGATAGTAGAAATGAACTTAGGAAAAACAGTTAATTGGGGATCGGGGCATAAATTTAAAAAATGACCGGCTGAGCCATTACACATTATCTCCTCAAGGATAATATATTCATTACTTGATAGTGGTTGAAGATCCATAATAACACCTAATGTTGTCATGAATAATGAAAAGAATGAATACACATAAATTTGATACTATGCTATTTGGTAGAGAAAGCATTGTACCCAACTTGTAAAATTTGGGTAGAAAGAGAAAACAATGAGAAAAGAACAAATGATTTCAAAGGAAGCACTAGAAATGAAACTACTAGAAAATAAGAACTAATTTTACAAAATACCTCAAATATTTAGATCTTGAATACAGAAACACACCTAAATAAACAAAGAAACCAGTAGTCACTACTGTCTTCACTCCATGAGTCATTCAAAAGGAGGGGGAAGTGTAATCGCGTGATTTTTGACCCTACCCGAGATTTTTTACATTTTTAGCGTAAAATATTTAGTTTAGTTTTAATATAGCTATTTTAGCTAAATTTGACTCTTTTACTTTATTTTTTTACCTTAAAATGAAAATAACAAAAATATAGTTTTATTAATGTTTCGTAGTCATTTTAAACTTGAAAAATACAAAAATAGTACTTTATATTTTTATCTTTTTATTAAAAACGAAAATTACAAAAAATAATTTTTATTAATATTTTGTAGTCATTTTAAAAAATATATATATATATATAAAAAATAGTTTTGTTTTAGTTATGAGTCTTATAGTTATTTTGCTTACGTAGGATTAATTAATAACACCGTATTCTTATTCTCAGTTTTGGGCATAAAATAATATTCGGGTTCAAACTTCCCGGTTTTAGATTTAATTTTCGGACAAACAAAGAGGGGAAGCACATGCACACATGCACACACGAGATGAAAAAGGAATAAAGACAGAGAGAAGAGACAAATAGAAAACAAAAAGGAAAAACAAGCAATATGGGAGGACAATTAAAAAAACGAAAAAGAGAAAGAATGGAAAGGAAAATGACAAAAGGAAAAGGAATATACATGCAGACATGCACTACAGGGGACAAAAGAAAATGGACTGTACATCTCTTCTTAAAGAAGAAGAAAGCAGCAGCAAAGGGACCCCCCTCCAAAACGTTTTCTTCTTCTTCAAAAGGAGCTAGCCATTGATATCTTGAGGTCGGCTCGACAGAATCAGCAGAGAACTCACGCCAAACAAGCACCACCCTCATGTTGTCTTCTTCAATGCTCGTTTCTGCTTCCTCTTCCCAATTGAAAAACTAGAAATATCGAAGAGACCATACCCTCCTGCTTCATCGTCAATCAAACCCACAACCCTCCCCCACGTCGCCTGAACCACTACCCGCCTCCAGTCGCCCGTCGAGCTAGCAACTATCGTTGCTTATGCTTTTTTAAAATTCATAGCAGCTCACTAGGACCCTAGGAACTCACCCTCACCCAAATGAGAAGCAAAACTAGCTATATATAAAAGACCTCGAAACAGTCACGAAACCTCACGAACATGGCTCGTATTTTCAGATGGAGTTCAACGAGTATTAGCCGAGGTTGTCGTACAAGTTTATCGATGACGGTTCCGGTCTCAGTTCATTCAAAAAAGAACTTCCTTGTACTTTGGTTTAGTGTTTGCTGCTAGAGCGAGGCAGTCCGGTCAGAGGTTCGTTGAGGGTCTACGGCGAGATTAGCTCGGTCCGCGCCCTGTTTTGATTTTGCTTCTGGAATTTCCGTTCGGAAGTTTGTTAAGAATTCTATTTGAGAATTGTTCAGGTTCGTCTCTCTCTTTATTTTCTTATTCTGTTTTGGTGATTCAATGAACATTCTTACAATTTAGAATAAGACAACAAGTTTTTTGATGGATATTCAACAAAACAAAATGGCAAGTCGGTATGTCAAACACAAAGTTGTTAGAATTAGTTAGTGTGTATGTATCAAGTAGCAGTAGATATAATATTAGGCTTATCCGAACTTTTTTTTTAAAAAAATTCTCACCTATTATTATCCAGTCATAGTCTATATAAGGATTTGAATGGAATTTCCTAAAGTAGCAATAACAGTTTAGTTCTGAAAATGCCGCGTTTAATGGCTGACGATTTTGCTGTCTTATTCTGAATCGTTAGTTAGGCTATTGAATGTATGTATTGTGTATTGGGGATCCTATTAAGTTTAGTTGTTTAAACTAAATAAACAATTTGTTATATTTGAGTGAAGTTCCGTTGATTAACGAAGGCATCATGATATCTTCATCTTTGTTGGATTTTTTCTTTATTTTTGAACTCAATAAATTGGAAAGTTAAAGAGAAGCAAAGGTTTTATAAATGTTTACAATTTAACCCCTGCTAAGATTATTCATAAAATATAAGTGTTGGATTATATTAAAATAGATATTGGATTAATTATATCGGCATGAACCCATTTAGTTGTGTTAGCTCGGAATTACTTAGACTTCGGGATGGGCCATTTAGCAAATTTCATGGCCCTTCCCAAAAGATAATAATATGTTAGTCGCTTTAAGCGCTCTTTTAATAATATTACCTTCCTAATTCGGGTGTGTATTTCATACAACCCAAATCCAAATCCGAAAACGTCAAATAAAGATGTGTCAAGGATCCGGGTGCATTTCATGTAACGTGATCCGAAAATATATTTTTAGGCGACGTTCACTTTCGTAAAAAATATTAAAAGCGGTTAAAAGTTTAAATTTGCACATAAGTTAAAGCATGTTATAAAATCAGATAATTAAGCCAAATATGACAGTTGAGCGATCGTGCTAAAACCACGGAATCCGAGAGTGCCTAACACCTTCTCCCGGGTTAACAGAATTCCTTATCCAGGTTTCTAGTTTCGCAGACTATATTACAAAGTCATAAATTTCCTCGGTTCGGGATCAAACCGGTGACTTGGGACACCATTATTTTCCCAAGTGGCGACTCTGAATTAAATAAATTGATCCCATTTCGATTGTCCTTTAATTGGAAAAACTCCCTCGTGCCCTCGCGGGTGCGGAAAAAGGAGGTGTGACAGCTCTGGCGACTCTGCTGGGGATGATAACCCCGAACTTCGGTTCGGGGTCTAAGAACTCGAGCTCATTTAAATTGTTATTTTGTCTATATCTGATTTTATTACATGTTTAATTAATGTGCTACATGTCTACCGCTTTGATATTCGTTGTACTGTATATACAAACCGCTATGTGTTTACCGCTTTGATATTGCGTGAACTGTATATAAAACTGTGCCGAAAACCCGTCTCTTCTTACCCCCGGGGATGTGCTTACTGGTTGAGACTCCCCTTTCTGTTAGTGTCAATACCAAATAATAAAGAGGCTCGGAAAGTTTCTAAGCCGGTTGGCCTTTTGGTTCCCGGAAAGGAGCTCCTTCCTCAGCCCGAGTTGTCCGCTCGGGTACACAGTCTAGATCATATACCGAGGTTTTGAACTTAGAATAACGTGACTTCATGCCGGATCCCTAGTAGGAACGCTTATTTGCATCATGTTGCATTTGACTTAGGGGACTCAACACAGGGGTTGGGTTCGTCTAGGACAGGTGACCTGAAATGAAAAGACCATCTTGCTGCATCCTGTTTGTTTTACGCATTTATTTGTTTTAGACTTGCAGGCTAACCATTTTTTAATAATAAAAAATGTGTGAAAAAATAAATAGTTTCAAAATAGTTTATTTTTTTTACTTAAAAAAAAATTGTTTGTTTTAAAATAATAAAAAAAAAGACGTGTGAAAAAATAAATAGTTTGTTTCATTTACAGATGTAATTTATTTTGACCGAACTACGCAGGTTTGATTCTCACCACTAGGTGAGATACGTAGGCAACCCTCATCGGGTTCAACCACCCCTTTAAAAATCAAAAAAAAATGTGTGTGTTTAATTTTGTCAATAAAATCAAAGTGACGCTGTTTTTGAAAATAGCCGAATGTTCCGAAAGGACACCGGAAGGTTGTTTTTTGCAAAAAATAGCCACTTTGAATTATTTTTAATAATTTGCGGGCACAACCTTGAAATATTCCGTGTGAAAATATTGCAAGGCCATAGCCGCAAAATCAAGTCCGGGTTCACACCCTTTTTGCAAAAATAACCAAAAATGTCAAAACTTTTATTTTGTTATAAATAAGTCGGATAATGCTATTCTTGCTTAAAATAAGCTGAATGTCCCTTAAAAGGACGTCGGAAGGCCGTTTTTGCAAAAATAGCCACTTTGAGTCATTTGTAAATAATTTTGGACACAGCCTGGAAATATTCCCTCGCGGAAATGCGAAAGGATGTATCCGCAAAAAATCAAGTTTTGAGTCATCACTCAACTTCACAAAAATAACCACTTTATCAAATAAGCCATTATATGGCCGAAGTTTTGCTGAAATAGCCACATTTTTGCATTTTAACTTCCTCAGTCTTGTGTTGGCCTGTGTCGGTGCTGAACGATGCCCCATAGGCCCCAAGATAAAATTTTGAATTTGCATCTTCTTAAATAAAATTTTGCAAAAAGAGCCACTTTGCCTAAATAAGCCATTACATGGCCAATTTATGAAAAATAGTCTTGTGTTGGTTTATGGTGATGCCGAACGATGCCCCATGAGCCACAAGATAAAAAAAATTTTCAAGTTTATCTTTCTTAAATAAATTTTGCAAAAATAGTCATTTTGTCAAATAAGCCATTATGTGGCCAATTTTGTAAAAATAGTCACAATTGACATAAAAAGTTTCTCAATCTTTTGTTGGCCTATGGCGATGCCGAACGATGCCCCATGAGCCCCAGGATGAGAAAATTTTCAAGTTCACTTTCTTAAGTAAAAATTTTGCAAAAATAGCCATTTTGCCAAATAAGCCATTACATGGCCAATTTTGTAGAAATAGTCATAATTGACGTTAAAACTATTCTGATTCTTGTAGAAATCTCTGGCACAAGGCGTGAAAGTTTTTTTTATGAGAGTTTGTAGTTGGAGTGAGCTTTTACAATTTTTCTTCAAAGAAAACAAAAAAAAATCAAATAAATATCTCTTTACTTCTTGCATTAATTTGCAAGAACTACGCTCGGTCTGATTCATGCGGGGTCATGATACGTAGGCAATCTCCAAAAGATTCCACAACTGTATATGTATATATAATATAAAATAAAAAAAGAAATAAAAAAATAAAAATAAAAAATTTGATAAGGACTGTCCGAGTCCATTCTAACATGTTTTGTCTTGAATTGTAAAGTAAGTAGAAGGTGGTTGGTTTGTGACAAGCGGACAACGCAAGATCCCCGAAAGATGGTACGGGAGAAAATAACCCAAAGATTGAAAAGCTTAGAACAGCGGTTGAAAAACACGCACGGGTTGGCATGTCAAAAGAGTGTGGCTTTCAAAGATCTATGCTTGTTTCCCGATGTCCACTTGCCACCTGGTTTCAAGATTCCCAAATTTGAAAAGTACGATGGACATGGACACCCAATAGCCCACTTGAAAAGGTATTGCAATCAACTAAGGAGTCCGGGAAGAAATGAAGAATTGTTAATAGCTTACTTTGGGGAAAGCCTTATAGGAGTAGCCTCTGAATGGTTTTGGGATCAAGATGCATCTCGCTGGCACGTCTGGAACGACATGGCACAGGCTTTTGTCAAACAATTTCAATACAACATTGACATTGCCCCGGACCGCATTTTCCTTTCAAATCTGAAGAAGAAATCAAGTGAAAGTTTCAGGGAATATGCCCTTAAATGGAGAGAGCAAGCGGCTCGTGCTGAGCCACCCATGGATGACCATGAGTTAATCACTATCTTCCTTCAGGCTCAAGAGCCGGATTATTTTCAGAACATGATGTCTGCGGTTGGTCAATCCTTCTTGGATGTAATCAAAATGGGAGAAATGGTAGAGAACGGTCTTAAGACGGGCAGAATTATAAGTCAAGCGGCTCTCAAGGCTGCAGCTCAGGCTGTCCAATTTGAATCTAGTGACACGAATGAGAGGGATGAAGAAGTCATGATGATATCGGGGTCAAGAAAAGGTTCCAGAAGAACACCTCGACGGTATGCGATGTCTCGACAGGTTTTCCATAACTCCCCGGAGCATTACTATCCACCTCCGAACCCACCATACTCAGTTGATCCACCCGAGTATGTTATTCAGCCATCAAATCATCCAAGAAAGCGAGCACAGGCATCACAAAATCTCTACCAGCCTCTGCAAAATTTCCAAATACCTTATAACCCACTTCCAAACCAAGGGTATAGAAGGGAACCGAAGTTGAAGGAACATTTCACACCAATAGGAGTTTCCTATGAAAGTTTATTTGAGAAGTTAAAGCAACAGGACATGATTGCACCCATCCCTCCAAATCATGTGGACCCACGTGCAAGGAGCTTTGACCCATCTAAAAGGTGTGAATACCATTCCCATGCCCAGGGGCACAACATGGAAAGTTGTCGGGATTTGAAAAGGGAAATAGAAAGGATGATCCAAGAAAGGTTGATTGTGATTCATAACAGTGACACCCAGAATATCGCGCTGAATCCGTTACCTGCACCTGATGATACACACTTTCTGGCGGTAATGCCTGGTGACACGGAATATGAGAGTCCACTCGGGAATTTGCCGACTGAAATGAGAGAAGGCCATAGTGGTTCTGATAATCAAATTCGTGGCTAAATGTCAGGCTTATCAATTGGAGAGTCATTTGTGGTGGCTTATTTTGTTGTCATTTCTATTTGTCCGAGTTATTTCATAATGGTAATCCGAATGTTGTTTTGTGGCTCAAACCTTTTATCCTTGTATTTTTCTTTTGATCATAGTGTCTCATCTAAAGGGGTCTAGGTTCGTTCTAAGGGTTGTAACCCCAGTTTTGTTTTTTGGTTGTTCGAGTCGTTGTTTTATCGGTTAATGCAATGACCTATTTTATATTATTTCTAGACATTTTCTGTTATTTAGTCCTCTCCTTCCTATAGTTCTTTTTCTGCTAGCTCTAGTGACATGACGTGCGCGCATAGTTCTGGCCCGATCTTAAAAGTTAATCACAAAACCATTGGGAGGTGATCGAGATATTTAAATGAAGTAAGAACGGTTTGAGATTATTCGAAACCCGAGTCATGAGAAACTGGGGCAAGTAAAAGAAAACCGTTAAAGGCAAGTTGCCAAAATTGACATGGGGTCGTTCATAATAATGAAAATGAGAGTGTTGCCCAACAGCGCTTTAAAGATATGACGAATATTAATTGTGTTGTTTACACTTGGCATATTTTGAAGATTGGAATGACGAAGGCATTTTGTTCTGCTATCAAAACACTTTATCCATCGTCAACCCTTCGAGCCTTATTTTGATTTCTTTCATACCCCTCCTTCGGAATCGGTACCAAAATTAGAAACACAAATGGGGAAGATAAAGAAAGAAAAAGAGAAAAAGAAAACAACGAAAACAACCAAAAAGAAAAAAAAAGAATGAAAAATGAAAAGGAAAAACTAGAAAAACAAGGAATTGGGAACTACGTTTGACCTGATTCCTCAAAGAGGATACGTAGGCGCTTCACAACTCGGTCATAGTGTAAATAAAGAAATAAAAATCCCCAAGCTAGAAACTGGGGCAACAAAAGTTGTGTTTATAAAGGAAGATGTAGACTCCGAAGGTTGTAATTTTGAACCCATTTTGTTTTGTTTCAAGCCTTTAATACCATTTCTTTCTAGCCTTATCCAAATCCACATTACGGTCCAAAGAAAGACCTTTTGACCAATCTTTAAAAGAGGCCAAGTCGGGCAAATGAGAGAAGTCTTATCAGAACATAACACTCTGATTCCCATCAGAAAAGACTCGGATCCGCAGCAGAAGAAATATGAGAGAATCTTAGCAGTAGCACCACCAATCCCCAGCGGAAAAGTAACACAAATGAGAGAGTCTTAGCGGTGAAAACCTTCACAGGCACCATAAGGCGATGAAAGCTGAGAGAAAACCAAAATGAAAGAGGCTTGGTAGTGATAACCCCTCGGGCACCACAAGTCGAACAAAGGTTGGAAATGAGATAGGAAAGCCCCAAGAGAAGATTACAAAAGGCGGTTTAACGACGGAGGGTAGGCTATATGTGCATGTCATGTCCATTAGAGTTGGTATCCACGTTTGATAGGGTTATTTTATAATTTTTCTTTTTAGAGAGTCACCCTCGTTTTTGTCTTTTATTCTGTTTCCTTTTATCTTTCTCCTTTCATAAAAATTCCCCAATAGAGTCTGTTTGTAAGAAATGACTTCAAAATTTTCCATCAGCTTTCCAATTATGCAAGACGGAATTTGATTGGTACACCCAAGTGGTATAAGTGAGGAGGGATTAAGCGCAAAGCCGGTGTCCAGAAGGATATTCCCCAGCAATAGGAAATCGACAAAGGGGTGGATCGGTGTGAAAAGGATATCTCAATGAAGGTTAATGACCTCGAGGCCAAGGCCAATGAGACTCAAAGGTCGGGAAATGCACATTCCTTAGATATCCCCAGCAGAAAGGTATTTTCAGTGACAAGGGTGAATAAAGAAAATGGTTTACCAGTAAAACACGCAAGGTCTTCACGAAGGGTCACTATTATAGGAATTCGGGTGGTCAGTGGAAAACCACGTGGAAAGGTTCGCGAATAAAGAGTCGTCAAGGAAGGCGGGGAAGCAAGAAAGGAGATATCCCCAGCAGAAAGGTATTTTCAGTGACAAGGGTGAATAAAGAAAATGGTTCACCAGTAAAACATGCAAGGTCTTCACGAAGGGTCACTATTATAGGAATTCGGGTGGTCGGTGGAAAACCACGTGGAAAGGTTCGCGAATAAAGAGTCGTCAAGGAAGGCGGGGAAGCAAGAAAGGAGAAAACTATCCCCAGCATGAATATCATCAAATGATAACATCCCCGGCAGGGTCTGACAATGAAACGCAGAGTAGGGAAAGAAGAGGAGAACCATCCCCAGCAGGAGCACCACAACCAGCCACCACATTTTAAAACTAACTAATTTTTCTTTGATTTGAAACAGGAAAAAGAGGGGTTGTTGGCAGAAAAGCATGCCACGAAGAAGATTCTCAAACTGGGGCAGAAAATTTTCTCCCGTTGCGAAAATTTTCTCGAAACCAAATACCCGGTTGGGGAAAGAAGCCAGATAACGCGAGGAAATGATCTTTGAACCCGGTTGTCCCCAGCAGCTTTGAAAGAAAGAAAACAACAAGCTGTGATAGAGGAAATTATACCCCCAGCAGACAGGACAAAACAAGGAAGCTTGCGTTCAGAAAGGCAAGAGGTCGGTACCACCCCCACCAGTTCTCAGAAAAATGAAACATTGATTTCGAGATTGCCCCGGCAGTATTATATCCTACAAGTTTTTCAAGGGAGCAAAGCGCGAGTCCCGAAGGAGGTTTTGAAAGAGGAAGAAAGAAAAGGGATCCCCGGACAGGGTAATCCCCAGCTGATGACATTTCAATCCCCAGCGATTTCGGGAGATAGGTTTTGAAGGAAGTAGAAAAGGAGGAAATAAAGAAGATTTCCCCATCAGCATTATCCCCAGCAGGTAAGTAATCAATTCAAAGATGTCCCCAGCAGTCAAGAGAAAATAACATGACCCGGGAGGAAAGCAATTCCGAAACAAGGTAATTCAGAAGAAAGGATGGCCCAAGAGACGATGCAGGAAGAAGAAAATGGTACAAGAAACAAAGGAAGGCGATAAGGATGGGATGAAATTAGTGAGTCGTAGTTGAAGTCAGGGAGCCCGCCTGAAGAATGGAGTGGTGATTTATTTTGAATTTGTAGTTGAAGTCAGGGAGCCCGCCTGAAGAATGGAGTGGCGATTTATTTTGAAGTTATAGTTGAAGTCAGGGAGCCCGCCTGAAGAATGGAGTGGCAATTTATTTTGAAGTTGTAGCTGAAGTCAGGGAGCCCGCCTGAAGAACGGAGTGGCGATTTATTTTGAGTTATAGTTGAAGTCAGGGAGCCCGCCCGAAGAATGGAGTGGCGATTTATTTTGAAGTGGTAGTTGAAGTCAGGGAGCCCGCCTGAAGAATGGAGTGGCGATTTAGTGTTGAGTTGTAGTTGAAGTCAGGGAGCCCGCCTGAAGAATGGAGTGGCGATTTAGTTTTGAAGTTATAGTTAAAGATAATTTAATAGGAAGTGAAAAAAAAGAGTGGCGATTTAGTTTTGAGTTGTAGTTGAAGTCAGGGAGCCCGCCTGAAGAATGGAGTGGCGATTTAGTTTTTGAAGTTATAGTTAAAGATAATTTAATAGGAAGTGAAAAAAAAAGACAATTAGAGGTTTTAGATGAAAGCAACAAGAAGAATGAAGCAACAATTGGAAGATTTTAAGTAAGGCAATGATTTAGACCTAGTCTGATGAATTATCTCCTAGCGTCAAAATCTTAGTCTGATGAATCTTTCTCCTAATATATCAAATCTCAGTCTAATGAATCTTTCTCCTGAGATCACAACAATTTAGACCTAGTCCGAGGAATTATCTCCTAGCGTCAAAATCTTAGTTTGATGAATCTTTCTCCTAAGATATCAAATCTCAGTCTGATGAATCTTTCTCCTGAGATCGCAACAATTTAGACCTAGTCGGAGGAATTATCTCTTAGCGTCAAAATCTTAGTCTGATGAATCTTTCTCCTAAGATATCAAAATCTCAGTCCGATGAATCTTTCTCCTAAGATCACAATGATTTAGACCTAGTCTGATGAATTATCTCCTAGCGTCAAAGTCTTAGTCTGATGAATCTTTTTCCTGAGATCACAACAATTTAGACCTAGTCCGAGGAATTATCTCCTAGCGTCAAAGTCTTAGTCCGATGAATCTTTCTCCTAAGACATCAAAATCTCAGTCCGATGAATCTTTCTCCTGAGATGGTAATCATTCGATCTATACATTTCAAGTTTTGGTAATCAGGTGCCCACTTGAAGAATGGAATGGCAATTTATATTCGAAGTTTGTTGTTGAAGTCAGATGCCCGCCTGAAGAATGGAATGGCGATTTATGATTAGAGTTTGTCGTTGAAGTCAGAAGCCCGCCGGAAAAGCAGAACGGCGTCTCAGTTTCCAAGATTTGATAAGGATAGTGAACAATCAAAAAGTGAGAGTGTAACGGAAATCCCCCGCATGAATCAGGAGGAAGGCAACAAGGATCAGAAAAGATAGATTCAGACTTCGAAGGATAATAGTTCGAAGATCACAAGTAAGGGAATTCACTTCGGAGTGCAATGCAAGTTAGCAACAAAAGAAGCTTGTGACCAGAATGCGAGTCAACAGTCCGAGATGATCAATAGAAGTCAGTCACAATGAAAAAAAAAGGGCAAAGAGTTAATCCAAGTGTAGAAGTTGATGAAGGATGTGGTGTGCTCAAGACATGGCCGAGGTCACAAGCACTGCATACCTGGTCTTGATCCGAAAAGCAGCACCTACAACTAGCAAGTATCAAGGTTCAAATTTAGAGTCCGCATGAAGCACCAACCAATACTCAAGATCAAGCTTCGGAAGACTTATAGATAGGAATCTTGTAACTAGTAGGCTGATAGGTTTAGTTAGTCCTTCTCATGCTTTGATTTTCGATGTAATAGCAGGACCACGGACCGGAACTTCGATGGAACGGAACCTCGACGGAACGACACCTCGACTGGCTCTCCACCTCGGTATACCCCTTCCTCACTCACTTTCGAACTACACATGGCCTGATTCCTTTATAGCCAAGGATATGTAGGCAGCTCGGATACAAGGGCTCGGTCACATTCCTCTTCTTTTAGTTTAGTCCCTCCGAATAAGGGTCGGGTCAAAAACACTTGTCTAGTCGTTCTTTGTCTGAAAACTCTTTGTGTTTTCAGTCAAAGAGGGGCAACTGTAATCGCGTGATTTTTGACCCTACCCGAGATTTTTTACATTTTTAGCGTAAAATATTTAGTTTAGTTTTAATATAGCTATTTTAGCTAAATTTGACTCTTTTACTTTATTTTTTTACCTTAAAATGAAAATAACAAAAATATAGTTTTATTAATGTTTCGTAGTCATTTTAAACTTGAAAAATACAAAAATAGTACTTTATATTTTTATCTTTTTATTAAAAACGAAAATTACAAAAAATAATTTTTATTAATATTTTGTAGTCATTTTAAAAAATATATATATATAAAAAATAGTTTTGTTTTAGTTATGAGTCTTATAGTTATTTTGCTTACGTAGGATTAATTAATAACACCGTATTCTTATTCTCAGTTTCGGGCATAAAATAATATTCGGGTTCAAACTTCCCGGTTTTAGATTTAATTTTCGGACAAACAAAGAGGGGAAGCACATGCACACACGAGATGAAAAAGGAATAAAGACAGAGAGAAGAGACAAATAGAAAACAAAAAGGAAAAACAAGCAATATGGGAGGACAATTAAAAAAACGAAAAAGAGAAAGAATGGAAAGGAAAATGACAAAAGGAAAAGGAATATACATGCAGACATGCACTACAGGGGACAAAAGAAAATGGACTGTACATCTCTTCTTAAAGAAGAAGAAAGCAGCAGCAAAGGGACCCCCCTCCAAAACGTTTTCTTCTTCTTCAGAAGGAGCTAGCCATTGATATCTTGAGGTCGGCTCGACAGAATCAGCAGAGAACTCACGCCAAACAAGCACCACCCTCATGTTGTCTTCTTCAATGCTCGTTTCTGCTTCCTCTTCCCAATTGAAAAACTAGAAATATCGAAGAGACCATACCCTCCTGCTTCATCGTCAATCAAACCCACAACCCTCCCCCACGTCGCCTGAACCACTACCCGCCTCCAGTCGCCCGCCGAGCCAGCAACTATCGTCGCTTATGCTTTTTCAAATTCATAGCAGCTCACTAGGACCCTAGGAACTCACCCTCACCCAAATGAGAAGCAAAACTAGCTATATATAAAAGACCTCGAAACAGTCACGAAACCTCACGAACATGGCTCGTATTCTCAGATGGAGTTCAACGAGTATTAGCCGAGGTTGTCGTACAAGTTTATCGATGACGGTTCCGGTCTCAGTTCATTCAAAAAAGAACTTCCTTGTACTTTGGTTTAGTGTTTGCTGCTAGAGCGAGGCAGTCCGGTCAGAGGTTCGTTGAGGGTCTACGGCGAGATTAGCTCGGTCCGCGCCCTGTTTTGATTTTGCTTCTGGAATTTCCGTTCGGAAGTTTGTTAAGAATTCTATTTGAGAATTGTTCAAGTTCGTCTCTCTCTTTATTTTCTTATTCTGTTTTGGTGATTCAATGAACATTCTTACAATTTAGAATAAGACAGCAAGTTTTATGATGGATATTCAACAAAACAAAATGGCAAGTCGGTATGTCAAACACAAAGTTGTTAGAATTAGCTAGTGTGTATGTATCAAGTAGCAGTAGATATAATATTAGGCTTATCCGAACTTTTTTTTTAAAAAATTCTCACCTATTATTATCCAGTCATAGTCTATATAAGGATTTGAATGGAATTTCCTAAAGTAGCAATAACAGTTTAGTTCTGAAAATGCCGCGTTTAATGGCTGACGATTTTGCTGTCTTATTCTGAATCGTTAGTTAGGCTGTTGAATGTATGTATTGTGTATTGGGGATCCTATTAAGTTTAGTTGTTTAAACTAAATAAACAATTTGTTATATTTGAGTGAAGTTCCGTTGATTAACGAAGGCATCATGATATCTTCATCTTTGTTGGATTTTTTCTTTATTTTTGAACTCAATAAATTGGAAAGTTAAAGAGAAGCAAAGGTTTTATAAATGTTTACAATTTAACCCCTGCTAAGATTATTCATAAAATATAAGTGTTGGATTATATTAAAATAGATATTGGATTAATTATATCGGCATGAACCCATTTAGTTGTGTTAGCTCGGAATTACTTAGACTTCGGGATGGGCCATTTAGCAAATTTCATGGCCCTTCCCAAAAGATAATAATATGTTAGTCGCTTTAAGCGCTCTTTTAATAATATTACCTTCCTAATTCGGGTGTGTATTTCATACAACCCAAATCCAAATCCGAAAACGTCAAATAAAGATGTGTCAAGGATCCGGGTGCATTTCATGTAACGTGATCCGAAAATATATTTTTAGGCGACGTTCACTTTCGTAAAAAATATTAAAAGCGGTTAAAAGTTTAAATTTGCACATAAGTTAAAGCATGTTATAAAATCAGATAATTAAGCCAAATATGACAGTTGAGCGATCGTGCTAAAACCACGGAATCCGAGAGTGCCTAACACCTTCTCCCGGGTTAACAGAATTCCTTATCCAGGTTTCTAGTTTCGCAGACTATATTACAAAGTCATAAATTTCCTCGGTTCGGGATCAAACCGGTGACTTGGGACACCATTATTTTCCCAAGTGGCGACTCTGAATTAAATAAATTGATCCCATTTCGATTGTCCTTTAATTGGAAAAACTCCCTCGTGCCCTCGCGGGTGCGGAAAAAGGAGGTGTGACAGCTCTGGCGACTCTGCTGGGGATGATAACCCAGAACTTCGGTTCAGGGTTTAAGAATTCGAGCTCAGTTAAATTGTTGTTTTTGTCTATATCTGATTTTATTATATGTTTATTAATGTGCTATATGTCTACCGCTTTGATACTAGTTGCACTGTATATACAAACTGCTATATGTCTACCGCTTTGATACTAGTTGCACTGTATATACAAACTGCTATATGTTTACCGCTTTGATATTGCGTGAACTGTATATAAAACTGTGCCGAAAACCCGTCTCTTCTTACCTATGGGGATGTGCTCACTGGTTGAGACTCCCTATTCTGTTAGTGTCATACCCCGAAATAATAAAGAGGCTCGGAAAGTTTCTAAGCCGGTTGGCCTTTTGGTTCCCGGAAAGGAGCTCCTTCCTCAGCCCGAGTTGTCCGCTCGGGTACACAGTCTAGATCATATACCGAGGTTTTGAACTTAGAATAACGTGACTTCATGCCGGATCCCTAGTAGGAACGCTTATTTGCATCATGTTGCATTTGACTTAGGGGACTCAACACAGGGGTTGGGTTCGTCTAGGACAGGTGACCTGAAATGAAAAGACCATCTTGCTGCATCCTGTTTGTTTTACGCATTTATTTGTTTCAGACTTGCAGGCTAACCATTTTTTAATAATAAAAAATGTGTGAAAAAATAAATAGTTTCAAAATAGTTTATTTTTTTTACTTAAAAAAAATTGTTTGTTTTAAAATAATAAAAAAAAGACGTGTGAAAAAATAAATAGTTTGTTTCATTTACAGATGTAGTTTATTTTGACCGAACTACGCAGGTTTGATTCTCACCACTAGGTGAGATACGTAGGCAACCCTCATCGGGTTCAACCACCCCTTTAAAAAATCAAAAAAAATGTGTGTGTTTAATTTTGTCAATAAATCGAAGTGATGCTGTTTTTGAAAATAGCCGAATGCTTCCGAAAGGACACCGGAAGGTTGTTTTTTGCAAAAAATAGCCACTTTGAATTATTTTTAATAATTTGCGGGCACAACCTTGAAATATTCCTTGTGAAAATATTGCAAGGCCATAGCCGCAAAATCAAGTCCGGGTTCACACCCTTTTTGCAAAAATAACCAAAAATGTCAAAACTTTTATTTTGTTATAAATAAGTCGGATAATGCTATTCTTGCTTAAAATAAGCCGAATGTCCCTTAAAAGGACGTCGGAAGGCCGTTTTTGCAAAAATAGCCACTTTGAGTCATTTGTAAATAATTTTGGACACGGCCTGGAAATATTCCCTCGCGGAAATGCGAAAGGATGTATCCGCAAAAATCAAGTTTTGAGTCATCACTCAACTTCACAAAAATAACCACTTTATCAAATAAGCCATTATATGGCCGGAGTTTTGCTGAAATAGCCACATTTTTGCATTTTAACTTCCTCAGTCTTGTGTTGGCCTGTGTCGGTGCTGAACGATGCCCCATAGGCCCCAAGATAAAATTTTGAATTTGCATCTTCTTAAATAAAATTTTGCAAAAAGAGCCACTTTGCCTAAATAAGCCATTACATGGCCAATTTATGAAAAATAGTCTTGTGTTGGTTTATGGTGATGCCGAACGATGCCCCATGAGCCACAAGATAAAAAAAAATTTCAAGTTTATCTTTCTTAAATAAATTTTGCAAAAATAGTCATTTTGTCAAATAAGTCATTATGTGGCCAATTTTGTAAAAATAGTCACAATTGACATAAAAAAATTTTCAATCTTTTGTTGGCCTATGGCGATGCCGAACGATGCCCCATGAGCCCCAGGATGAGAAAATTTTCAAGTTTACTTTCTTAAGTAAAAATTTTGCAAAAATAGCCATTTTGCCAAATAAGCCATTACATGGCCAATTTTGTAGAAATAGTCATAATTGACGTTAAAACTATTCTGATTCTTGTAGAAATCTCTGGCACAAGGCGTGAAAGTTTTTTTTATGTGAGTTTGTAGTTGGAGTGAGCTTTTACAATTTTTCTTCAAAGAAAACAAAAAAAAATCAAATAAATATCTCTTTACTTCTTGCATTAATTTGCAAGAACTACGCTCGGTCTGATTCATGCGGGGTCATGATACGTAGGCAATCTCCAAAAGATTCGACCACAACTGTATATGTATATATAATATAAAATAAAAAAAGAAATAAAAAAATAAAAATAAAAAATTTGATAAGGACTGTCCGAGTCCATTCTAACATGTTTTGTCTTGAATTGTAAAGTAAGTAGAAGGTGGTTGGTTTGTGACAAGCGGACAACGCAAGATCCCCGAAAGATGGTACAGGAGGAAATAACCCACAGATTGAAAAGCTTAGAACAGCGGTTGAAAAACACGCACGGGTTGGCATGTCAAAAGAGTGTGGCTTTCAAAGATCTATGCTTGTTTCCCGATGTCCACTTGCCACCTGGTTTCAAGATTCCCAAATTTGAAAAGTACGATGGACATGGACACCCAATAGCCCACTTGAAAAGGTATTGCAATCAACTAAGGAGTCTAGGAAGAAATGAAGAATTGTTAATAGCTTACTTTGGGGAAAGCCTTACAGGAGTAGCCTCTGAATGGTTTTGGGATCAAGATGCATCTCGCTGGCACGTTTGGAACGACATGACACAGGCTTTTGTCAAACAATTTCAATACAACATTGACATTGCCCCGGACCGCATTTTCCTTTCAAATCTGAAGAAGAAATCAAGTGAAAGTTTCAGGAAATATGCCCTTAAATGGAGAGAGCAAGCGGATCGTGCTGAGCCACCCATGGATGACCATGAGTTAATCACTATCTTCCTTCAGGCTCAAGAGCCGGATTATTTTCAGAACATGATGTCTGCGGTTGGTCAATCCTTCTTGGATGTAATCAAAATGGGAGAAATGGTAGAGAACGGTCTTAAGACAGGCGGAATTATAAGTCAAGCGGCTCTCAAGGCTGCAGCTCAGGCTGTCCAATTTGAATCTAGTGACACGAATGAGAGGGATGAAGAAGTCATGATGATATCAGGGTCAAGAAAAGGTTCCAGAAGAACACCTCGACGGTATGCGATGTCTCGACAGGTTTTCCATAACTCCCCCGAGCATTACTATCCACCTCCGAACCCACCATACTCGGTTGATCCACCCCAGTATGTTATTCAGCCATCAAATCATCCAAGAAAGCGAGCACGAGCATCACAAAATCTCTATCAGCCTCTGCAAAATTTCCAAATACCTTATAACCCACTTCCAAACCAAGGGTATAGAAGGGAACCGAAGTTGAAGGAACATTCCTATGAAAGCTTATTTGAGAAGTTAAAGCAACAGGACATGATTGCACCCATCCCTCCAAATCATGTGGACCCACGTGCAAGGAGCTTTGACCCATCTAAAAGGTGTGAATACCATTCCCATGCCCAGGGGCACAACATGGAAAGTTGTCGGGATTTGAAAAGGGAAATAGAAAGGATGATCCAAGAAAGGTTGATTGTGATTCATAACAGTGACACCCAGAATATCGCGCTGAATCCGTTATCTGCACCTGATGATACACACTTTCTGGCGGTAATGCCTGGTGACACGGAATATGAGAGTCCACTCGGGAATTTGCCGACTGAAATGAGAGAAGGCCATAGTGGTTCTGATAATCAAATTCGTGGCTAAATGTCAGGCTTATCAATTGGAGAGTCATTTGTGGTGGCTTATTTTGTTGTCATTTCTATTTGTCCGAGTTATTTGAGAATGGTAATCCGAATGTTGTTTTGTGGCTCAAACCTTTTATCCTTGTATTTTTCTTTTGATCATAGTGTCTCATCTAAAGGGGTCTAGGTTCGTTCTAAGGGTTGTAACCCCAGTTTTGTTTTTTGGTTGTTCGAGTCGTTGTTTTATCGGTTAATGCAATTACCTATTTTATATTATTTCTAGACATTTTCTGTTATTTAGTCATTTCCTTCCTATAGTTCTTTTTCTGCTAGCTCTAGTGACATGACGTGCGCGCATAGTTCTGGCCCGATCTTAAAAGTTAATCACAAAACCATTGGGAGGTGATCGAGATATTTAAATGAAGTAAGAACGGTTTGAGATTATTCGAAACCCGAGTCATGAGAAACTGGGGCAAGTAAAAGAAAACCGTTAAAGGCAAGCTGCCAAAATTGACATGGGGTCGTTCATAATAATGAAAATGAGAGTGTTGCCCAACGGCGCTTTAAAGATATGACGAATATTAATTGTGTTGTTTACACTTGGCATATTTTGAAGATTGGAATGACGAAGGCATTTTGTTCTGCTATCAAAACACTTTATCCATCGTCAACCCTTCGAGCCTTATTTTGATTTCTTTCATACCCCTCCTTCGGAATCGGTACCAAAATTAGAAACACAAATGGGGAAGACAAAGAAAGAAAAAGAGAAAAAGAAAACAACGAAAACAACCAAAAAGAAAAAAAAAAGAATGAAAAATGAAAAGGAAAAACTAGAAAAACAAGGAATTGGGAACTACGTTTGACCTGATTCCTCAAGGAGGATACGTAGGCGCTTCACAGCTCGGTCATAGTGTAAATAAAGAAATAAAAATCCCCAAGCTAGAAACCGGGGCAACAAAAGTTGTGTTTATAAAGGAAGATGTAGACTCCGAAGGTTGTAATTTTGAACCCATTTTGTTTTGTTTCAAGCCTTTAATACCATTTCTTTCTAGCCTTATCCAAATCCACATTACGGTCCAAAGAAAGACCTTTTGACCAATCTTTAAAAGAGGCCAAGTCGGGCAAATGAGAGAAGTCTTATCAGAACATAACACTCTGATTCCCATCAGAAAAGACTCGGATCTGCACCAGAAGAAATATGAGAGAATCTTAGCAGTAGCACCACCAATCCCCAGCGGAAAAGTAACACAAATGAGAGAGTCTTAGCGGTGAAAACCTTCACAGGCACCATAAGGCGATGAAAGCTGAGAGAAAACCAAAATGAAAGAGGCTTGGTAGTGATAACCCCTCGGGCACCACAAGTCGAACGAAGGTTGGAAATGAGATAGGAAAGCCCCAGGAGAAGATTACAAAAGGCGGTTTAACGACGGAGGGTAGGCTATATGTGCATGTCATGTCCATTAGAGTTGGTATCCACGTTTGATAGGGTTATTTTATAATTTTTCTTTTTAGAGAGTCACCCTCGTTTTTGTCTTTTATTCTGTTTCCTTTTATCTTTCTCCTTTCATAAAAATTCCCCAATAGAGTCTGTTTGTAAGAAATGACTTCAAAATTTTCCATCAGCTTTCCAATTATGCAAGACGGAATTTGATTGGTACACCCAAGTGGTATAAGTGAGGAGGGATTAAGCGCAAAGCCGGTGTCCAGAAGGATATTCCCCAGCAATAGGAAATCGACAAAGGGGTGGATCGGTGTGAAAAGGATATCTCAATGAAGGTTAATGACCTCGAGGCCAAGGCCAATGAGACTCAAAGGTCGGGAAATGCACATTCCTTAGATATCCCCAGCAGAAAGGTATTTTCAGTGACAAGGGTGAATAAAGAAAATGGTTCACCAGTAAAACATGCAAGGTCTTCACGAAGGGTCACTATTATAGGAATTCGGGTGGTCAGTGGAAAACCACGTGGAAAGGTTCGCGAATAAAGAGTCGTCAAGGAAGGCGGGGAAGCAAGAAAGGAGATATCCCCAGCAGAAAGGTATTTTCAGTGACAAGGGTGAATAAAGAAAATGGTTCACCAGTAAAACATGCAAGGTCTTCACGAAGGGTCACTATTATAGGAATTCGGGTGGTCGGTGGAAAACCACGTGGAAAGGTTCGCGAATAAAGAGTCGTCAAGGAAGGCGGGGAAGCAAGAAAGGAGAAAACTATCCCCAGCATGAATATCATCAAATGATAACATCCCCGGCAGGGTCTGACAATGAAACGCAGAGCAGGGAAAGAAGAGGAGAACCATCCCCAGCAGGAGCACCACAACCAGCCACCACATTTTAAAACTAACTAATTTTTCTTTGATTTGAAACAGGAAAAAGAGGGGTTGTTGGCAGAAAAGCATGCCACGAAGAAGATTCTCAAACTGGGGCAGAAAATTTTCTCCCGTTGCGAAAATTTTCTCGAAACCAAATACCTGGTTGGGGAAAGAAGCCAGATAACGCGAGGAAATGATCTTTGAACCCGGTTGTCCCCAGCAGCTTTGAAAGAAAGAAAACAACAAGCTGTGATAAAGGAAATTATACCCCCAGCAGACAGGACAAAACAAGGAAGCTTGCGTTCAGAAAGGCAAGAGGCCGGTACCACCCCCAGCAGTTCTCAGAAAAATTAAACACTGATTTCGAGATTGCCCCGGCAGTATTATATCCTACAAGTTTTTCAAGGGAGCGAAGCACGAGCCCCGAAGGAGTTTTGGAAAGAGGAAGAAAGAAAAGGGATCCCCAGACAGGGTAATCCCCAGCTGATGACATTTCAATCCCCAGCGATTTCGGGAGATAGGTTTTGAAGGAAGTAGAAAAGGAGGAAATAAAGAAGATTTCCCCAGCAGCATTATCCCCAGCGGGTAAGTAATCAATTCAAAGATGTCCCCAGCGGTCAAGAGAAAATAACATGACCCAGGAGGAAAGCAATTCCGAAACAAGGTAATTCAGAAGAAAAGGGTGGCCCAAGAGACGATGCGGGAAGAAGAAAATGGTACAAGAAACAAAGGAAGGCGATAAGGATGGGATGAAATTAGTGAGTTGTAGTTGAAGTCAGGGAGCCCGCCTGAAGAATGGAATGGCGATTTATTTTGAAGTTGTAGTTGAAGTCAGGGAGCCCGCCTGAAGAATGGAGTGGCGATTTATTTTGAAGTTATAGTTGAAGTCAGGGAGCCCGCCTGAAGAATGGAGTGGCAATTTATTTTGAAGTTGTAGCTGAAGTCAAGGAGCCCGCCTGAAGAACGGAGTGGCGATTTATTTTGAGTTATAGTTGAAGTCAGAGGGAGCCCGCCCGAAGAATGGAGTGGCGATTTATTTTGAAGTGGTAGTTGAAGTCAGGGAGCCCGCCTGAAGAATGGAGTGGCGATTTAGTTTTGAAGTTATAGTTGAAGTCAGGGAGCCCGCCTGAAGAATGGAGTGGCGATTTATTTTGAAGTGGTAGTTGAAGTCAGGGAGCCCGCCTGAAGAATGGAGTGGCGATTTAGTTTTGAGTTGTAGTTGAAGTCAGGGAGCCCGCCTGAAGAATGGAGTGGCGATTTAGTTTTTGAAGTTATAGTTAAAGATAATTTAATAGGAAGTGAAAAAAAAAGACAATTAGAGGTTTTAGATGAAAGCAACAAGAAGAATGAAGCAACAATTGGAAGATTTTAAGTAAGGCAATGATTTAGACCTAGTCTGATGAATTATCTCCTAGCGTCAAAATCTTAGTCTGATGAATCTTTCTCCTAAGATATCAAAATCTCAGTCTGATGAATCTTTCTCCTGAGATCACAACAATTTAGACCTAGTCCGAGGAATTATCTCCTAGCGTCAAAATCTTAGTCCGATGAATCTTTCTCCTAAGATATCAAAATCTCAGTCTGATGAATCTTTCTCCTGAGATCACAACAATTTAGACCTAGTCGGAGGAATTATCTCCTAGCGTCAAAATCTTAGTCCGATGAATCTTTCTCCTAAGATATCAAAATCTCAGTCTGATGAATCTTTCTCCTAAGATCACAATGATTTAGACCTAGTCTGATGAATTATCTCCTAGCGTCAAAGTCTTAGTCTGATGAATCTTTTTCCTGAGATCACAACAATTTAGACCTAGTCCGAGGAATTATCTCCTAGCGTCAAAGTCTTAGTCCTGATGAATCTTTCTCCTAAGACATCAAAATCTCAGTCCGATGAATCTTTCTCCTGAGATGGTAATCATTAGATCTATACATTTCAAGTTTTGGTAATCAGGTGCCCACTTGAAGAATGGAATGGCAATTTATATTCGAAGTTTGTTGTTGAAGTCAGATGCCCGCCTGAAGAATGGAATGGCGATTTATGATTAGAGTTTGTCGTTGAAGTCAGAAGCCTGCCGGAAAAGCAGAACGGCGTCTCAGTTTCCAAGATTTGATAAGGATAGTGAACAATCAAAAAGTGAGAGTGTAACGGAAATCCCCCGCATGAATCAGGAGGAAGGCAACAAGGATCAGAAAAGATAGATTCAGACTTCGAAGGATAATAGTTCGAAGATCACAAGTAAGGGAATTCACTTCGGAGTGCAATGCAAGTTAGCAACAAAAGAAGCTTGTGACCAGAATGCGAGTCAACAGTCCGAGATGATCAATAGAAGTCAGTCACAATGAAAAAAAAAGGGCAAAGAGTTAATCCAAGTGTAGAAGTTGATGAAGGATGTGGTGTGCTCAAGACATGGCCGAGGTCACAAGCACTGCATACCTGGTCTTGATCCGAAAAGTAGGACCTACAACTAGCAAGTATCAAGGTTCAAATTTAGAGTCCGCATGAAGCACCAACCAATACTCAAGATCAAGCTTCAGAAGACTTATAGATAGGAATCTTGTAACTAGTAGCCGATAGGATCAGTTAGTCTTTCTCATGTTTTGATTTTTTTAATGTAATAGCAGGACCGCGGACCGGAACCTCGATGGAGCTGAACCTCGGCAGAACGGTACCTCGACTGGCTCTCCACCTCGATATACTCCATATTCTTACTCACTTCTGAACTACACGTGGCCTGATTCCTTTATAGCCAAGGATATGTAGGCGGCTCAGATACAAGGGCTCGGTCACATTCCTCTTCTTTTAGTTTAGTCCCTCCGAATAAGGGTCGGGTCAAAAACACTTGTCTAGTCGTTCTTTGTCTGAAAACTCTTTGTGTTTTCAGTCAAAGAGGGGCAGCTGTAATCGCGTGATTTTTGACCCTACCCGAGAGTTTTTACATTTTTAGCGTAAAATATTTAGTTTAGTTTTAATATAGCTATTTTAGCTAAATTTGACTCTTTTATTTTATTTTTTTACCTTAAAATGAAAATAACAAAAATATAGTTTTATTAATGTTTCGTAGTCATTTTAAACTTGAAAAATACAAAAATAGTACTTTATATTTTTATCTTTTTATTAAAAACGAAAATTACAAAAAATAATTTTTATTAATATTTTGTAGTCATTTTAAAAAATATATATATATAAAAAATAGTTTTGTTTTAGTTATGAGTCTTATAGTTATTTTGCTTACGTAGGATTAATTAATAACACCGTATTCTTATTCTTAGTTTCGGGCATAAAATAATATTCGGGTTCAAACTTCCCGGTTTTAGATTTAATTTTCGGACAAACAAAGAGGGGAAGCACATGCACACACGAGATGAAAAAGGAATAAAGACAGAGAGAAGAGACAAATAGAAAACAAAAAGGAAAAACAAGCAATATGGGAGGACAATTAAAAAAACGAAAAAGAGAAAGAATGGAAAGGAAAATGACAAAAGGAAAAGGAATATACATGCAGACATGCACTACAGGGGACAAAAGAAAATGGACTGTACATCTCTTCTTAAAGAAGAAGAAAGCAGCAGCAAAGGGACCCCCCCTCCAAAACGTTTTCTTCTTCTTCAGAAGGAGCTAGCCATTGATATCTTGAGGTCGGCTCGACAGAATCAGCAGAGAACTCACGCCAAACAAGCACCACCCTCATGTTGTCTTCTTCAATGCTCGTTTCTGCTTCCTCTTCCCAATTGAAAAACTAGAAATATCGAAGAGACCATACCCTCCTGCTTCATCGTCAATCAAACCCACAACCCTCCCCCACGTCGCCTGAACCACTACCCGCCTCCAGTCGCCCGTCGAGCCAGCAACTATCGTCGCTTATGCTTTTTCAAATTCATAGCAGCTCACTAGGACCCTAGGAACTCACCCTCACCCAAATGAGAAGCAAAACTAGCTATATATAAAAGACCTCGAAACAGTCACGAAACCTCACGAACATGGCTCGTATTCTCAGATGGAGTTCAACGAGTATTAGCCGAGGTTGTCGTACAAGTTTATCGATGACGGTTCCGGTCTCAGTTCATTCAAAAAAGAACTTCCTTGTACTTTGGTTTAGTGTTTGCTGCTAGAGCGAGGCAGTCCGGTCAGAGGTTCGTTGAGGGTCTACGGCGAGATTAGCTCGGTCCGCGCCCTGTTTTGATTTTGCTTCTGGAATTTCCGTTCGGAAGTTTGTTAAGAATTCTATTTGAGAATTGTTCAAGTTCGTCTCTCTCTTTATTTTCTTATTCTGTTTTGGTGATTCAATGAACATTCTTACAATTTAGAATAAGACAGCAAGTTTTATGATGGATATTCAACAAAACAAAATGGCAAGTCGGTATGTCAAACACAAAGTTGTTAGAATTAGCTAGTGTGTATGTATCAAGTAGCAGTAGATATAATATTAGGCTTATCCGAACTTTTTTTTTAAAAAAATTCTCACCTATTATTATCCAGTCATAGTCTATATAAGGATTTGAATGGAATTTCCTAAAGTAGCAATAACAGTTTAGTTCTGAAAATGCCGCGTTTAATGGCTGACGATTTTGCTGTCTTATTCTGAATCGTTAGTTAGGCTGTTGAATGTATGTATTGTGTATTGGGGATCCTATTAAGTTTAGTTGTTTAAACTAAATAAACAATTTGTTATATTTGAGTGAAGTTCCGTTGATTAACGAAGGCATCATGATATCTTCATCTTTGTTGGATTTTTTCTTTATTTTTGAACTCAATAAATTGGAAAGTTAAAGAGAAGCAAAGGTTTTATAAATGTTTACAATTTAACCCCTGCTAAGATTATTCATAAAATATAAGTGTTGGATTATATTAAAATAGATATTGGATTAATTATATCGGCATGAACACATTTAGTTGTGTTAGCTCGGAATTACTTAGACTTCGGGATGGGCCATTTAGCAAATTTCATGGCCCTTCCCAAAAGATAATAATATGTTAGTCTCTTTAAGCGCTCTTTTAATAATATTACCTTCCTAATTCGGGTGTGTATTTCATACAACCCAAATCCAAATCCGAAAACGTCAAATAAAGATGTGTCAAGGATCCGGGTGCATTTCATGTAACGTGATCCGAAAATATATTTTTAGGCGACGTTCACTTTCGTAAAAAATATTAAAAGCGGTTAAAAGTTTAAATTTGCACATAAGTTAAAGCATGTTATAAAATCAGATAATTAAGCCAAATATGACAGTTGAGCGATCGTGCTAAAATCACGGAATCCGAGAGTGCCTAACACCTTCTCCCGGGTTAACAGAATTCCTTATCCAGGTTTCTAGTTTCGCAGACTATATTACAAAGTCATAAATTTCCTCGGTTCGGGATCAAACCGGTGACTTGGGACACCATTATTTTCCCAAGTGGCGACTCTGAATTAAATAAATTGATCCCATTTCGATTGTCCTTTAATTGGAAAAACTCCCTCGTGCCCTCGCGGGTGCGGAAAAAGGATGTGTGACAGGAAGAACAAAATTACTGAAAAAAAACCTTTTACCTGTGCACGCCACTTTTGATCTCTGAAGAGGAAAATGAAGAAGAAGGGATTTGGCAGCATTCAATTGTCCTTTTCCATTGCCAAAGCGTACAGAGGAAATCTGTTTGCTAATAATATGGGGAAAGGCTTTTATTAGGGATTTGAGGGGGGCAATAAGGTCTTAATCATGTTTATGCAAGCATTAAAAATTCTTGCATTACTAATGTTATGGTTTCCTATGCATTCCTTATACATAGCATAATACCAAGTATAATGTATAACTAATACAAATTTTAGTTATACAAAGGTTAAAAAGATATACCAAACATGGTATTAGTAATGCACAAAGCTAATGCTCGCATTAGTTTTTCTAATACCTTCTACCAAACGCCCCCTTATACTCTTTGATGCTATAAAATTCTTTCTAGGTTGCTGATAATAGGTAATAGACTATAATAAAGGGATCAATTTTAAAATAGTCAGATATACAATTGGTCATTCAAAAATAGCCAGTTTTAAAAGTAATCGAAATTTAGCCACTTTTCATGTAAAGATAAATCTGAGCGAAATCACTTTTCAAAATCCGGAAAATACGCCCGCATATTATACGTGATTTTCAGAATAAGTATGCTTGAACTCCCACATATTATATGGGATTTCCAGGATAACTATGCTGGAACTACTGTATAATATGCGACAATTCAAGTATAATTATGCTGGAAGTCCTGCATAATATATTGGAGTTCCAGCAAGTATAAATGTTACGACCCCGACTCCCCACCATCGGGATCGTGATGACGCCTACTCGTGGTAGCTAGGCAAGCTAATTTACTCACCATATTTCCATTAACACAATCGTCCAATTGTAAATTTAATTAACAAGAATAATAATAATAATAATAATAATAATAATAATAATAATAATAATAATAATAATAATAATAATAATAATAATAATAATAATAATAATAATAATAATAATAACGTTAACTGCGAAAGTCTACTTCATAAATCTAAATATAAGTGTGAAATACTCAACATTATCCTCTACCCAAGATGTAGAGTCACAAACTCACTAACTACTAAGAATAACTACAGATAATTGTCTGAAAGAAATATAATAATCGTCTATCTCGAAACAATGAGACTACAGCAACAATGAAAAATATAAGAAGAGACGCCGGGCCTGCGGACGTCTGCAAGCTACCTTAGTCTCGAGAGTATGACAATCCTTCTAGTGAACTACTATTGTTGCTGCAGCTCAAAACTTGAATCTGTGCAAAAATGCACAGAAGTGTAGTATCAGCACAATCCGACCCCATGTACTGGTAAGTGCCAGGCCTATCCCGGTGAAGTAGTGACAAGCCTAGGACCACACACTCACATAAACCTGTACAGTTCTATATACAAATGTACCACAAAATAACAGAAGTATTGAGAAACACAAATAGCAAGGGAGGTAACGTGCTAAGGGGAGCACAATTGAATATATATAATTCATCAGTAAGGTAAAAAAATAGAGTGTAATAAATAGTTATCACAAAACAAGAATTGAATAGTTGCACGGCATCACCCTTCGTGCTTTTACTCTCATCCTCACCAAATAAGAAAATAAAAGTGCACAGCATCACCCTTCGTGCTTTTACTCTCATCCTCACCAAATAAGCAAATAAAAGTGCACGACATCACCCTTCGTGCTTTTACTCTCATCCGCACCAAATAAGCAAATAAAAGTGTACGGCATCACCCTTCGTGCTTACTCTCATCCTCACATTCATGGCACAGCATGATCCTTCGTGCATGATTTAATTAACAATTGCACAGAATGTTCCTTCGTGCATAAATAGTAAAACATGGCACGGAATGATCCTTCGTGCATAAATAGTAAAATATGGCACGGAATAATCCTTCTTTCTATTATAATTAACAACGGCACAGAATGATCCTTCATGCGAATATAATTAAAAATGGAACGACATCACCCTTTCGTGCTTTATCACTCTTCCTCACCCAAATAACAGTCACAATCAACGGGCAAGAAGAATAAAATAAACAACAAGTACCATCCCGACAAAGGAGTAACAACAGTCATAATAATATCACGGCAAGGGAACAATAACAACAACAACAATAAGGTCCCGGCAAGGGAACAATAACACAACCTTCACAACTCGGCAAGGGCTCAATAATATAACATAGGAGAATTACACATTAGTTCACAACATGTACCAACATCGACTCACGGTCATGCTATACGCTGATGTATAGATGCTCGTCACCACGCCTATACACCGCACTCGATCATTTAGCAAGTTATTATTCTCTAAGCTAGGACAGATCAAACACTTACCTCGACGGCTTATAGTCCACTCAATCCTCAAGCAATGCCTTTCCTTTCGTTGGATCCAAATCAATCGTATCTATACATAATTTATTTAATATCATCAATTCTACTCAATAAACCAGCCCAATTGCGTAATTAAAGTATTTTTAACATGTTGTCCAAAAATTGTAAAACTGATCCCGGACCCGCTTGGTCAATTACGTAAATTATACCAATGGATTCCTCGTCTCGCCACGAGTCCGTACATATAAAGAACACCAAAATCGGAGTCTGTTGAACCCCTCAAATCGACTCCTAAAGGTCTCATAATTCGAGGCCACAAAATCCTATTTTTCTATTGTTTTCATGAATTAAAGAATGAGATAGTGGTTTATAATCACCCATTAATGAGTTTTAATAATTAAATCACTTACCTCTGTGATACCCCATTGATTTTCTCTCTTAAAGATCGCCTCAGAACCTTCTTTCCGTTCAAAAATTAGAAAAAAACTCGACCTGCTCATTATAGGTATACTGTTCACGCATTTTACTGCTCCCAATGAATTCCTTGTGAAATTCTAGTGAATTAGGCTTTTGAATCACTCCATTTGACCTTATAATGAAGGAGATATGTAGGTTCTAAGATTTCCAAATAGTGCAGGTTTTTAATACGTCGTCAGGGGCAATTTCGTCATTAACCTAAAAATCTGGGCAACCTTAGTAAAATGGCCATAAAATCCTCATACGATGTCCAAATTCGATGATTCTTTTTGCTACGGGACCGTAATTACGATACTGATCTAATGCATCATTCAAAACAGTAATCGAAGCTAATATATTCAATATTATATTATTTATGCTTGAAGAAACGATGTCGAAGCATAAGAAAACGAGCATAACGCAACCCAAACATATCAAAAATATGTCAAACGACGTCCATTTTTTACCAAACTTTACAGGAAGTGCTTAAATAATATATAAGACATGTACAGGGTGTTGGAACCAAAATACAAGCCCGATACCATAGTCTTTCAATCAATTTTTATTTTCATTTCCCTTAATAATTTCAGAAAACCAATTTAACAAACAAATTCATATATCGGGCTCTAGGCCTCGAAATTCGACTTTGGGCACATGCCCGAGTCCCATATTTTTCTACGGACCTTTCGGGACCGTTCGAACTCGGGTCCGGGTCCGTTTACAAAAATGTTGATTGAAGTTAACTATATCAATATTTATATCAAAATTCTTCAAATTTCTCATAGAATTCACATATTCTAACACAAAAATTTTCCGGCTACGCGCCGGACTGTGCACATAAATCGAGGCAATATAAAATGTGGTTTTCAAGGCCTAGGAACACGGAACAGATGAGGAAAACACATCCTCGACCTCTAAAACAACCGTTCGTCCTCGAACAGACAAAAGAAGGAAGTACCTGAGTTGGGGAACAAATGTGGATAACGGCTCCGCATATCAGACTCAGACTCTCAGGTCGATGCCTCAGGAGGCTGACCTCTCCACTAAACACGCACGGAAGGAAAGCTCTTCGACCTCAATTGTCAAACCTGCCGGTCTAGAATAGCTACTGGCTCATCCTCGTAAGATAGATCCTTGTCCAAATGGACAATACTGAAGTCTAACACATGCATAGGATCGTTGTGATACCTCCGAAGCATGGATACATGAAAAACTGGATACACTACTGATAAGCTAGGTGGCAATGCAAGTCTATAAGCCACCTCTCCCACTCGATCCAGAATCTCAAATGGACCAATGTATCTAGGGCTAAGCTTGCCCTTCTTTCCGAACCTCATCATGCCCTTCATAAGCGACACATGGAGCAACACCCACTTACCAACCATGAAATTTACATCTCAGACCTTACGGTCTGCATAACTCTTCTGTTAAGACTGAGTCGAACGCAGCCTCTCTTAAATAGTCTGCATCAGACTGACCGTCCGTCTGAGGATGAAATAATGTGCTCAATTGAACCTGGGTGCCTATTTCTTGCTGAACCGCTCTCTAGAAGCGCGAGGTAAACTGCGTACCCCTATCAAAGATGATGGATACAGGCACCCCATGTAGACGAACAATCTTCCGGATATAAATCTCTGCTAACCTCTCAGATGAGTAAGAGACTGATACTGGAATGAAATGTGCTGACTTGGTCAGCCTACCAAGAATAACCCAAATAACATCGAATTTCCTCCAAGTCAACGGAAGTCCAGTAATGAAGTCCATTGTAATCCGCTCCCATTTCCACTCGGGCATTTCAATTCTTTGGAACACACCACCAGGCCTCTAGTGTTCATATTTAACATGCTGACAATTTAGACACCGAGCGACATACGCCACAATGTCCTTTTTCATCCTACGCCACCAATAGTGTTGTCGCAAGTCCTGATACGTCTTCGCGGCGCCCGGGTGAATAGATATCGAGAACTATGGGCCTCCACTAAGATCAACTCTCGAATCCCATCAACGTTGGGCACACAAATTTGCCCCTGCAATCTCAATACCCCGTCATTATCTAAGGTTACTTTCGTAGCACCTCCCCGCTGCACAGTGTCCCTCAGGTCACGCAAATAGGTATCATCGAACTGTCTCTTACGGATAATCTCCAATAGAGAAGAACTAGCGATCGTACAGGTCAACACCCTGCTAGGCTCAGAAATATCTAATCTCACGAATTGATTAGCTAAGTCCTGAACATCTAGAGCAAGCGGTCTCTGGCTGTCTCGAATATAAGCGAGACTACCCATGCTGGCAGACTTCCTACTCAATGCATCAGCCACCACATTAGCCTTACTTGGGTGATATAAGATAGTAACATCATAATCTTGCAGCAACTCTAACCATCTCCTCTATCGCTCATTTAACTCTTTTTGCTTGAATAAGTACTGAAGACTCTTGTGATCCGTGTATACCTCACACGCCACACCATATAGATAATGCCTCCACATTTTTAAGGCATGAACAACCGCCGCCAAATCAAGGTCATGAACCGGATAATTCTTCTCTTGGATTTTCTACTGTCTCGACGCATATGCAATAACCTTGCCATCCTACATCAACATCGCTCCAAGCCTAGTACGGGAAGCATCACAGTAGACTGTGTAAGGCCCTGAACTCGTGGGAAAAATTAACACTGGTGCTGTAGTCAGAGGTGTCTTGAGCTTCTAAAGGCTCACCTCACATTTATCTGACCATTCAAACTGAACACCTTTTTGGGTCAATCTGGTCATCAGGGTTGTAATAGATGAAAACGCCTCCACAAACCGCCAATAATACTCAACTAACCCCAAGAAACTCCGGATCTTTGTGGTTAATGTTAGTCTACGCCAATCCTTGACTGCTTCCATCTTCCTTGGATCAAACTGTATACCTTCTGTCGTCACGACATGAACCAGGAATGCAACTGTACTTAGCCAGAACTCATACTTTGGAAACATGTGCATATAGCTGACTATTTTTCAAAGTCTGGCGAGCCACTCTGAGATGCTGCACATGTTTTTCCTGACTGCGGGAGCATATCAATACGTTATCAATGGAGACTATCACGAACAAGTCTAAGTAAAGCATGAACACCTCGTACATATGTACATAACCATTAATTTGGCCATAAGAGTTGTCCCTAAATTACAACATTGCCAATTAACGACGTGTTATCAAATACCTTATTCTAAAACTCCCACTTTACTCATAATAAGGTATGGAGACCTCATGATTACTTTCCCGAATTAATGAGTCATATTTATCCTCACCTAGGTGCTCGTCTCGAGGCTAAAACTCATCGATTACAAAATGGAAATGGCTAATGTGAATAAAAACTATACAAGAATTATCAAATAAGCCTAACAAGCATGACTCCCATTTAAAATATAATACAAAAATTTTAATTTTATAAAATGAGAATTTTAAATATATAAACTTTTACCCCCAGGACCTTGTTCTCATATGAGACCCACCACAGCTTGAAGCTCGGTTTAAAATATTTTCTATTATACAAAAATTTGAGGATCTCGTCCTCAACTCTGCATCACCAGTACCTACACATCATACGGCTGAAAATTTTCATTTTCTCTCTTTCTTCTTTTCAAAAATTGTCCGTCAAAGAAAATCATGACATCAAATGAATTCTCATACCGATAGGGCGTACTATTAACAATTGAAATTAATTATTCCAGGAATTACATCAAAACCCATTGTAGTAAGTGATATAAAGTCACTTTTAGCCTCATAAATATTCTTAGTGACAAACATATATTAATGGGGATAGCTATCTCCGTATAATAGCCCAACTGAGTATTCACATAAGTAGATTTGATGCTTACGAAGCTCACTCATGAGTGGGGCATATTAAGAGGACTCGCCTAAACTTTTCAAAAACCAAATCAAATTAAAAAATATCCTTTTTACAACAATAAAAATTGTACATGTAATGACACCATCTGGTGTAGTGACCTTAGTCATACCATAGAAATTACATCAATGGTTGGCTCTCCACCTCTAGGATTCTCACCTACACCTCTAACATCCTAACCTCTACCTCTGGCTGGTCATGTAAGATAAGTATTGACTGCAATGGAGCATGTAGCCTGAGTGCTTTCCTAAATTACATTTTTGCAAACTACCACATTCACAACTATTCCTTTAAGGCTCAACTAACTTATTGCATATGACGACATATTCAGACATTGTCATGCTGACCTGGTACAACCGTTCAGATTGCATATACCACATATTGCAGAGAATCTGGAAGGTAAACTCCTTCAAAAAATTATCTTAAAATAGAGTTGAGTAGGTAGTGTTGCATTGGCCAGTTTTCCCTCTCTTGCTATGTTGTCTTAAGACTGATGAGCTACCTCATTTACTCATACTCTTTGTTATTCTCTGGGGGCAATTCTTACCCCATGCAAAGAACTAACCTTAAATATGTATAAATTATTTAGGGGACCTTTCCATACCATATATAAATACATTCCAATCCAAACTGACATAACGCATGGCCATCCGGTCCATTCACTAACAGTGGAATTCCCCCTTTTGTATGTATGTCAGAGTCACAACATCCAATAATTCACAATATTTGTCCTTCACAACTTAAATAAATCAACAGGACATCAAGGTCTGTTGAAACCTCACATGATTCATTAGGTGATCTCCTGATACATCTGCATCTTCCATTGGATCCACAACTAGTATGGTAAATACATTATCTTCCCACTACTTTTGTTTGCCATCCGAAGCACAGTAAAATCAACCCTCTCGCATTCGACTATTACCACATTCTGTAATACCTCATAACAGCGGTCAAGTACAATACCGTGGGTTCTCAAAAGATATACCATTGAAGGTAGTAGCGAAGAGTTTGGTGAAACTTATCCGACCTCCGCAAAACTTTTGAACGCATAGTTGATCTATCACCAGCATGTGCCATTGTTCGGCTGAAGAAGCGGTACATGACTTCGCCATTCATGGGAAGACAAGAATAGAAATTCAATTTAACATTTGAAGAATGAATTCGCACGATAGTAAAGAACAAAAGAGAGACTTTTCCTAACTCAATAGACTCTAAGGAACAAGTACAGACGTCTCCGTACCTACCCCTCAGACTCTACTAAGTTTGTTCGTGAGTTGTGAGACCTATGTAACCTAGTGCTCTAATACCAACTTGTCACGACCCAGACTCCTCACCATCAGGATCGTGATGGCGCCTACTCGTGGTAGCTAGGCAAGCCAATTTACTCACCATATTTCCATTAACACAATCGTCCAGTTATAAATTTAATTAACAATAATAATAATAATAATAATAATAATAATAATAATAATAATAATAATAATAATAATAATAATAATAATAATAATAATAATAATAATAATAATAACATTAACTGCGAAAGTCTATTTCATAAATCTAAATATAAGTGTGAAATACTCAACATTATCCTCTACCCAAGATGTGGAGTCACAAACTCACAAACTACTAAGAATAACTACACATAATGGTCTAAAAGAAATATAATAACCGTCTGTGGACGTCTCGAAACAATGAGACTACAGCAACAATGAAAAATTATAAGAAGAGACAATGGGCCTGTGGACGTCTGCAAGCTACCTCAGTCTCGAGAGTATGACAATCCTGCTAGTGAACTACTGCTGCTGCAGCTGCTCAAAACCTGAACCTGTGCAAAAATGCACTGAAGTGTAGTATCAGCACAATCCGACCCCATGTGCTGATAAATGCTGGCCTATCCCGGCAAAGTAGTGACAAGCCTAGGACCAGACACTCACATAAACCTGTGCAGTTCTATGTACATATGTACAACAAAATAACAGAAATATTGAGCAACACAAATAGCAAGGGAAGGAACATGCTAGGGGGAGCACAATCGAATATACATAATTCATCAGTAAGGTAAAAAAAAATAGAGTGCAATAAACAGTTATCACAAAACAAGAATTGAATAGTTGCACGGCATCACCCTTCATGCTTTTACTCTCATCCTCACCAAAAAATTAAACAAAAGTGCACGGCATCACCCTTCGTGCTTTTACTCTCATCCTCACCAAATAAGCAAATAAAAGTGCATGGCATCACCCTTCGTGCTTTTACTCTCTTTCTCACCAAATAAGCAAATAAAAGTGCACAGCATCACCCTTCGTGTTTTTACTCTCATCCACATCAAATAATTAAATAGAAGTGCACGGCATCACCCTCCGTTCTTTTACTCTCATCCTCACATTCATGGCACGACATGATCCTTCGTGCATGATTTAATTAACAATGGCACGAAATGTTCCTTCGTTCATAAATAGTAAAACGTGGCACAGAATGATCCTTCGTGCATAAATAGTAACATGGCACGGAATGATCCTTCATGTGAATATAATTAACAATGACACGAAATGATCTTTCGTGCCAATCTAATTAAAAATGGCACAATATCACCCTTCGTGCTTTATCACTTTTCCTCACCCAAACAACAGTCACAATCAACGGGAAAGAAGAATAAAATAAACAACAAGTACCATCCCGGCAAGAGAGTAACAATAGTCATAATAATATCCCGGCAAGGGAACAATAACAACAACAACAATAAGGTCCCGGCAAGGGAACAATAACACAACCTTCACAACCCGGCAATGGCTCAATAATATAACATAGGAGAATTCCACATTAGTTCACAACATGTACCAACAACTACTCACGGTCATGCTAGACGCTGCTGTATAGATGCTCGTCACCACGCCTATACACCCCACTCGATCATTTAGCAATTAGCAAGTTATTGTTCTCTAAGCTAGGATAGATTAAACACTTACCTCGACGACCTATAGTCCACTCAATCCTTAAGAAATGTCTTTTTCTTTCGAATTTTGCTCCAAATCAATCATATCTATACACAATTTATTTAATATCATCAATTCTAGTCAACAAACCACCCCAATTGCCTAATTAAAGTATTTTTAACATGTTGTCCAAAAATTGTAAAACTGTCCCCGGGCCCGCTTGGTCAAAAAATTCCGAAAATTATACCAACGTATTACTCGTCTTGACACGAGTCCGTACATATAAAGAACACCAAAATCGGAGTCCGTTGGACCCCTCAAATCGACCCCTAAAGGTCTCATAATTCGAGGCCCCAAAATCCTATTTTTCTACTGTTTTCATGAATTAAAGAATGGGATTGTGGTTTATAATCACCCATAAATGAGTTTTAATAATCAAATCACTTACCTCTGTGATACTCACTGATTTTCTCTCTTAAAGATCACCTCAGAACCTTTTTCCCGTTCAAAAATTGGAAAAACACTCGACCTGCTCATTATAGGTATAGTGTGCATGCGTAATATTGCTCCCAATGGATTACTTGTGACATTAGAATGAATTTAGGATTTTGAATCACTCAATTTGGCCTTATAATGAAGGAGATATATAGGTTTTAAGATTTGCAAATAGTGCAAATTTTTAATACGCCGTCAGGGACAATTTCGTTATTAACCTGAAAATCTGGGCAACTTTAGTAAAATGGCCATAAAATCCTCATACGATGTCCAAATGCGTTGATTCTTTTTGTTACGGGTCCGTAATTTCGATACGGATCTAATGCTTCATTCAAAATAGTAATCGGATCGAATTTATTCAATATTATATCATTTATGCTTGAAGAAACGATGTCGAAGCATAAGAAAACGAGCATAACGCAACCCAAACATATCCGAAACAGGTCAAACGACGTCCGTTTTCGAGCAAACTTTACAGGAAGTGCTTAAACAAAATATAAGACTTGTACCAGGCATCGGAACCAAAATACTAGCCCGATACCATAGTCTTTCAATATATTTTCATTTTCATTTCCCTTAATAATTTTAGAAAAACAATTTAACAGAAAAATTCATATCTCGGGCTCTAGGCCTCGGAATTCGACTTCGGGCACATGCCCGAGTCCCATATTTTTCTACGGACCTTTCGGGATCGTTCGAACTCGGGTCCGGGTCCGTTTACCAAAAATATTGACCAAAGTCAACTATATCAATATTAATATCAAAATTCTTCAAATTTCTCATAGAATTCACATATTCTAACACAAAATATTTCTGGCTACGCGCCGGGACTATGGACATAAATTATGGCAATATAAAATGCGGTTTTCAAGGCCTAGGAAGCACGAGACAGATGAGGAAAACAGGTGGTGACCCTTTGGGTCATCACAATAAATGTCAAGTATAATATACCGGAGTTTTAAGCACCGGTGCAACAGTCTCCCGTATATCATACAGGAGTCAACAAAGTATATCGGTCCAATATAATATGCTGGAGTTCGTACACAAATAAATCAAACTCCCGTTTATTATATGGGACCGGTCTCTATTGCAGCAAAATAGTGGCTATTTTTCATTGACTTGGTAAATGCTGACTATTTTTGAATGACCTATGTAAAAACTGGCTATACCGTGCTATTATGACTATAATTAGACCCTAAAAATCCACATTTTTGTATAGCTTTATGGTAAAAAGCGATAATCGAATGCTCTGATTAGTGCTTTTCATGCTTGACAGGCTATATCCAATGAAAGAAGTTGGTGGAGCACTTTTGGGATCAATTACGGAGAAAAGGAGGCCAATCATACAATACCCATGAATTGCACCAAGCGAAGGGGCAAAACTAGAGCTGAACCTGGCCGGCCGCGGTCAGACCGTAACCACGGTAGGACCGCAGTAGAACTTTACCAAAGATTCAGAGGACCAGTCTGGCCGCAGTCCTGGCGTAACCGCGGTGAGATTGCGGCAGAACGCGAAAAAGTTAGGGACTAAAGTGTCAAGTCGGGAAAACTTAATGTAAAATCCTTATAAGATGTAGAAATTCGGCCAAATTAGGGCTGACTTATTTTGGAAATTACTTTTACAAGATACACAAGTGTAAGAGATCACCCAAAAATATCATAGTTCTTTATCTCTTCTTTTTCTTGCAATTTTCCATGATGAATCTTTTCATAGTTTATCTTTACAATGTTATGAGTAGTTAAATACTTTAGTATAAGGTTTTGATGGAACTTATTGAAGAATGAACTTCATGATTATGTTAATATAGTTTTCCAGTTAATCTCTATTTGTTTAACTACGTATTTGTTATAGTCAATTGACAAGATCCTCAATTAGTTGTGCATATATAGTGTGCATAACTCGGGAGAGAGTGTATATTTAGGTAATTGTTGAACAACACCACTCCCAAAGTATAAGAGAGATCTATAACTGCAGGTTTAAAGGCGAGATTATGGATAACGAAGCCTTGGGTGTAATCTAAAGTGAGCTGTAATAAACAAAGTCAGCTACCGTATCTTGAGAGAGTGCGTCAGTAAACTATCGCGATTAATTGGGAGAGATTTACGATAAAAAGAGTACTCATGATTGATAGAGATATTTTTGTGAATCGATATGAAACATATCGGGAAGGAATTCTATCAATAGGGGAAATCACTACCTTAGATCCTTCTCATTATTGTTTATAACCCAAGCATATTTAGTTTACAACTGTTTAATTATTTATTTTCAATCTTAGTTATTAGAGATACCAACAAATGTGGGAAAGTTGATTTTAAAGAATTTAGTAAGTTTGACAAAAGTAATTGATAGGTTAATTCTATGTGGATTCGACTCTAGGCTTAAATACTCAGGTTATATTTAACACATCCGCTTAGTCCTTTTGATAAGGCATAGTTGGGCGTGATCAAATTTTGGCACCGTTGCCGAGAAATTAATGGTGTTATCAATTACAATTGAAAGAAGTGCATGCCTAGAAACTCATCGAGATCTGGTAAAGTATTAGAAGCATTATCAGATCCTGAGTAAGTTTTCAGGGCTTTAAATTGGGCCAACCGAAAAATCAAACAACAACCAACAACTATACAATTCGAAACAATCATGGCAGATAACCAGGAAAACTCAGGAGCTCTAATAGTGCCAGAGGCTGATCTCTATGATTCGGCTCAACCCACAGTTGAGAATATATCCATAGCAATAGTAGTCCCGCAGATACAGGCTGAGTCATTCTAAATCACAAATAACATGCTGCACTTGTTGCAGAATAAGGGACTATTTTCGGGGTCACATGTTGGAGATCCTTAGCAACACTTGAAGAATTTCTTGTCTTTCTACAAAACCCAAAGGCAACCCAATGTAACTCCAGATGCAATCAAGTTGTTATTATTTCCATTCTCATTGACAGGAGCTTCCCAGACCTAGCTGAATTCACTCCCTATTAATTCTATAGCAACGTGGGATGAACTAGTCGAGCAATTCCACAACAAGTTCCATCCACCCAACAAGACTGCTCAACAAATTGATGAGATTTTGAGCTTTAAACAGAGACCGATGGAAACTTTTCATGAAACATGGGAGCGTTTTAAAGAGGTGCTGGTCATATGTCCACACCACAATGTTCCAGATCTAATGTTGGCGCAGCGGTTCTACATGGGATTGTCTGATAGCATAAAGAATATTGTTGATGCTTCAGTTGGTGGGTCATTCTTGAGCAAAACTTGGAGAGAAGGACAAAGTCCGCTTGACAAGATGGAACAGAATTCAGGATGTATAACTAGAAATGCACCTATCACTCTAGTGGTGCACTCAGGGCCTTTAGATCCATCCAATTCTATGGTTGAATATATGGCTACCTTATTGACATAGATGAGCATACTCACCAAAACGTTGGAAGAGTCAGGGTAGAAACAACAGGTACATATTGTTGATACTACTAATGGGGGCTTGTGCGCATCTTGCATTAGTCATCCAGTTGGTAATCAGTGGAATGCAGAACACGATCATCATCATTACCCTGAAGACATGAACAATGTGTCTAATTATGGCGGCCAGAGACAGGTGGCCTGAATTGGGGTCAACAAAATCAGCAGTGTAGGCCAGCACAACCACAGTTCAACACTGGGAACATGGGAGGTATGAGACCCCCCAACAATATGGCACATTACCCAGGACCATAGGGATATAATAATCAGAATCAGTAGTAGGGGTATTACCCACCTCAGCAGCAGCATGGTGGAAGGTAGGAAGACGAGTTTTCTAAACTTGAAGTAATGATGCAATGTGTTATTGGGTCTAATGCAAAAATTAATGAGATAGTCGATGCACATTGTAAGGCCCCGTAAAATTTTTTGTGCATAAAACCTAGTAGCTGTGGTGTCATGGTCCGAATAATGTGTTAGGAATGCGTAGAATTCTTCGTGGCGAGCTTGCTCGCCGCGGTTCGGACCCTTGGTAGTGATTTAAGTTTCAAAAATGTAGAGAAATAATTTTTCCGAAAAAGTGTCAAATATGCGGTCAAGAATGCGACCGCAAACCCTGACATGCGGACCGCATTCTTGCCGCAAAACGTTCCAGAGAGTTGCCCAAAATCGTGTCAAAAGTGCGATCGATATGCGATCGCATTGTCAAATCTGCGGTGCACTTTGCGACCGCAGAATCAACATGCGGTCCTCATAGTGACCGCATTCCTTAACAGAACCTGTGTAAAATTTGGGGCAATTCTGCGGTCACTATGCGGACCGCATGTTGATTCCTGCGGTCGCATAGTGCACCGCATAATTGACCCCGGCCCAGATTTTTGTAACATTTTGACCCGATCTCTTCTTTAATATAACACACTTCTTCTTCATTTTATCATATTATCTTACCAAAAATTAGAGAGAGAAGAGAGGGTTTTTAGAGAGAGAAATCTTTCATCTTCAAAGATTGTTCCAACCATTTAATTCCAAGGGATCCTAGGGCAAGGATTCAACTTCCCCAATATTTTCAAGGTAAAAACCCTAACTATTTTCTTTGATTTTCAGTTTTAATTGGGTAAAGAGAGGTTTTCATATAATAGCTTTTAAAAATAGAATTTTTACACTCATGCATGATTATTGAACTTGATTTCTAGTAAAAAGAAGTGAGTAGAAGTAAGAGTCTTCAAGAACAAGGTTGGCAAGAGTAAGATAGCTTGGGTAAGCATAAAGTAGGAAGTTAACGGAAGAAAACTCATCACCGGGTATGTATGGCTAATTTTGATTCTTGTAAAATCGCCCAAATGTGTGCGAATTGTTTTGGCATGTGTCAAATTGAGAAATTTTACGTAATTCTTTGATTTCCTTGTTGAGCATTTGATTGATGTTGAACTACGTGTGGTGTGGTATGAAATGTGAATTGAAAGATAAAAAGGTAATCGAGATTGGTAAAGAATTGGGAACAACCATTGTGATGGCATATTTGGCTTATCGTGGAAGGAATTTGAAACACCTTAATTGTGGTAAATTGTTGAACATGATTATGTGGGCATTTTCGATTTTGGAATACTTGTAACTTGGTTTTGATATTGGCTTGAGAAGAAATTGAGAACATGAACCAATGTGTAAGTTGCTTATTTGAACTTGTTGAAATTGTGTGTAGTACCTTATCTGCTGTTTGAAATTGTTGTGTTTTCAAGTGTAAGGCGGGGTCGTGTTGCGTGCCATAACGTGGGGAAATAAGGTGTGGGTTGGGGTGATAAGGGTGGCCGAGGTAATAAGGGTGGTCGGGGGCAATAAGGATGGAAAGCGATCGAAATCGCCATTGAAAATTGATACAAAAATCAATAATGTGAAATTGTGAAAGGAGACAAGCAGGAGAGTTTGCAACCTGTGGGGCACTGATTGCCCCTTTGTTTGACTACTTGTGCTTTATGTGATTGATTGGTAATTGTTAAATTGGTTGATCGTAGGAAGTGCTTTGTGTTGAGAATTATTTGAAATGAGGAAAATGTGGAAACATGGTTGGTCGGCTTAATTAATTGTTGATGTAATTTAATGGCTTGAGTTTACTTGGGACAAAGTTTGTCCATACATACCAGTACAATTCAAGTGTACTGACGTCCCTTTTGCCGGGGGCGCTACATTCGTGTCATGATTGTAGGTGGATCAGTAGCAGGCACTTCAGCTCATCGGCAGTAGTATCCTTCTCCTTCCACCGCCCGTTTTGGTGAGCCCCTTTCTTCCTCGGGGCCTTGTGTGGTTCATGCCACTCGGTTTAGATTTCATTTTGGTTTTGTAAGGTATAGCCGGAGCCTTGTTACCGGCAAGTATTGTATTTCCCTTTTGTATCCTAGAGGCTCGGTAGACATGTAAACTGTGGGACTCCAGTCTTATGTATATATATTGTGTTATGTCGGGCGTTGTAAAAATTGAAATCTTGTTAATGAATCACTCGTATCGTTTTATTTGTTTATTGTGAAATCAATTATGATTAGTAATATATTTGGTTAATGAGAAACAGTCATCACAGGGGTAACGCGTGGGAATGAAAGGCACCCAGGTCCGCTTGACTGGGGCAACCCGGTCAGGCGCCGGTCATGTTCCTCGATTTGGGGCGTGACACACATGATGCAGCAATCAAAAATATTGAGGTACAGTTGGGATAGATTTCGATGACTTTGAACAATCATCCTCATGTGACACTACCTGCAGACACCCAGATAAATCCAAAAAATCAGGGATCGAAGCAGCTGATGGCGGTGCATCTACGTAATGGCATAGTTCTGGATGTAGAGAAAGAAAGTGCTCGAGAAGCTAGACAGGCTGAGATACTCATACCAGTTCCCATCAAGCTGGATGAATCAACAAAACTGACAGAGGTGATAGCCCACCCTACTCAATAAGAAATTGGCATTCAGAATGAGACCGAGAAAGAAGGTGAAATAGTACAGGAGCTAGTAGTTGATGTAGCAGCTGATATAGACCAGTCCCAATTGATTGGGAAGAAGTGACTCCATGCACCCTTCCGACATAGGTTGGCTAAGTACAAAAAGGATGAGCAATACAAGAAATTCTTTGACATACTGAAGCAAATCCAGGTAAATATACCATTGATTGAAGCTTTGAAAGAGATGCTTGGGTATGCAAAAATGATGAACGACTTGATGTCCCGAAAGTTTGATTTCCAAGACTTGGCTACAGTTACTCTTACTCAGACCTGTTGTGCAGTAGTGACTAGACCAATTGCGAAAATGTTGTCTGATCCAGGGAGCTTTACAATTCCATGCACTATTGGTAATTTTGTTTTTGCTAAGGCACTGTGTGATCTAGGGGCTAGCATCAATCTTATGCCTCTAGCAATTTATAAGAGGTTGGGCATTGGAAGAGCTAGACCCACCTCTATGTTGTTGTAACTAGCTGATAGGATTGTGAAATGACCCTCTGGAATCCTAGACGATGTGCTGATTCAGGTAGGGAAATTTGTGTTCCCTGCAAATTTTGTGATCCTAGACTGTAAGGTGGATGAAGTGATTCCCATAATTTTTGGAAGACCGTTCCTAGCCACGGGGAGAGCTCTAATTGATTGTGAGACAGGGGAGCTCAAGATGATACTGAACGATGAAGAAATAACATTCAATGTGCAGAAATCTATGAGGCTACCACGTGAATTTGCATATTGCTCTCTTATTGATGTCGTGGATATAATTGTAGAGACTGATGATGAAAGGCTGACTATTGAGGACCCCCTTGCTGCATGTCTAATGAATTTCGATGAGGTAAATGAAAAGGATCTAGCATAATGGGTGTTGGTGTTAGAGGTTAGAGGGTTTTGGGATAGAACCCTAGAGTTTGAGCCCTTGCACCTGGAAAATCGAGAAACTCCTCCAGCCAAACCATCCATCAAAGAACAACCAAAGATGGAATTAAAGTTATTGCCCGCCCATCTCAGGTATGAATATCTTGGACCTAACTCCACATTACCTATTATTATCTCATCTAGTTTGTAAGATGTGTAGGCTCAACAACTATTATAGGTACTTAAGGAGTGCAAGACTATCATTAGGTGGACCATGGCAGTCATAAAGGGGATCAGCCCCGCCTACGGTATGCACAAAATTCTACTGGAAGAGGGACACAAACCTTCCAGGGAATACCAAAGAAGGCTGAACCTCAATATGAAGGAAGTGTTGAAGAAAGAAGTAATCAAGTGGTTACATGCGAGAATCATTTTCCCGTTCTCTTACAGTAGCTAGGTTAGCCCAGTTCAATGTGTTCCTAAAAAGGGTGGCATGATGGTAGTTAAGAATGATAAGAATGAATTGATCTCCACAAGAACCGACATGGGCTAGAGGATTTGCATGGACTATCGAAAGTTAAATCTAGCCACCCGAAAAGACCACTTCCCACTTCCCTTCATTGATCAGATGTTAGACAGAATGGTAGGGAGGTCACATTTATATTTTCTGGATGGGTACTCAGGGTACAATCAGATTTCCATTGCACTGGAGAACAGAGAGAAAACTTCTTTCACTTGTCGTATGGCATCTATGCCTTTTCGAAGGATGCCCTTTGGCATATGCAACTCACCCGTCACATTCCGAAGATGCATGATGGCCATATTCATTGATATGGTAGAGAATATGATGAAGGTGTTCATGGATGACTTCTCAGTGGTAGGGAACTCATTTGATGAATGTCTGATAAATCGGGCTCGTGTGCTGAAACGGTGTATCGAGACTAACCTGGTTCTAAATTGGGAGAAGTTCCACTTTATGGTACAAGAGGGCATAGTCTTGGGACACCGGGTGACAAGCAACGGAATTGAGGTGGATCATGCTAAGGTAGATGTGATAGGAAATCTACCTCCTCCAATTTTAGTCAAAGCAATCAGAAGTTTCATCGGGCATGCCGGTTTCTATTAACGATTCATAAAAGACTTCTCTAAAATTGCCAACCCTCTCTGTAAGTTGTTAGAAAAAGATCTCCCTTTCTTGTATTCTGATGATTGCAGGGTAGCATTCAAGGAGCTGAAAAAGAGGCTAGTCACAGCACCTATCGTAGTTGCCCCCGACTGGGAGCAACCATTCAAACTCAATTCTGATGCTAGTGACTATGCAATGGGGGCAGTGCTGGGACAGCGGAAATACAAGTTGACGCATCCAATATACTATGCTAGTAGAATGCTGAGTGGAGCCTAGCTGAACTACACTGTGATCGAGATGGAGATGTTGGTCGTGGTATTGTCTTTTAACAATTTCCAATCATATCTGATTGGTTCCAAGGTAATTGTATATACTAACCACGTGGCTCTCAGGTACTTAATTGAGAAGAAGGAGTCTAAGTCGTGCCTGATTCATTGGGTGATGTTGTTGCAAGAATTTGACCTCAAAATTCTTGATCGTAAGGGCATAGAAAATTAAGTTGCTGATCATCTATCACGACTTGAATGATCTAAAAAATCAATCGAGGTCGAAGAGATCCTGGAAACCTTTCCAGACAAGTAGATGATTGCTACTAATCTTAAGGAAGCGCCATGGTATGTAGACTTTGCTAATTACCTGGCCAGTGGTATAGTTCCTTATGACCTTTCATCTGTCCAAAGAAAAAAGTTTTAACATGATAGCCGCATGTATTATTTGGATGAGCCTGTAAGGCCCTAGAAAATTTCGCTAAGGAATATAGGATTCTATGGTGCCACGTAGGCTAATTATTATAGTTTATGTACTATGAACATGATGGACATCAATTAGACTTGATAAATATGAGTATGAGTCTTATGTTAAGTGGTATTAGGTCCAAATGGAAGCCCAAGTGTAAGCCAAATGGGAAAATTTTCGAAATAGGCCAAAATTCCAAATGGATTCGCATATAGCTCCAATTCAAAGGATCATATATAATTATGTATAAGGTTTTATGTGGTTAATATCATATCAAATGAAAGCCCTTTGAGTCTAGTTTCCAACTCTTCGAACCGTTCGTCATTTGGACATTCCTACACAAAGTTATGATCAAATTACCAAAGGCTGGAAAATGCAATCGTGTGTCAGGTCAAATCTGCGATCCGCATTTCTACTTTGCGGTTCGCATGTTCGTTCTGCGGTCCGCATTTTGACCGCAGATTGAACCAGTGTAGCTCATTTTTGGCTGCCGATTTTGCGGTGCATTTTGCGGCCCGCATGTCCATTTTGCGGTGCATTCTGCGATAGCAGAATTGACATCGCAGGGTTATATTTTTTATTTTTATAACCCGACCCCATTTCAATACATAGGCTTTGGGGTTCATTTTGGGGTCATTTCTTACTAATTTTAGAGAGAGGTGAGAGTATTTTAGAGAGAAAAGGAGGAACCCAACATCTAAATCATCCAAACCTTGCATCAATCTTCAAGAATCAAGAACCCAATAGCAAGTTCATCATCTAAGAGGTAAGATTCTATACCCTAGGGTTTTAATTTCGAGTTTGGTGTATATGATGAGTTATTGAGGTATGATTCTTGGGTTTATTAGTATTGTGTATACATGCATGTACAACGTAGGTTTATGGAAAGATTGTTTAACTTAAATAACTAAAGATTGGGTTAGGGAATGAAGGAAGTCTTAAAAAGGGGATTCGAAATCAAGGTGCTCAACTAGTGTTTGATAAATTGTTCAAATGAGCTAGTTTCATGAATATCTTTCTAATATGTGTTTAATTTTGTTATGTTTCATAGTAGATTGGAATTGCTAGAGTTTTTGGAGTGTTGTAGTAACTTAAGGAAAGCTCAATCGAGGTATGTATGGCTAACTTTGATTCTTGTGAAATCGCCCTTATGTGTGCAATTCGTTTGGCATGTGTTAATTTGAGAGATTGTGTGTAATTTGTTGATTTTGTTGTTGGGTATCTAATTGATGTTAAACTACATGTGGTGTGGTATGAAATATGAATTGAAAGATAACAAAGGAATTGGAATTGATAAAGAATTGTGAATAATGGTTATGATGGCCTATATGGCACCTTGTGGAAAAGAAACGAAACACTTGAGAATTGGTTTATTGTGGAAAGAGATGAAACACTTGAATTGTGGAAAATTGTTGAACATACTTGTGTGAATATTCTTGATTATGGATATATTGTAACTTGGTTGTGATATTGGCTTGATAAGTAATTGAGAACATGAAACAATGTGCAAGTTGCTTATTTGAACTTGTTGAAATTGTGTGTAGTGCCTTATCTGCTGTTTGAAATTATTGTGTTTTAAACTGTAAGGTGGGATCGGGTTGCGCGCCGCAACATGAGGAAATAAGGTGTGGGTTGGGGTGATAAGGGTGGCCGGGGTAATAAGGGTGGTCAGGGGTAATAAGGATGGAAAGCGATCGAAATCGCTATTGAAAATTGATACAAAAATCAATGATGTGAAATTGTGAAAGGAGACAACAGGAGAGTTTGCAACCTGTGGGGCACTGATTGCCCCTTTGTTTGACTACTTGTGTTTTACGTTATTGATTTGTGGTTGTTCTACTTGTTGATCTTAAACGTGCTTTGTGTTGAGAATTATCCGAAATGAGGAAAAATGTGGAAAACATGGTTGGCTGGCTTAATTGATTCTTGATGTAATTCATTGGCCGTATTATCATCGTGATTTCTTGTTAATGGCTTGAGTTTACTTGGGACAAAGTTTGTCCATACATACCAGTACAATTCCAGTGTACTGACGTCCCTTTTGCCGGGGACGCTACATTCGTATTATGATTGTAGGTGAATCAGTAGCAGGTACTTCAGCTCATCGGCAGTAGCATCCTTCATCTTCCACTGCCCGTTTTGGTGAGCCCCTTTCCTTTCGGGGCCCTGCGTGGCTCATGCCACTCTTATTTAGACTTTATTTTGATTTTGTGTAAGGTATAGCCGGAGCCTTGTTACCGGCAAGTATTGTATCCTCCTTTGTAATCCTAGAGGCTCCGTAGACAGTAAACTGTGGGACTATGGCCTATGTATGTATATGTATATGTCGGGCGCTGTAAATTGTAACTTGTTAGTAAATAAATTGTATGGTTATGTTTGTACATTGTGAAATCAGTTATAATTGGTAAGATCTTTGGTTTTTGAGTAATAAACAACACAGGGGAATCGCGTGGGATATAAAGGAACCCAGGTCCGCTTGACTGGGGCTACCTAGTCAGGCGCCGGTCATGTCCCTCGATTTGGGGCGTGACAAACTTGGTATCAGAGCCTAAGGTTTTTAAGTGTCCTAGGATGTCTCGGAGCCGTGTCTAGTAGCGCCCTCCTTATCGGTGTGTTGTCGACCACATCATATAAGTTGGGGGCTACACGGGCATTTAGGAATTTACCCATTTCTTTGATATTCCAGATCGTGCGATATGGCTCAAGATATGGAGCTAATTTCCTCTCTAAGTATTACCCTCAATATTGGTAATTTTGATACCATAATATGTGAATTTGAAGCATGTAAGGTGAGATTTATCTCACCATTGAGTCCAAGTGAATCACCCAAGGACTTGTTAGAAGAATGTGATGAGCCATGGAGTGATTGGTAGAACTTGTTTAGGAGAGTACCCTTGTTCCCACTAATGTCACTGCACCACCAGATCATGTAGTATATCATCAATATGTACGGCTAAAACCCCGTCTCTTAGAAATTAATCTTCCATGGTGTCCGCGTAAATGTTGTAGGTTTAAAATATAATTTATGTAGTACCCGTTTTGTTATGTTAAGCGAATTATTACTGTGAAAATATATGTGGGAGGTACTTCTTCATTTGTTTAATATATTATTCTTGGTAGATGAGGATATGTAAAGAATGTGAACTATGTGCTAAAATGTCTTGACTTCAAGTCAAGTTTGAATTGATATTTTGATGCCAAATTTTGTGAGAAAACTTGTTATGGTTGATTCTTCCAAAATGTTGTTATGTGTACCAAAGGTATTTGTTTGATTGCGTCTAGTCGTTGGTAATGTATAAAGATGTTTGGAAATGAAGTAAGTGACTGTGGAAATGTGGTAAGACTAGATGTTGGACTCTAGCTGTGTTTGATACTTTACATGAATTGGTGTTGTGATCCGATTTTGTGAAAGATGCATTCCAATATGATCAATGTGCTATTATTGATAACTTAAAATGGGTGCAAGGGGTATGAATCACGTATTGAAATGTGAAGGCCTTAAATTGAAATTGAAGCAGCATATATTAAATAAAACTATGTGAAGTCCTATTTGCATAGAGATGTTGAAATAAGTCAAATGTTTTTGAGAAATAGAGTATAGACAATGTGTCAAGAACTCGAAATGAAATTGTACCTGGCAATATTTGTGACATGAGAAAATATGAAACGGATTATGATGTTGTTGTGAAATATGCGGAAATGATGTGAAATGTGGGGAAGAAGAGACTGTGTTATGGAATGTGGCCTAGTGCCAAGACTGATGTGATAATTATGGCCCCAAGAGCCGACGGACAAATATACGAGAAAATGGCATGATTCTTTTATTTGATAATGTGGTGATCATTTAAAGTGTTTGATTCGTAATTGTGATTTCCTTATTATTGTATGAAGCGTATAGGTGAATAATTTTATATGTGAACCCTATGGAAGGGCTATGAAATGCAACCTAGAGGTATGGAAATTATGTAAAGAAAAAAAACTATGTGATCCATTTTATTTGGTAATGTGGCGATTGTTTAAACTTTTTGTTAAACCCTTATGATTTCCTTGTCCTTGCATAGATATGTTCTTAAAAAGAATCTAAATTACAAAACAGTTCATGCACATGCACTTACTCTTTAAATGAGACGTATTATTTACAAAGTCTCCCTATCATAGTTCTATTGTTTACAACCTCCTATGGAATTGAGCTCTATAATTATGTTCCAGAATTGAGTTATAGCACTATTGATACTTCCTACTTGCTTTTTCTAAATTCTTAACAAAGGACTATTCCCGATGAATTTCTTTTAGAAACGCCTCATTTAAATTGACAACAACTGCTCACTTGTGCCTATACATGAACCATCGTAAAGTTTGTACATGTGGTGTCAAGTTCCATGCAAAGAATCCAAGATTTGTGATCCTTCTCGAGTCACTCTTTTACTTAGTTGTGTGTGTCTTATATGGCTTGATCATTCAATCTACTCTCTTACGAGTATCATCATGAGACCCTTTTCACTATCTAGTAACATATATGCACATCTCAGTGCCTATCATATGAGTTCATATCAATCAAAATGGTCACCGTGTGCATAAAGTCTCTCTGGAAAAAAAAAATTGAGATCCTCACATCCCCATCATAGATATCTTGTGTCGCCATGGTTTTTGTGCCCACTAGGAACATCCCGCAGTAAGTAGTTCACTCTGTCCTAGTATTGTGGTTGCTCGTGGCATGGTCATGTATTGCAGTGGGGAGTTAATATAGTAGAAGTGTGTCCAGCTTATAACCAATGATTATTTTCTGATTATGTCTCCACAATGTGTTAAATTTATTCCTTCTTTAGTGAATTCATTGTGCTAGTTCCTTACACATGTACGACAACCATAAAATAACATGTCCTTCTATGTATCACTATGACACTTCCTTTTTCAAGTCAAAACCTATAGAGATCTCATCATGAACATCTGCAAACCTTCAGGGATTATTTTGCACTGTCTTATTGAGTTTGGTTTTCTTCACACCCTCAACTTCTAGAATCTTGTACTATGTCGTTATCATGTGTGGAGAGTTTTACTACTCTTGGTATATCACCTTCTTGGCTAGATATGAGTGTTATTTGCCTTCTCCCTGGAGCGTAGTGTTAACTATTAGAACCATCTAACCAATTCATGCTTTTGTCCCAATATCAAGATTTCGTAGCTATTGAGTTTCACTCGTGAAAGGTTGAGATTAGATGACTTCGGATTTTTGTACATATCATGAACATGTTGATTTGAATGAAAAACAATGGTCGTAGTTTTTAGTTTCCTCGTATATGATCAATTACCAAGAAGTGTTAAGTTGTCTAGAATATGGTAATCTCATAAGCGTTCAATTCTTTTCATCCTTATAGGCTTGTGGCATAGATTCTGTGTGTCAAGTAATGTTAAGAGTGTAATTCAACTTCGTGTATTTTGAATCCCATATCACATTCAAGGTGCTAGAGTATTCCTATTCGGGGTCGACGGATTTTTCCTACACTTTAGGAAATGAGTGGTTCACGTGCTTGAGTATTCCTCCTTAATGATTCCGATTTCCCATGTACTACTTACTCCTATTCCTCATTTATGTATTAATTGAGGTAGTCACAATGATTAACCATGTCAGTATTGTTAGTAGTAACATTTTGTGTCTCTTAGTATACGACCTCATATAGTACTCTACCCAGTGCATTAATGGATTCTTGAAGAACTCCAGCCTAATCTTGAACTCTGTTATTCCTCGTTGGATTAGATCCATTGGGTATTGTAAGTTCAGACAAGTCAAATATAAAGCTTTATAATATGATCACATATATATTGGATAGATAAAGTTATGGTCAGTTTATGGTATCACATCTTAGGGTAACTATTAAGGGTCATCAAGGGTTTAGTGTGAGTGTACCCCTAAATGTTATGTGAGTTGATAATAAATGTAACATGACTGTATTACACATTAGGTTGCAATAGGTGTATGATATTCCCCATAACTGTTCCTCATGTACTTTGTGTTTCCATATGCTTATGTCTAAGAAGATAGTGATGAAAAAAATGTGGGTATGAATTGACTTGATTGAACTATATGATCATGGTAATAACCTATATGATGCACTGCTAGCAAGACTCATGATGGCTTGACTTCATATGGACTATTGATTGAAATGAAATTATATTCTTGTTGATGAACACCTTTGCGATTACATTAATGGCTGGTAAGGACTATTATGAACACATGATTGTTTGTTTACTATGAACTGACATCCTTGATGGTATGATGCCAAGTTATGGAATTGTCGGTTATTGTTGTTATCATGAATTGCAATATCCAGTGGAGTGTAAATTGTACAGTGGAAGTTATCAAAAGGTAAAGTCAATGGATAGTTATCTCATGCAAGATGTTTATCTGTCATCCTTGTTATGTATTTTTGGGAGTTGATATTACTTCTGAGAAGGTGTTATGACAATGCTTGTAAGTCAATAATGTCGTGTGGAAGGATAAATGTGTCGTGGAAGGAAAGTACTTTAGTTTGATTGAATACCAGTTAGTTTTGACTTGGAATGTACCATATAGGTATTTTGATGTAAAACTGTGCAGTCCATGTTCTAGTATCCTTATGATAATGTAGTGCTTGTAATACCGGGATTAGGATTGTGGATATATACATTGTGGTGCTATGTATAATTGTGGATGTGTTGTTGAGACGAATTTGGTGATTCCCTGGCAGGAGGATAGGCCTAGTTACAAAGGAAACTCTGCCGAAATTTCTGAACAATTTAGGAGTTAGTGAAAATTTAGACACTGGAGGTAGGTTAGAAAGGAGATGTTTGATGTTAAAGTGTTTGGGAAATACTATACTCCTCATTCGAGGACGAATGATCCTAGGGGGGGAGAATGTAAGGCCCTAGAAAATTTCGCTAAGGAATATAGGATTCTATGGTGCCACGTAGGCTAATTATTATAGTTTATGTGCTATGAACATGATGGACATCAATTAGACTTGATAAATATGAGTATGCGTCTTATGGTAAGTGGTATGAGGTCCAAATGGAAGCCCAAGTGTAAGCCAAATGGGAAAATTTTCGAAATAGGCCAAAATTCCAAATGGATTCGCATATAGCTCAACTTCAAAGGATCATATATAATTATGTATAAGGTTTTATGTGGTGAATAGCATATCAAATGAAAGCACTTTGAGTCTAGTTTCCAACGCTTCGAACCGTTTGTCATTTGGACATTCCTACACAAAGTTATGATCAAATTACCAAAGGCTGGAAAATGCGATCGTGTGTCAGGTCAAATCTGCGATCCGCATTTCTACTTTGCGGTCCGCATGTTCGTTCTGCGGTCCGCATTTTGACAGCAGATTGAACCAGTGTAGCTCATTTTTGGCTGCCAATTTTGCGGTGCATTTTGCGGCCCGCATGTCCATTCTGCGGTGCATTCTGCGATAGCATAATTGACATCGCAGGGTTATATTTTTTATTTTTATAACCCGACCCCATTTCAATACATAGGCTTTGGGGTTCATTTTGGGGTCATTTCTTACTGATTTTAGAGAGAGGTGAGAGTATTTTAGAGAGATAAGGAGGAACCCAACATCTAAATCATCCAAACCTTGCATCAATCTTCAAGAATCAAGAACCCAATAGCAAGTTCTTCATCTAAGAGGTAAGATTCTATACCCTAGGGTTTTAATTTCGAGTTTGGTGTATAAGATGAGTTATTGAGGTATGATTCTTGGGTTTATTAGTATTGTGTATACATGCATGTACAACTTAGGTTTATGGGAAGATTGTTTAACTTAAATAACTAAAGATTGGGTTAGGGAATGAAGGAAGTCTTAAAAAGGGGATTCGAAATCAAGGTGCTCAACTAGTGTTTGATAAATTGTTCAAATGAGCTTGTTTCATGAATATCTTTCTAATATGTGTTTAATTTTGTTATGTTTCATAGTAGATTGGAATTGCTAGAGTTTTTGGAGTATTGTAGTAACTTAAGGAAAGCTCAATCGAGGTATGTATGGCTAACTTTGATTCTTGTGAAATCGCCCTTATGTGTGCAATTCGTTTGGCATGTGTTAATTTGAGAGATTGTGTGTAATTTGTTGATTTTGTTGTTGGGTATCTAATTGATGTTAAACTACATGTGGTGTGGTATGAAATATGAATTGAAAGATAACAAAGGAATTGGAATTGGTAAAGAATTGTGAATAATGGTTATGATGGCCTATATGGCACCTTGTGGAAAAGAAACGAAATACTTGAGAATTGGTTTATTGTGGAAAGAGATGAAACACTTGAATTGTGGAAAATTGTTGAACATACTTGTGTGAATATTCTTGATTATGGATATATTGTAACTTGGTTGTGATATTGGCTTGATAAGTAATTAAGAACATGAAACAATGTGCAAGTTGCTTATTTGAACTTGTTGAAATTGTGTGTAGTGCCTTATCTGCTGTTTGAAATTGTTGTGTTTTAAACTGTAAGGTGGGATCGGGTTGTGCGCCGCAACATGAGGAAATAAGGTGTGGGTTGGGGTGATAAGGGTGGCCGAGGTAATAAGGGTGGTCAGGGGTAATAAGGATGGAAAGCGATCGAAATCGCTATTGAAAATTGATACAAAAATTCAATGATGTGAAATTGTGAAAGGAGACAACAGGAGAGTTTGCAACCTGTGGGGCACTGATTGCCCCTTTGTTTGACTACTTGTGTTTTACGTTATTGATTTGTGGTTGTTCTACTTGTTGATCTTAAACGTGCTTTGTGTTGAGAATTATCCGAAATGAGGAAAAATGTGGAAAACATGGTTGGCTGGCTTAATTGATTCTTGATGTAATTCATTGGCTGTATTATCATCATGATTTCTTGTTAATGGCTTGAGTTTACTTGGGACAAAGTTTGTCCATACAAACCAGTACAATTCCAGTGTATTGACGTCTCTTTTGCCGGGGAAGCTACATTCGTATTATGATTGTAGGTGAATCAGTAGAAGGTACTTCAGCTCATCGGCAGTAGCATCCTTCATCTTCCATTGCCCATTTTGGTGAGCCCCTTTCCTTTTGGGGCCCTACGTGGCTCATGCCACTCTTGTTTAGACTTTATTTTGATTTTGTGTAAGGTATAGCCGGAGCCTTGTTACCGGCAAGTATTGTATCCTCCTTTGTAATCCTAGAGGCTCCGTAGACAGTAAACTGTGGGACTATGGCCTATGTATGTATATGTATATGTCGGGCGCTGTAAATTGTAACTTGTTAGTAAATAAATTGTATGGTTATGTTTGTACATTGTGAAATCAGTTATAATTGGTAAGATCTTTGGTTTTTGAGTAATAAACAACACAGGGGAATCGCGTGGGATATAAAGGAACCCAGGTCCGCTTGACTGGGGCTACCTAGTCAGGCGCCGGTCATGTCCCTCGATTTGGGGCGTGACAGAGCCTTATCTGTTTAGAATATGTGTTGACAATATGATCCGGAGGTGTGTCCCCGAGATAGAACAATCTTTTGTTTTGCAGGCTTGTCATGCATCAACATATGGAGGACATTTTAGAGGGGTCAGGACAGCTGCGAAAGTGCTTAAGGCCGAATTCTTTTTGCCAATAGTGTTTAGAGATGCATATGTATGGGTGAAGTGCTGCAATGAATGTCAGTGAACTGGGAACATCTCCTATCGCCATTGGATGCCCATAAACCCGATTCAAGAGGTAGATGTGTCTCGTGTCTGGGGGATTGAATTCATTGGTCCTTTCGTCAGCTCGTTTGACAATAAATACATACTTGTTGCTGTGGACTACATGTCCAAGTGGGTAGAAGCTACTGTGTTACCCACTAATGATGCAAAAGTAGTGGTGGGATTTCAAAAATAAACATATTCACTCTATTTTGGACGTCACGAGCGATTATCAGCGACGGAGGCACTCACTTCTGTAATAGAGCCTTCGAAAAGTTGCTTGCAAAATATGATATACGCCATAAGGTGGCTACCCCGTATCACCCGCAAACTAGTGGGTAGGTTGAAGTGTCCAACAGAGAGATAAATAGTGTATTAACCAAGATTGTGAATGCCACAAGAACTGATTGGGCGAGAAAGCTAGATGATGCACTCTGGGCCTACAGAACTGCATTTAAAACACCAATTGGTATGTCACCATATAAGGGTATTAGGAAAGTCCTGTCACCTGCCAGTGGAACTTGAACATAAAGCGTGGTGGGCATTGAAGCAGTTGAACTTAGATATTGAAGTTGCAGGCACAACTAGAATCACTGAGTTGCATGAGCTTGACGAGTTCAGACATCTTGCTTTTGAGAGCACAAGATTACATAAGAAAGAATGAAGAGGTTACACGTCCAGAATTTTGTTGACTGACATTTCAAACCCGGGGACATGGTATTTCTCTATAACTCAAGATTAAGGATATTCCCTAGTAAGCCTAAGTCAAGATGGTCTGGTCCGTTAGGAGTGATTTAAGTATTCCCTTTAGGTGTTGTAGTGATTGCCGCAGAGAAAGAATCTCATACATTTAGAGTCAATGGGCAAAGATTGAAACTATATGTGGGCGTGAGCGGACGAAATAAAGGGTTTGAGATCCACCCAACTGAACCTCAAAGGTCGAGCGAGCCTTAAATGCGCTCACTTGCATCATGCCACAATGTTAAATTAGGCGCTACATGGAGGCAACCCACTAATGTATTGTAAATGTAATTTGTAATGTCAAGTAAAAAAAAATAGAGGTTGAGCGAATCTTGCGCTCATGCTACGTCGTGCCGCGACATTAAATCAAGCATTTAATGGGAGGCAACCCACGATAGTAGAATTTCTAACATATGGTATATATGTAGGTTAGTGCGGAGGACTTTGCATCATGAGCCTGGGCATAACATGGGTAAGGTAGGCATTAAAAGAGGTAAAAATAGTGCCTAAGGGGCAAAACAATGAAAATAACCTTGAAATTGGCATCCGGGAATAGGCTCACCGCGGTTCTGGCATAACCGTGGTTTGACCGTGGTTAGAGACTCTCTCTGAAGTTGGTTCACTGCGGTCATGGCATAACCGCGGTGGGACAGTGGTCAGAGACCCTCTCTGAAGATAGTTCACCACAGTCGTGGCGTAACTACGGTGGGACCGCGGTTAGAGACCCTCTTTGAAGTTGTTCCACCGCGATCGCAGCATAACCGTGATGGGACCGCGGTAGGTTGGGCCAGGCCTAGGTATGATTTACAGAAAACAATTTATTTTATTTTCTATTTTTTCCCTCTCCCCCCCCCCCCCGCCCTTTAATTACCCTAACCTAGTCCTACCCCATCCATACCAGACGCCTACTCTCTTCTTTTCTCTCAAATTCTCTCATCTTCTCTCATTCTTTTTCTTTCTTCTTCTTCCCAAATCCTCATTCTTCCTTCCCCCTACTTCTTCTTCTCCCCAAAACCCACTCTCTTCTCATTCTTCTTCTTCCCATAACCCAACAACCTCCATTTGTTTTTATTCCTTCTTTTTACTTCCTTTTTCCATCCAAACCCTACCTCTAAACAACCCCCCCTTCCCCAAACAAATGCCCCACCCTTACCCATCTGTCACAACACCTCAACGTTTTCCCCAAGACTCCACGGTAATCTTCAAGTAAGTTGTTCTAATTTTTCTTATGTTTTATGTACTTTACATTATGTAGTGTTTATTGTGTAGAATTTTTTACTTTGGTCGCAATGGGGTTTTTGAATCCAAAGTTTGGCATTGTAGATGGTGTTTGGGGTTTATTTCTGTAGGTGTGGGGGTGTATTCCTAGTTGATAATTTTTATGTGGGATGGGTGGTGGTAACAATTAATTTGCATTAATTGGTGGGAGCTTGCGGGGGGTATTATATGGCGGAATTGTATCATTAATAAGTGGTGTGAGGGCAATTTGGTGCTAGCGGGTGGCGAAGTCTGAGTATCCATCCGACTGGCACATGTTTCACTACCCTGATCATTATAATAAATTGATTGCTGGTACTATGGCTCGAAAGAAGCATAGGAACTCGAAAAGCACTTTCGAGGTGCCAACTTATGATGCAACCTGGTTCGTGTTCTAGGAGGCCTAGGATAGGTTTCATTCGAAAGCCACAAAAAGCTTTGTCCCGAAGATTGGTATTGACTAGGCTGCCCTCCGTGTCAAATAATCGGACATGTACGAGGAAATCCGCCGGAGAGGGATGGAGTTCTTTTTCGAGGAACCTGAAATGACCAACCCAATGACAGTTCATGAGTTTAATATGAACTATCCGAAACATATGTGCCGTTCTATGGTTGTACGGGGCAAAGTGGTAAATGCCTCGGTATTGAAGATTTGACAGGTCTTGTAGTTGCCTCTGTTCACTGGTAACACTGATTATTACCACAATTCTCCAGGGGTCGATTGGGACACTCTGATTGAGTCCAAATGCTCAGAGGGATGGCCACTCTGGATACATAAGAACATGACCCTTCATTCCAAGCCGTTTACATGGGAAGTTAAGTGCTGGTTCACCATGATTTGCAGTAGGTTATTGCCCACGGGCAACACAACAGATGTGAATAGCTTTGGGCTTTATTGGTTTGGTGCTTCGTGACCATGAAGGATGTTGATGTTACTAAAATCATTGGAGATGAAATTATCCTTCGGTCGCCTCTGATGAGTAAGGGGTTTTACTTCCCCTCACTTGTGACGAGGTTATGTCTGCTGAATAATGTCCTAGCCAGTCCTACGGATGGCACTTTACCCCCATAAATAGCTATCAGAGCGTCAATGATCATAGTCGGTAGAGATGCACCTACACCCATTAAGCTGGACGACAGTGATGATATCCCAACACCCATGGCATCAACCAGGAGGTCTTATGATGCAGTCGGATCCTCATGGAAACCCCAAACTGGGGTGGCGTTCTCCAGATAATACTCCAACCGACCCTTGTTGCCTTCTGTGGAGGAAGAGGTAGCAGAACATCGTACCTCGGTAGATAGCCTGCATGTTCGTTTGGATGCCATGTCTAGACGGCAGGTCAAGTCTGAGAGCCGGATGATGGCTTGGTTTCATGCAATAGGGAGGGCTTGTAACGTGGATCCCAACACCGTCTCTAACTCCAATTGATGACTAGGGAAGTTCTCTTACCCTTCTGTGTTTTAATTGTTTTATGACATGAGGACATGCCATACACTTTGTGTGTGGGGTAGGAGACTTGGGTTAGTGTATGTATGGTTAGTGTATATATGTACTATTTTATATGTAGCTTAGACATCACCGACTTGGCCCAACGACAGACACTTGTCGATGGGTTTCTTGAGGGCTAAGGTTGGATAAAAAAAACTAGAAAAGGTAGGAGACTCTTACTGATGACGGGCCACGTAAACAGTATTCTTGAGGGAAGTAGTCTAATCAAAAAGCCAAAAGATTTTGTTATTTTCTTTTCTTTTTAGGCAGAGTAGTAATTCCCCCTTGGTTTTCTTTTGACCACAGTTCTTTTTCAAGGGTTTTTCTTTAACCGGGTTAGGTAGATTTTTCTTTAATAGATTTTAGGACCCTTAGGACTCTTTTGGGCTAAGATGGTTGAGGGAACAATGCATCTCGTGGTGTACATACGTGCAAATACTTAAAACAAACTTGAGGGTGTGATGTCTAGGCTCATGTGTAGACTCTTAATCTTATGCCTTAATTTTGAACACCTTGTCTTACTTTGACGTTCACGTGAATGTATTGATAAACTAATTCAGAATGAGTTATATGCCAAGTGTGTGTGAGGTAATACACGTATTCTGTGCTTGCATGTGATACCTAGAACTTGCCCCGTGTGTGTGCAAAGCAAAATAGAGGTTGTTTGGTGTTAGAGATAATTTAGCCGTTTCTTGGTGTAGCCTATATAATCATGAATCCACCTGTACATATTACCATAGTTAACATCTTTTACTTATAATCCTTTTTCTTTGGCAGCCACATTACAAACCTTATTCATTTGTTTGAATTAACTATCTATTTGAACCCTTTCACCTCTCATGAGCACTTGAATTATTATGAACCTTGTAAAATTTAAGTATGGGGTGGTCGGTTTGGCTTTCGAGTGGAACTAGTTGAATAAGGAGGAAGGTGCACTATTTTGAAAAAGGAAGAGCCAATTGAGTTGAAAAAAATAATAATATTGTAGATAGAATTAAAAATTCCTAGATACGTGGTGGCTCTTGATGCAAGTGTCCTTAAAGAAGAATGGGGTAGTTACATTGATGTGAAGGTGGATATTTGGGGTGACATAAAAATGAGGTTTAATTGAGAAAATGTATGTATTAAAGTGCTTAGGGAGGTGTAGTCACTCTTATATTTAAATGCAACCTACCTATACCATAGCCTACATTACAACAAAATGAAGCCCTATTTATCTTAGACTGAACAATGCAATTAATAGAGTATTACACTAAGGGCAAGCTTATGGTATATCTGTGTGGCATATGAATATTCTTTGGTGAGAGTGAGCGAATTCGTTCTCTCTACAGTTCCTTATTGTTTGATTTCATGTGTATGGAACTTCTCTCAAAAATATGATGTGAGGGCATTTAACTCAAGAAGAAAAAACAAGTCTTCACTTATGTTTAAAGTACATAGAGTAAGCATGAGTGTGGCATGGCATTAGAGTCTTCATCTGAGGTATGACTGTTGCATTGCTTAGGTTATTCTTTCATAATAACAAGTGTGACATAAAAAGGGCAATGCATCAAATGAATAGGCCTAGAAGTGTGGTTCAACTTGCTCGAGGACGAGCAAAGATTTAAGTGTGGGGTGTTAATAATAGGTAAACTAGACTATAATTAGACCCTAAAGAACCACATATTTGTATAGTAGCTCTATGGTAAAAAGATATAACCAAATGCTCTGATTAGTCCTTTACATGCTTTGCAGTCTATATCCAATGAAAGAATCGGTGGGGGACTTTGGGAATCAATTATGGAGAAAAGGAGGCCAATCATACAATACCCACGAATTACACCAAGCGAAGGGACAAAACCAGAGCTGAACCTGGCATGCCGTGGTCAGACCGTAAAAGATTCGGAGGACCAGTCTGGCTGTGATCCTTGTGTAATCGCGGTGGAACAACGGCAAAATGCAGAAAAATCAGGGACTAAGGTGTCAAATCGGGAAAACTTGATGTAAAACCCTTATAAGATATAGAAATTCGGCCACATTAGAGCAGACTTGTTTTGGAGATTACTTTTGCAAGATACACAAGTGTGAGAGATCACCCAAATATATCATAGTTCTTTATCTCTTCTTTTTCTTGCAATTTTCCATGATTAATCTTTTCATGGTTTATCTTTACGTTATTATGTGTAGATAAATACTTTAGTCTAAGGTTTTGATGGAACCTATTGAAGGATGAACTTCTTGATTATGTTAATATAGTTAGCCAGTTAATCTCTATTTGTTCAACTACGTATTTTTTGTAGTTAATCGACATGATCCTCAATTAGCAGTGCCTATTTAGTGTGCATAACTCGAGAGAGAGTTCATATTTAGGTAATTATTGAACAACACCACTCCCAAAGTATAAGAGGGATCTATAACTGCGGGTCTAAAGGCGAGATTAGGGATAACGAAGCCTTGGGTGTAATCTAAAGTGAGCTGTAATAAACAAAGTCAGTTAGCATATCTCGGGAGAGTGCGTCTAGTAAATTATCACGATTACACGGGAGAGATTTACGGTAAAAAGAGTGCTCATGATTGATAGAGATATTTTGGTGAATCTATATGAAACATAACTGGAAGGGATTCCATCAATAGGGAAAATCACTACCTTAGAACCTTCTCATTATTGTTACAACCCAAGCATTTTTGTTTACAACTGTTTAATTATTTATTTTCAGTCTTATTAGAGATACCATTAACTATTATTTACAACGTTTGGGGAAGTTGATTCTCAAGAATCCAGTAAGTCAGACAAAAGTAATTGATAGGTTAATTCTTTGTGGATTCGACTCTGGGCTTAAATATTCAGGTTATATTTGCAACGTCTGCTTAGTCTTTTTTATAAGAGATAGTTAGGTGTAATCAGTTGTGATGTTAAAGAGTATATCTAACTAATGTCCCAGAAGATTGTTATATTTAATTTTATTTTTGGTATACTAAATATATAGATTGATGACAACTTGGATATTTGGTTAACAACAAGGACATACATTGCATTCCATGATTTCTTGCTTCCTATCAAAAATAAAAAAGAGCATACAATAAAAAATAATTTAATTCATCTTCCAAAATAATTGGTTATCAATCTCAATGATAATATTAGTTGTGAAAATCGCCTAACAAGGGAAATATTTTCAGTGAATTAAAATGAAAGTTTTGCAAGGTACATGATAGATTGAGATATCTTACCTAACATAAATAAATATATTGAGCAATTGAATGAGATGTTAACTACCAAGTTTCTTAGTGAGAGCAAAATATTTATCAGTGTCGACTCAACAAAAGATTATACTAACTGCTATCAAAAAGAAAACTTAAATATTCAACACGAAATAACATTGCACCTCACAAATTTGTTGTCAAGTTCATTATTTTTCCATATATTATTTTCATTTATGTATTTATCATAGACAAAAGAATTCTTTCACCACGACTATGTCAAGTTTATAAGGGGTTAGGTTCTAAAAATCTGAATACTTAAAGAGTTCCCATTCAATTAGGGACTATTACAAATTTGAATTTCCATAAATTTTACTATATACCTTCTTCTTCTTCCCCTCATTTCATAAGTCTTTGAAAGCCAACAGTCAAAACACATATTTTAGTAAGTTTTTAATTTCGTTTGACAACTAAAGGCCATTAATTTTTTTTTACGTGTTTTTTGTTTATTTAGTGGCTTCATGGTGCATTCGTTTTTTTTAATTGGTAGATGCTTTTAACAAGAGAATTGAAAATATTCTTATTAATTTAAAAATAAATTTCTATTAGTACATTGTATTTGTAAAATAATTTTGGAAATATAAATAAATACAAACAAAAATGTGCATAAACAAAAATGAAGAAACCAATTCGAGCGCACTGAATTCACAGTGTTTCCTTAAGGAATTTAATCCCATCCTAGTACCCAAGGTTATGGATTATTTCCTCCCAGGATAGAACGAATTACACACTAGTGTAGTGGTACTTCAAACCCCAGTGTTTCAGCGAACACAAAGTTCGGTAGCAAATCACACTTACTTTTGCTTTGTTTGATGCTAAAAGTATGCAGAAGAAGGAGAGAAAACTCAGAAAATCGTAGTAAAATTTCTGAGCAGAATAGTGTTGTATTTATAGCCAAAAATTGGGCTGAAATCTGAAGAGTCTCTTCAGAATGGCTGTTTCTGCAAAATTGCCACAACATAATGCCATTGCATAAATGGCTATTTACTCAATAAAAAAGAGGGAAAATAAAGAGGGAAATTGAAGAGGGTAGTTACTTTTCTGTTAGCAAAACAGAAAAATGGATTGTATTTAATATTAATATGCTGTTATTAAAATAAATATTTAACAACATTTTTGTTAATATTTTACTATTAACAAATAAATTTGGTCCAAAAATTTAATCAATCGGTCGATCATTTGACCAAATCCAAATCCAAATCCAAATCCAAATTCGAATCCGAAGCCGTAGCCGTAGCCGAAGCCGAGCCGAGCGAGCGACAACGATGACATCACGAGGCTTGATTTCTTCTCAACTCTTTAAGAGCTAGAAGAAGAGCAATTGCTTATATACCAATAAAAAACTTCTTCCTCTTCCAATATGGGACAATGCCCATTTACCAAGGAGGGGTACTTAAATTTTCACTCAAAAAATTTTATTTTCCCTTATTTCCCATTCACCCTCTTTTAACTATTTAATATATTAATTAAATATTTTAAAAACACAACAATCCCCCACATGAATGGGGAATGTCTATATCACGAAAGTATGCATGAAAAAAACTGTGTGATTCGCAAGTAAGGATTAATACCCATCTGGATAAGTAGGTTTCCCTTTGAACTTTTCGTAGTGAACTTATGTCGGATATACTCGATCAATCGGCAGATTTGATATCTTTGAACCGTCGAACTTTGGTGTATACCTAGACAACCACAAGTCACACAACCAACCCTTAACCGTCTTTGGTTCTCATTGTTGTGTTCGTTTCAGCGATGAACACCGCCTGGTTTCATAAGTGCGTAGAGAACTAGCCTTACAAAATTCTCCTTGAAGCGGCTAACACTTCACACTTACATAGGTGATTCCTAAACGTGTCATCCCATAGAAACACTATTTGATATACCCCGTATCAAATTTAGAAATCATTCAAAAACCTTAATGCTTTATCCTTGGCACTAAACATTGTCTTATACGAGAATGGACCAAAGGTTTATTAGACAATGTTGAACCGTCATAAATGACTTTGTTTGATCTCCTTGAACCTATATCTTGGGATCTCCAGTATTCTAGGTAAAGTTACCACCACTATGACATGTTCTCGGCCACAGTCCTATTCCCTTTGATGATTTCTCAACTACATCTCTAGTTAGACCTTTTGTAAGTGGATCCGCCACATTATCACTTGACTTTACATAGTCAATCGTGACAATTCCTCTAAAGAGTAATTGTCTAACGGTTTTATGTCTTCATCGTATATGACAAGATTTATCGTTATACATAAAGCTCCCAGCCCTTCCAATTGCCACTTGACTATCACAGTGTATGCATATTGGTGCTAAGGTGTGATGACCCGTCCCGTCGTCACAGAAATTACCAACCCGTTATGTTGTAAATTCATGTTTTATGCTTTGATATCAGTGTTAGGGTCTATCGGGTGAGTTAGGAGTGAATTGGATTAAAAATGAGGCATATAGCCTTTTTGAAGGAAACTTGAATAAGGAAAGTCAACCCGAAGTTGACTATTTGGTTAGAGGGCTCGGAATCGGATTCTGATGATTCGGTTAGTTCCGGGAGGTGATTTGTGACTTAGGGGAGCGATCGGAATTGAATTTGGAGGCCCGGTGTAGAAATATGCTTGAATTGGCTAAGGTTGAATTTTGGCGAAATCCGAACGGTAGGTGAGATTTTGATCCGGGAGTCGGAATGGAATTCCGACAGTTGTAGTAGCCCCGTTACATAATTTTGGATGTGCCTGCAAAATTTTAGGTCATTCGGACGTCGTTTGGTCGGGTTTTTGATGGAATGTGTAATTCGGAAGTTTTGAAGAAACTTAGGCTTGAATCCGTGTGTAATTGGTGATTTTGATGTTTAGGATGGTGTTTTTATGATTGGAACAAGTTTGTATCATGTTTCGGGGTATGTTGGTGGTTTTCGTTGGGGTCCCGGGGGCCTCAGGGTGAATCCGGACCATCATCCGGCAGTTTGAAACAAGAAATGGTCTGCTGTAAATTGCAGATCACTGGGCGAAATTTTAGCCTTCGCGTTCGCGAGGGCTATGTCGCGTTCGCGTAGGCTGGGGTAGGGTGAATATCGTGTTCACGAGGGATGGTAACGCGTTCGCGTATGAGGGAGTTGGAACGCATAGCGTTCGCGTGGAATTAGGCCGCGATCGCGAAGAAGGAATAAGCGAAGTCACGCGTTCGCGTGAGAGACTATGCGTTCGCGTAGAGGAAAAGTCCGGAGGCTGGGAAGTTGACCTTCGCGTACGCGTGAAGGAGTGTCGCGTCCGCGATGAAGATGAGGAAAAAGGCATCGCGTTCGCGTGAGAGGCGTCGCGAACGCGATGAAGAAAATAGGCTGGCAGTGAAGTTAAAACCAGAACTGGTCAGTCGCGGGTTTAACACCCAAAACCTCCCTTTTTGAGTTCCAAGAGAAGAAATTGATGGGAGATTGCTGGGAAATCATCGAGGTTTCGTTGGAGGTAAGTTTTGTGGCTTAATTACATCATTTTAACATGAAATCCTTGGTTAAATTTCTGTAAATGGAAGATTAAAGGTGGGTTTGAGCCCTAGGCCTAAATTGAAGAAAAACACTTATTTGAGTGGGCAAATGGAGTCCGATTTTGGTAAAGTTTATATGCCTAGACTCGTATCGAGATGAGGATTCCGAATATGTGACTTTTGTAATTTTTCGAGAAGTGTACCGAAAGTCGGGTTTTGACAACTTTGGGAATTTTGATGTAAATTGAGTTGTTTTGATTGGGTGTCGTCCCATTGGCCTAATTTGTTTTGTTTCTACTGTATTTGATCAGATTCTACGCGTGCGGAGCTTGATTCTCGTGTCAAGGGCATTGCGGAGTAGTCGTCGCGCCGTATTGAGGTGAGTAATAGATGTGGGTGATGACCAGCGGGTTCGAAACCCCGGTATACCACTTTGTGACGTTGTATAGCGGCGAGACACGTACTCTCATGCGAGTGCGGGGTCGATTGTGATTGGGGACTATGGCTTAGTTGGACTTGCTGATACTGTGTTATGATATTAGGCTATTCTTGAGCCGTCGAACCTCCTTCTCGGATGGTTGCATATTATACTGTGATATTGGCTACTCTTGAGCCGTTGAACCCCCTTCTTGGGTGGTTGAGTATACTTGTGGGCCGTGGGCCAGTCATTGGATCCCGCGAGGATCGTTATCATTGTCTACTCATATTGACATGTTAGTTACTACCATTCCGTAGCTATTTCTGTTATCCTGCTATTTCCAATCTCTGGAACGTGATATTACTGTTTTCCAACTGAAAATGATAAAAAGGTTTTCAAAACTACTTTTGAGCCTGCGAGGCTGTATTTGCATATTAGCTGACTGGTAGTGGATCGGGCTGCGCGCCGCAGCGGTACATATGTTGGATCGGACTGCACGCCGCAGTGATATTGTGCTTGGGTTGTAAGAGCCCCTACGGAGTCTGAACCCCCACAGTGAGCACGGGTACCCAAATTGGATCGGGCTACGCGCCGTAGCGGTCATATCATGTATTGCATTGCATTTAGCTACATCTGTTAGCTGTTATACTGTTTTGCTGGTACTTGTTGGTACAGGTACATTTGATATTGATTATGTGACAGGGTATTTGATTACAGCTTTACATAGTGCTTTATTGCGGATTTCTTATCTGCGCTGTCTTACCCTTGTTTATTACCACTGAGTCTGGCAGTACTCATTTTACTCCCTGCACCTTGTGTGCAGATCCAGGTACCTCTTAGCAGTGATCCAGTATCAGCGCGAGGCGACATCTGTGGGATATACGAGGTAGCTGCAGAGTCCGCAGGACCCGATACTCATTCTTACTGTCTTTTGACTCTGTATTGATGTTTCTTTCCGTACTTGGTATCTTATAAACTATTATACACTTATGTTCATTAGAGGCTCATGACTCTTGACCCTTCGGTCTATGGGAGTTGGTATATTTTGGGACTTGGTTCCCCGTTTTCGTTATATGTATCGATGTTGCTTCGTGATTTGATATGCTTAAATGGGATAAAGCGAGCTTCTAGCTCCGTTATTGTTATTGATTGGTCAGGCTGGCTTAGCAATGTGCTGGGCGCCATCACGACCGAATTTGGGGTCGTGACACAAGGGTTTGGACCAAAATGGAATATCTTCCAAGAAATTCCGGAGCCATTCAGCTTCTTCACCGGCTTTATCCAAGTCTATGAACTCAGCCCCCATTGTAGAGCGGGCAATAGAAGTTTGTTTGGACGACTTCCAAGATACCGATCCTCCACAATTGGTGAATACATATCCACTTGTGGACTTGGAATCAGTTGATCCGGTGATCCATTTGCATCACAATATCCCTCAATGACCGCAAGATATTTACTGTAGTGCAAAGCAAAGTCCTGGATATGTACTAAGTACCCCAAAACTCGTTTCATGGCCATCCAATGAGATTGACCTGGATTGATCGTATATCGACTCAATTTACTAATAGCACATGCTATATCTGGTCGTGTACAATTCATGATGTACATTAAGCAACCCAACGCACGAGCATAATTCAATTGTGATATGCTTTGACCTTTGTTTTTTGCTAATGCAAGATTTACGTCAATTGGAGTCTTTGCAACTTTAAAGCCCAAATGCTTGCTTAGTAGCATTTATATTGGCAATGTCATTACTCATTATGAGCATACATCCACATATAAGCAAACAATGACTATGTGATTTGGAATATTTTTAATGTACATACTGTGAGCACGTGATTTTACCCTACATTTGAGATATTCTCATAAAATTCAAAATAAATAATTTTTCCTTATTTTTACAATTTGTGTGAATTTTGTGTTGATTATTTCCATGTCATTTGCATATGATTAATCAAATAAAAAAAATACAAAAATATGTATTTACATTTAGAAATTAATTTCACATGTAGTGGGTATTAATTCCTTTTTAACAAATCAAAGAAAAATTTAAATTGTATTTTATGCTTTAATTGATAATTTGCCAAAAATAAAGTTAATTAGTTTAACAATTTTAATAAATTAAAATTAAATGCAAAATAGAAAAAATACAGAAAATACAAAGAAAAACTAAAATACAACAAAAAATACAAAATAAAAAAAATAAAAAATACAAGAATTAAAATAGAAAAAAGAAGAAATAGTCTAGGCAAACCAATCACCCCAGGCCTAAATACCCCTTAAACGGAGCCCAAAACGTCCAGGCCCAAGAATCAACAACCCGGTCTGGTAGCCCACTTCTTTAAAATGATGTCGTTCAAAGGACGATTAAATCCCAGCCATTCATTCGATTCATCCAACGGACGAGAATAAGGCCCTCACTTAAACGAAATGACATCATATAGAGAGGGAGTGATCTTGACAGTTAGTTGATTTAATCCAAAGGTGCAAAGCTGTCAATACGGGTTTAATATATCAACACATATAACCTGGTATTCATTTTTACCCCCCATCGTATTTAACCCTAAACCCTAGCTGCCTAGCCGCCCTTTCTCCTCTCACCAATCCCGCTGGAACACTACCGGCGGGAAACCCTTGTTTAATCAATCACCACAAAAAATACACCCCGGAATCGTCTTAACCTCTTCTTCACACCCCTCTACACCGTTTTCCTCAAAACACCCCTGAATCGTTCGTTAAACTCGCCGGAACTCTACCGTCGGTGAGTAATATTTCATCCAAACAGCCTTTATTCTACATTATGGCATTCTCAATACTGTGTTGAAGGTTTCAAGCCTTAGAAATCACCGAAAAACCCTCGAGTATGCAAGAAAGTTTGACAGTGACTAAATTGCAAGAAAAGCTATGGAAGAAAAAAAAGAGAAAGCCGAAAGAAAAAAAAAAACAAGAAGATTGGAATAGCTAAGTATCTTCTTCCTTTTCTTTCTCTATTTTTGATTTTCTTTTAGTTTTCTGCCTCAGATTATTAATTTTGTTTTAAATTTGCTAAAATTAGGTATTGTATTGAAACTGAAAAAATAAATAAAACTCATAATCGATAATTTTTGTATTAGACAAACTCTATTTTTTTAACTCTAGTAATTAGTAATTATATATAGTTAATTCGTTTGTTATTTCTGAATTAGAATTTTAATTAGTTTGTTGACTCTGAGTTGAATATGCCGACAAATTTTTAGAATAGTATATGTGAACTTGTTAGTTAATTAGTCGACTTTGATTCAGATTTTGTTAGTATTAATTATTACATTTACTTGTTAATTTCATTTGTGAATTTGTTTGGATAACATTTCTGCTTTAATTCTCTTTTTTGAAAATCAGTAGATTAAATTTGATAAAATTTAGGCATTGGTTATAGCTGTAATTGTAGTATTTTGTAACAATATAGAAAATAAATAAATAAAGAAGGAAAATGATAAAAATTAATTAGGGTTGGTAATTTTGAAAGAAAAGTGAGGGTACTGGGGGAATTTTAGAGGGTTAACTGTAATAAACCTTAAGCAGTAGGGGTATAATTGAGAAATAAAAATGGGGCAATAGTAATAAAACTAAGGGAGTGAGGGCATTGGGGGAATTTCAGAACAGTTTTATGGTAATTTCAGCCTTGTTTTAGGGGTAATATGGGTATTAAAAATATTAGAATCAGTGAATAACAAATGAAAGTGAGGGTATAATAGGAATTACAAGGAATTAGAACATGGTAAATACAACTAGAACCTTCTAGAATGGGTTCTAGTGCAAACTTTAATCAGATAAGTGTGTTAATCTGTCTAATAAAGTAAAAATGATGGGTTATTAGATAAATTTTAATTTTAAGTTTCCCTCCAAATTTAAAATCTATAAATAGGCAATTTCAGTTTTAATTCAGCAGTTTTTTGAACCCTATAAGTTTTGGAACCCTAGAAAAATTCTCAAAATATCTAATAGATTCCAGATCTGAAAATCAAGGATTTCAAATCTAAATTTTCCTTTCTAGATCCAAACCTCTTTCAAAAATCCAAAAACAATACTCAAAAATAATTGTTGATCCATTGAAGTATTTAGTTTAATATCAAGTGTAATTGATTTGGAATGGATTTGAGCTCATGTTGAAACAATGTCGATGTGTTGAATACTGTTATTCTGGTTTTCATAACTTTGGTTGATGATTGAGAGACTTTCCCTTTTACAATTTCCTAGCGCCATTAAAATTGGATTGCTGATGTGCTGTTGCTGTTGTTATTGGAAAAATTGTTGAATCCTTTTCTTCTTCTGAATTTCTCAGGTACATTTTCGTTGACTTTGAGTTGGATGTCTGATCTGCTTATATGAATCACCTATGGAATCTATGAATGAAGAGTTGGCCAAAGTTTATATTGAATTCATTTGTAGTTATCGATCAATTGATGATATGTAATACATCTATTCATGTTCGATTGTGTTATTAATTGTATGATTTGTTTTAATACGTTCAATGCTTTATTTTGTCTGTAATGAGCCAATAGACTGTTTTGTATTAGTTGAACTGCTAAGTAGTAAACATGATAAAATGATCAAATTCATTTAGTTAGGATTTGTTTTAGACTGTGCAGCTCATAATTGAGTTTTAGTATAGTTAATACCTTCTCAGTTAATCTGTTATTGTGTTTTAAATTAAAATAAAATAAAATTATAGATTAGAATTGAAATTGTCTGTATTAGCTGGACTATTGCACTTTAGATTCGAAATTATTGATTTTATACCTATAGCCTCAATAAAATATTTTTGAGTTTCTGTGTTCATTATAGTTTAGAATTGGAATGATAATTTTTTGTATATGTTAAATTTAGCATATGAAACAGCTTTTAGTATAGCTTTCAGGGTAATTCAATTAATTGTTACACTTTGGAAATAGAAGTAGTTTAAGCATATTTAGGCAACATAGCATTTGAAAAATTAAAAAAAAAAAAAAACACAGTTCTAGTTTAATTGAATCACTAGTGATAATTGAGCATCATTTTGAACAAGGTCTTTTTGTATTAAGTTGATTGAACTCAGTTCAAATGAGAAGAAGCACTCAATAATAAATAATACAAATGGTTGTAGTAAATGTAATATATTCTTATAGGCCTTGTAGTTATGAAAATTTCTCAATAATAAAGAGAAATTTCTCGTAGTTATGAAAATTTCTCTTTCATGTAAAATTTATCGGCAATTTGATTCAACAGTACATGCCTGGCCCAATGCTGGTATATGGCGTCAATTTTATTTGCTGGGCTAATTTGGAAGCCATTGTTAGCCCAGGTCAATTCATGTAGTTAAGTTCTTCTTGTTGATTTAATGGATCAATAAAATTGTAGTTCTTGTAGTTTTACCTTTTAATATAAAAATGAGATGAGCATCACCACTTTAAATATACAATTGCGGGGCTCTCAAATAAATTGCTTTATAAATCTTAGATTTGGAAGGACCGTTTAGCAAATTTTACGGTCTTTCCCAAAGTTAACAAAGACGTAGATACTTTAGGCACGATTTGTAATAATATTACCTTCTTAATACGGGTGCACATTTATGTGACCCAAATCTAAGTCTCAACAAAGTCGAAATATGTTAAAAGCCACGGGCGTACTGGTGCGGCTTGGTCCGAGATACATTTTCACGATGTTGTAATTCTTTGAAAAATTAAATAATAAAGCGGATTATTAATAAATGCACATAAAAAAAGGGAACATATATAGAAATCAAATAAAAACAAATACAACAGTTGAGCGACCATGCTAGAACCACGGAATTCGGGAGTGCCTAACACCTTCTCCCGGATTAACATAATTCCTTATCCGGTTTTCTAGTTCGCAGACTGTTACAAAGTCAAACTTTCCTCGGTTCGGGATTAAACCAGTGACTTGGGACACCATTATTTTCTCAAGTGGCGACTCTGAAATTTAAATAAATAAATTTCGTTTCGACTGTCCTTATATTGGAAAAACTCCTTCCCTTCCTTTTATTATACCCTTCGCGGGGTGTATTAAAATAAGAAGACTTTCGTAAAAAGGAGGTGTGACAGCTCTGGCGGCTCCGCTGGGGATAAGAAATAGAGAACTTCGGTTCAGGATTTAAAAATTCGAGCTCTGTTAAATTAATATTTTTGTTTATATATGATTTCCCATTATATGTTTTGATCAATGTGCTATATGTTTACCGCTATGATATTATGTGAATTGTATATAAACATTGTGCCGAAAACCCTTCTCTTCTTACCTTCGGGGATGTGCTTACTGGTTGAGACTCCATATTCTGTTAGTGTTACCTAAATAAGAAAAGTGGCCGGACAAGTTACTAAACCGAACGATCCCGCGGGTCCCCGATACATAGCCCCCTCCTCGACTCGAGTTGTCCGCTCGTGTGCACAATCTAGAACCTATGAAAAATGTCACGACCCAAATCCGGCCGTGATGACGCCCAACAATTAAGCTAGGCCAGCCAGACCAACAATTCTTTTTCACAGATAAATATCAGTCGCAAATGGACAACTTAAGAAGAATATATGAGTCAAAGAAACTCTAATAATAATAATACGAACAAATACTGAGAAGTGTGAAAACGAACTAACACTCCCAAAGATCTGGAGTCACAAGTCTAGAGCCTCTAAACAAAACCAAATAGTAATATAGAATATTGCATGAAATACTCAAGTCTGAACATAAAATAATAACTGAAAAGAGATGAGAAGCTAGGTTCTGTAAACGTTGGCAGCTACCTCAGCAACTCGATATGACTGTGTAAAAGTTGGAGTGCTCGTCTACCTCTCCTAAGTACCTGAATCTGCACACAAAGGTGCAGAGAGTAGGGGTGAGTACTAAGTACTCAGTGGGTAACAAATATATACAAGTAGCTGAAAGTAAGAAATCTACAGATGTCGCGACCCGGATTTTCCCCCAACATCGGGATCGTGATGGCGCCTACTCGAGGTAGCTAGGCAAGCCACTTTATTCACACTATCTTGTTTTTAGCAATATTTCATATTCAATTTAGCAACCAAAATCATAACCTTAATTAAATAAGTACAGAAGACTTTATAAAAATAGAGATAAGCAGTTTCAAGGTAAAACAATACTGAAATCCTCTACCCAAGACGTGGAGTCACCAACTTAATAACTACTACTGAATACTACACATAAAGGTCTGAAAGAAATATAACATAATCCGTTTGTCTCGGAACAAAGAGACTACAGCTAGTAACATAAGTAAAGGAAGAGACGTCGGGCCTGCGGACGCATGCAAGCTACCTCGGTCTCAATATGCTCAACTTCCACGCAAAGATCTACTGCTGCTGCTCCTGATCGAAACCTGGACCTGTGCGAAAATGCACAGAAGTGCAGTATCAGCACAATCCGACCCCATGTGCTGGTAAGTGCCTGGCCTATCCCGGCGAAGTAGTGACAAGCCTAGGACCGGATACCCACATAAACTTGTGCAGTTCTATATATATGTACACCACAAGATAACATATATATATATATATATATATATATATATATATATATACTCCCTCCGTTTCAATTTATGTGAACCTATTTCCTTTTTAGTCCGTGCCAAAAAGAATGACCTCTTTCCTTATTTGGAAACAATTTACCTTTATGCAATGATTTATAGCCACACAAAATAAAGGTGACTCATTTTACACCACAAGATCAAAAGTCTTCTCTCTTTTCTTAAACTCCGTGCCCAGTCAAATGGGTTCACATAAATTGAAACGGAGGGAGTATATATATATGTACACAACAAGATAGCGAGAAATTATCAAGTAACAACTCAACAAGGAATAACACAAAGGAACTCAACAGTTAACAACAGTTATTAAACCAACAAGGAAACCCAAAGTATAATGGAAAAACATGTAATATCAAGTCAAGGAACAGCAAATAGTTGCACGACATCACCCTTCGTGCTTTACTCTCATCCTCACCAAATAAGCAAATAAAGTGCACGGCATCATCCTTCGTGCTTTTACTCTCATCCTCACATCCATGGTACGGCATGGTCCTTCGTACATGGTTCAATAAAAAGGCACGACATGATCCTTCATGCATAATCAATAACATGGCACGACATTAACCTTCGTGCATAATCAATAACAAGGAACGACATTAACCTTCGTGCATAATCAATAACAAGGCACTGTATTAACCTTCGTGCATAATCAATAAATCAAGGCACGTCATTAACCTTCGTGCATAATCAATAAATCAAGGCACAACATCACCCTTCGTGCATTACCACTCTTCCTCACCCAAATAACAATCACGGTTAAGGGCAGAGAAAGAAAACAACAAAATCATGAAATGTCCCGGCAAGGGACACAATAACCATCACAACAAAGTCCCGGCAAGGGCAATCAATATCTCACTTCACAACAAGTCCCGGCAAGGGAGAACAATAACAATTCTAAAACCCGGCAAGGGTTCAACAATATATCTTCAAATATGTCTCACAAAGAGTATTAACAATGACTCACGGTCATGCAAGATGCCAGTGTATGGATGCTTGTCACCACAACCCATACACCACACTCGATCACATAGCACATAGCAAACAATCCTATTCCCTCAAGCTAGGATAGAACAAACACTTACCTCTAGCCTTGAAGTCCAAATTATGCTTCAATTATAGCTTTTTCCCCGAATTTCCGCTTTCAACTAGCTCGAATCTAATCACAATTGATTCCATTATATTAATAAATACTAATTAACTTGGTTTGAATGCTTAAAAATGGTTTTCTCAAAGTTTACCCCAAAATTTCCAAAAACGCCCCTGGCCCCACGTGGTCGGAACTCGGGGTTCGGACCAAAATCCGGTTACCCATCCCGCCATGAGTTCAATTATATGATTTGTTTCAAAATCGGACCTCAATTCGAGGTCCAATTGCCCAATTCATGAAAAACCTAGGTTCTACCCAAAAACATGGATTTCTACTATGAAAACTTTTGATTCTTATTGAAAAACATTTTTAATGTTGTTAGGAATTGAAAGAATTAAGTAAAAAGTGACTTACAATTGCTTTGGAGTGAAATTGCTCTTGAGAGGTCGTGTGTGGTGTGTGGGTTTTTGAAAGAATGAAGAATGAGCTTTAAAATTCGTTTAAGTATAAAATTGCAGAGCTGCGGATATCGCAAATGCGAACTTTTGTTCGCATTTGCTAACATAGCAGGCTTAGGGACTGTCAGCATCGCATTTGCGACATTATGTTCGCATTTGCGAACTAAGCTGAATTACTGGGGCCTTCGCATTTGCGACCATTTAGTCGCATTTGCAAAGCTGGACCATTTACTGAAGGCCTTGCATTTGCGAGGTATTGTTCGCATTTGCGAAGATTGGTTCGCATTTGCGAACCAAGGCCAGCCTGGGACTTCTCGCAATTGCGAGAAAATCTTTGCATTTGCGAAGCCAACAACTGGGTGAAAAACCAGCAATGTAAAAATTCAGAATTTGAACCAACGGCCTACCAAATCTTTACCCGAGCCCCACGGGCTCCCAACCAAACATGTACACAACATCAAAAACACATTACAAACTTGCTCGCGCGATCACATCGCCAATATAACATCCAATTAGTCTAATCAAGCCTCAAGTTCATGGTTTTCATACTTTTGATCTTCAAAACATTCAAACTTGGAACTCAAGGTCCAAAACATATCAAACGACATCCAAATGTCACCAAATTTTGCAGAAAGCACATATATAATATTTAAGACTTGTACCGAGCATCGGAACCAAAATACGAGCCCGATACCAAGGTCATTTAACTCATTTTCCTTTAATAATTACCGCAAAAACAATTTCATAGAAAAATTCATAACTTGGGCTCTAGGCCTCATAATTCGACTCCGGACGCATGTCCAAGTCCCATATTTTTCTGCGGACCTTTCGGAGCCGTCCGATCTCGAGTCTGGGTCCGTTACCAAAAATGTTGACCGAAGTCAACCATATCAACATTAATATCATTTTTTTTCAAATTTCTCATAGAATTCACATTTTCTATCACAAAATCTTTCCGGCTACATGCCCGGATCGTGCACGTAAATCGAGGCAATATAGGATGAGGTTTTCAAGGCCTCGGAAGTGCAGAACAAGTGAGGAAAATGAGTGATGACCCTTTCGGTCGTCACATCCTCCACCTCTAAAACAACCGTTCGTCCTCGAACGGACAAGAGAAGGAAGTACCTGAGTCGGGGAATAAATGTAGGTAGCGGCTCCGCATATCAGACTCGGACTCCCAGGTCGATGCCTCAGGAGGCTGACCTCTCCACTGGACATGCACAGAAGGATAACTCTTCGACCTCAACTGTCGAACCTGCCGGTCTAGAATAGCCACCGGCTCCTCCTCGTAGGATAGGTCATTGTCCAATTGGACAGTACTGAAGTCTAACACATGTGTGGGATCGCCGTGGTATCTCCGAAGCATAGATACATGAAAAACTGGATGCACGACTGATAAGCTAGGCGGCATAGCTAGTCTGTAAGCCACCCCTCTCACTCGGTCAAGAATCTCAAATGGGCCAATATACCTATGGCTGAGCTTGCCCTTCTTCCCGAACCTCATCACGCCCTTCATAGGCGACACTCGGAGCAATACTCGCTCACCAACCATGAAATCTACATCTCGAACCTTACGATCCGCATAAGTCTTCTGTCTGGACTGAGCTGAACGCAATCTCTCCTGGATAGTCTTGACCTTATCCAAGGCCTCCCGAACTAAGTCTGTGCCCAACAACCGAGCCTCTCCCGGCTCAAACCATCCGACTGGAGATCGACATTGCCTACCATACAACGCCTCATACGGGGCCATCTGGATGCTGGACTAGTAGCTGCTATTATAGGCGAACTCTGCTAATGGCAGAAACTGGTCCCACGAGCCTCCGAAATTAATGACACAAGATCGAAGCATGTCCTCTAAAATCTGAATAGTCCTCTCGGACTGACCATCCGTTTGAGGATGAAAAGCTGTACTCAGCTAAACCTGGGTGCCTAACTCCTGCTGGACTGCTCTCCAGAACTGCGAGGTAAACTGTGTACCCCGATCAGAGATAATAGATACCGACACCCCGTGAAGTCCAAAAATTTCTCTGATGTAAATCTCTGCTAACCTCTCCGATGAGTAGGAGACAGATACTCGAATGAAGTGTGCTGACTTGGTCAACCTATCAACAATGACCCAAATAGCATCAAGTTTCCTCCGAGTCAAAGGAAGTTGAGTAACGAAGTCCATACTAATCCGCTCCCATTTCCACTCGGGAATTTCAATCCTCTGGAATACACCACCAGGCCTCTGGTGCTCATATTTCACCTGCTAACAATTTAGACACCGAGCGACATACGCAACGATATCTTTCTTCATTCTGCGCCACCAATAGTGCTGCCGCAAGTCCTGATACATCTTCGCGGCGCCCGGGTGAATGGAATACCGCGAACTATGGGCCTCCGCTAAGATCAACTCTCGAATCCCTTCGACATTGGGCACACAAACTCGACCCCGCAATCTCAATACCCCATCATCATCTAGATTTACCTTTGTGGCACCTCCCCGCTGTACTGTACCTCTCAAATCACGCAAATGAGGATCATCAAATTGCCTCTCACAGATGCGCTCTACTAGAGAAGAACGAGCGACCGTGTAGGCTAACACCCTGCAAGGCTCAGAAATGTCTAATCTCACGAACCGGTTGGCTAAGGCCTAGACATCTAGAGCAAATGGTCTCTGACTGACCGGGATGAATGCAAGACTACCCATGCTGGCAGACTTTCTACTCAATGCATCGGCCACCACATTGGCCTTACTTGGGTGATATAGGATAGTAACATCATAGTCTTTCAGCAACTCTAACCATCTTCGCTGTCGTAGATTCACCTCCTTTTGCTTGAACAAGTACTGTAGGCTTTTGTGATTAGTGTACACCTCACACGTCACACCATATAGATAATGCCTCCAAATTTTTAAGGCATGAACCACTGGTGCTAACTCAAAGTCATGGACTGGATAATTCTTCTCATGTATTTTTAGCTGTCTTGAAGCATAAACGATAACTTTACCATTCTGCATCAATACCGCTCCAAGCCCTGTACGAGATGTGTCACAGTAAACTGTATAAGGCCCTACACCCGTAGGTAGTATCAACACTGGTGCCGTAGTCAAGGCTATCTTGAGCTTCTGAAAGCTCGCCTCACACTCTTCTCACCGCTGGAACTGGGCACCCTTCTGGGTCAACCTGGTCATCGGGGCTGCAATAGAAGAAAACCCCTCTACAAATCGACGGTAGTAACCGGCTAACCCTAAGAAACTCCGGATCTCAGTCACTGAAGCTGGTCGAGGCCAATTCTAGACTGCCTCAATCTTCTTTGGGTCTACCTAAATACCTTCCACTGATACGATGTGGCCCAGAAATGCCACCGAACTCAACGAGGACTCACATTTCGAAAACTTGGCATATAGCTGATTATCCTTCAGAGTCTGAAGAACCACTCTGAGGTGCTGCTCGTGCTCTTCCTGGTTGCGGGAGTATACCAGGATGTCATCTATAAAGACTATCACGAACAGATCTAAGTAAGACCTGAACACCCGATTCATCAACTCCATGAATGCTGCTGGGGCATTGATCAACCCGAAGGACATGACCAAGAACTCATAATGCCCATATCTAGCGCGAAAGGCTGTCTTAGGAATGTCAGCCGCCCTGATCTTCAGCTAATGGTAGCCTGACCTCAAGTCTATCTTTGAGAAAACCCTCGCTCCCTGGAGCTGGTCAAACAAATCATCAATCCTCGACAATGGATACTTATTCTTTATTGTCACTTTGTTCAATTGCCGGTAATCAATACACATCCGCATCGAGCCATCTTTCTTCTTCACAAACAATACAGGTGCTCCCTAGGGGGAAACACTGGGCCTGATAAAGCCCTTCTCAAGAAGGTCTTGCAACTGATCTTTTAACTCTTTTAACTCCGGCTGGGCCATACGATAGGGTGGAATAGAGATGGGCTGAGTGCCCGGTGCCAGATCAATACAGAAATCAATGTCCCTGTCGGGTGGCATGCCCGGCAGGTCTGAAGGG
>JASVEL010003462.1:0-33922 GCA_032618575.1 Nicotiana noctiflora
CCTTTGTTGATACTTTAAGTTTTTTTTGGTGCTAATTGTGCTTCTCTGTTGGTTGTATCAGTCCCTCCTGTTGGTGTTGGTGTTCTTTCTGGTTTTCTGCTTTTTCTTTTTCTTCTTTTATGAATTTCTTACTTCCCTTCATTTCATGCCCAAAATTCTTATATTTCTCGCACAATGTGGGCTTCCATTCATAATACACCTCTTGTTTAATGATTCTTCCTCATTCATCCTCAAACATTATAGAAATTTAAAAATTACAAAAAAGTAAAAAAATAAAAAATAAACAAAAAATTGTGCAAAATTGGGGGCAGGGGTGGGGGCAGCGGGGGTAGAAAAAAATATAGAAATTTAAAAATTACAAAAAAAAAAAGGTAATTTTTTAGGGGTGGGGGTGGGTGGGGGGTGAATAGAAAAAAATATTTCTCAAGAGAGGGCATGAGGTGGGACTAGGTGGGTGGGTATGGAGTGGGTTGGTGAGGGTAAAGAATAGGGCGTGGAAGCTTGAGAATGAGTTTTGAAAAATGTTTTGTTTTTTCTTGATAAGAAAATATTTTTCTCCAATTGGACGAAAATAAGTTGATACGAAAATATTTTCTAAAATATTTAAACCAACTAAACATGAGAACATTGATCAACTTAAAGTATTTTCTAAAATATTTAAACCAACTAAACATGAGAACATTGATACAGAACACACCTTAGTTAGTGTAGATTGTCACCACATTTTTCCCTACATAAGTAATTATTGTTGCACAGCTATTTTGCAAAACCATACAAATTAAATGAGCGAGAATTTCATTAAAATGCAACAATCGAAGGTGAAGTATATATACAACAGGAAGATGAAAATCATTCTATATTTTTTACAGGATAAATTCGATGCAGCTTAATTCTCTTTAATTTCTAACGATTAAAGGCAATAGATAATACGGCAGCCAGCACAAACCAACCTAAAAAGAAATATCCCACCAATCTTGTTGGTTCCACATCCTCTGGTTCCTGCAATCGTGTTTATATTACAACCACAAATTAAATGTAAGTAGAAAATATTCTTTCACCATTAAGAGAAGGATGTAGTCAAATGGGTGTCATACTTCCGTATTTGAAAAATATTTAATCTTAGACTTTGGATTTACTCTTAATGAAAATATTTTTATACACACAAATATTAAATATTAAACTCATAGATTTAAAATTTTCATAATCACAAAAGAAGTAATGACATGTTAAAGATCAAAGTTTCAAGATTCTTCATTTTTTTCTATACTTCGTGCCAAATGAAACTATGTTGCATAACATCATAATATTGATAGAGCTTGAATAACAGCCAAAAAAATCTTACGAAAATTGAATAAAATAGATATTGGGTATTTTAGAAAAATATTTCCAATTTAATTTAGCAAAAAATAAGTTGTAATTCTACTGGACTTAGGGATATATCTTTTAATTAATAAAATAAAAAATTTCAAAGATGTTTATATTAGCCAATTCACAAATTAGAGGAGTAGTGGTGCGAAATATAAAAATAGTCAGATTTACCACTGGTCGTTGAAAAATAGCCAAATTTCAAAAGTCATCGAAATTTAGTCACTTTTTATGTAAAGAGAAATCTGAGCGAAAACACTGTTCAAAATCCGAAAAATACGTCCGCAAATTTTATGGGAGTTCCAGCATAAGTATGCTTGAACTCCCCATATTTTAAGGGAGTTCTAGGATAACTATGCTGGAACTCCCGAAATTTTTACGGGAGTTCAAGCATAATTATGCAAACTCCCGCATATTTTACGGAGTTCCAGCAAGTATAAATATACAGTGTAATATACTGGAGTTTGGAGCACTGGTGCTCCAGTCTCGCACAAATTTTACAGGAGTTAGCAAAGTGTACCGGTCGTACATAAAATCCACCAGAACTCCCGTAAATTATACGGGATCGGTCCCTATTGCAGCAAAATAGTGGCTATTTTTCATTGAATTAATAAACGATGGCTATTTTAGATTGACCAGTGTGAAAACTGGCTATACCGTGATATTTTGACGGAGTAGTGTCTTTATTACAAAATGTAAATTAAATTTTGAATTATAAAAAGAAGGAATTAGTACCTGAGGAGGAGGAGTTCCTGTAGACATTGGAGTTTTATCAACCTCAAAAGGCCACTTGTATTTATCTGGTGCCTCACTCCTTACCAAGCTCCAATCATACAGCCTTCTCTCCTCTGGTGTTGACAAAATTGAATATGATTCCTATGCCCAAAACCAAAAATAATGTTTAAAGGGAAAAAGGAAAAAAGAAAATAAATAAATATATAATTAAATACTTTTAGGAGCTCAAGCTTCTTGTTAAGCTCCTCTTCTTCCAATCCCTCATTCATAACTTCTTCAACCTTCTTCTTGTATGCAACTGGTACCTATATTGTAGGCAATACAAATCAAATACTAAGAAAACATTACAATTTGTTCTTTTTCTTTATGATTATTTTGTTTTCAAGGGGATTGTGTGGACCTCATTGTATGAACATTTTCTTGGAAGTCCAAGTCTGTCATAGTGATCTATATCTGTTATTGCTGCATTCTAAAATAAAATTTATTAGTCAAATGATACATTCTATTCATAAAGAAAAGAATTTAACTCCGTCTAAAGAATTTAGACATTGGATCATCTAAAAAATAATTATATTGTTGTTAATATTGTAGTAGTAGTACTTTTTACCAACTACTACTTCTGGTCCATATTACTAAACATCCCTTAAAAAATACATGTAATAGCCTTAGTATATGATTATATGTCTAAACAACAACAACAAAAACCCCCTACTTGGGGTAGAGAGGCTGTTTCCAATAGACCCTCGGCATCCTTCCCTCCAAGAACTTCCCACCTTGCTCTTGGGGAGACTCGAACTCACAACCTCTTGGTTGGAAGTGGATGTTGCTTATCATAAGAGCAACCCTTCTTGTCTTATGATTATATGTCTAAAATGCGCTTTATTTCTTTTAGATATCTCACTTCATTAACAGACCGGACCACAAGGGTCAATTATACTTAGTCTTACCCTGTATTTCTGTAAGAGTATATTTCCACAGCTCAAACCTCCAAATCAAATAGCAACAACTTTACCAGTCATGCAAAAACTACCTTCCACAATATTTAAAGAAAGGGAAAAAAAAATAGTTAGAACAATAGTAAAAAGAGCACCTATGCCAAGAAGAGCCTTTTCAACATTAAGAGCTGAGATTATAGAAGGTGGTCCAGGTGGAAGTTCAACAGACGAGATTTCATTAGCTGTTGCTGTAGCGGTTTCAATGGATGCATCGCTGCTTTCGGAGTTTTGAACGACAAACAATTTTCTAATCTGTTTGGTGGAATTACCAAAATAAGGAATAGAGATAATTACAGGTATATTGTAATTACTAGAATGATTTGTAATTGTTGGAGATGATAGGAAATTTTTGCTGGAAATGTAGCGACTTGCCATCTCTTCTTGTTACTCTGTTGCATCTTTCTGCTCCTTCTTCACATTCTGTTATCAATTCAGATAAAGGATTGGTAATTCAGCGCCAATCATTTTCTTGTCGTCATATGGTAAATTACACATAAATGTTGACTACTAAAGATAACCCGGTAGTATACTGCTGATAATTCCTGCCTGTCGCGCGGGTAAGAGTGGGTATTCCGACAATTCGGATTGAATATAAAAATTTCGATTTTCAGATTAAAGAAATGACAATCCAAATAAATTTGGATCGGATCCGATTAGATTTTTTAAATTTGGATTTGGATTAGTTGGTTTAAATATTTTTGATTTTTGATTTTGAGCTTATAAGTTAAGATCTTTTTTCTTTCTACTATAATAAACATCCAAATGAATTAGTCATGTTAAATTGCCTCAAAAGTTCCTTATTTTTACAGCAATCATCCAAATAAAGTATTCAAATATTAAATCATCATCAAGAAAATACAACAAAGGCATTATAAGGCTGATAAGAATTTACAATGGTAAAATCATATCCAAATAGAAAGTATTCTTGTAGTAACTTAGTAATTAGTATTGAATAAATGAGATTATGTGTAATGGTTAGGATATTGGACTTGTTACTATTGATATATGAATAATAGGCCAAATATAACATATAAGTATATTGGATTTTCGAATATTCAAATATATGAAGACCAAACCCAATATCCAATCCGAAGTTCAAAAAATTTAACTTCAGCGTGCATTAGCATTAAATTTTAGCTTCAACCTGAAATAACTTCATGCTACATTAGCATGAATTTTTAGCTTCAACGTGAAATGACTTCATGCAAGTGTGATTTTGTAGATAAATCTGGACAAGTTTTTGGGTTTTTTATGAAGTTGTTGAGAGGAGAGGAAGAGAAATTTTTCCACGAATGGGGTTGTCGATCACGCGATTAATGTATTGATATCAAGGGTATAGTTGTCATATTATTACGGGTTAACACTATCTCGACCTTGAACTACCAGAGCGTTATAAATATTCGGCATCTTGCCCGGGGAAAAGGTTACATCTTGTACCGGACCGATAATTTGGACGACACGCCCCGGGTTTTTGTCGGTTGGCTACCAAATCTGGACAAGTTTCTGGGTTTTTGATAAAGCTGCTGAGAGGAGAGGAAGAGAAATTTTTCCACGAATGGGGTTGTAGATCACACGATTAATGCATTTATATCAAGGGTGTAATTGTCATATTATTACGAATTTTTTGTCTGTTGGCTACCAAATCAATAATTTTTAAAAATAAGGTACATGTTAAAAGGTGACACAAATATAAGATACGAATACAAACCCATCCCAAGCGCCTCTTTAGATCACAGTCTCACTCATTAGTTGCGCTAGGTGCATGTAGTAGGCCCGGTTGAACTGGTATATAGCATTAATTCCTTTTATGTATTTTCTCCTGTTCTCCCTAAGAGCAATGCTAAATGCACGTCCTTCTGTTTGATAATGCTCAAGTACATATGGTCTCTCTGCACTACTTCTATGCATCCACCAAGCAGAGACTACAAATCTCAAAAGATTCGAGAATAGATCTTTCAAGAGAAAATCAAAAACAGTTGGAAACTTTACTAAGGTCAACAACAGTTACAGTGTGAATATAACATTTCCTTGGACCATTAAAAAGAGTATATCCCTAGAGGAAAAGTTACTGGATAATTTCCCATTTACTTATATTATCTGAACGAACACTGCCACAAGAGAAAGCATTTGAGTGCCAACCTGGGCAATCAGGGCAATAATACATCAAGCTATTCTAAATTCTATAGCACATACAAGTAGTTTTTATCCTACAAGTTAAAACAAAGTTTCTCAAGCTCTGCTGTACACTTAGATGATGGTTCCGCATAATGTAGACACCACCTTGAATGCTGATAAAGGGGTGAGCAACCTGATCAAATACCACAGGTATAAGCTACCTCCCTTCAGTACGAGTTTGTTTCTTTCATTAAAACAGTTGCATTGTCATGGTAACATTGCTTCACCGGTTGATGTAATCATCTGTACATCTGTTTCCCCAGCTGTTCCATTCGTTGAAGGATAGTCTTTGGAATCACCTGCAGACATAATAATATAGAATATAGAATATTTAGTTCAAGTTACAACAGTACTGCAACAATAACTATGCAAGCAAGTTGAGCTCGGCTATATCAATCCTCATTAGCCCATGTTGCTCCATTTAGGCTCATCTCAGTTTAATATTATACTTCCTCTGTTTCAAAAAGAATGAACCTAGTTCCTTTTTAGTCAGTTTCAAAAAGAATGAACCCTTTCTAAATTTAGAAACAAATTAACTTTGAAATTCTCTTTTACCCTTAATGAGATGATTTATAGCAACATAAATATCTATGGATTATTTTAGACTACAAGTTTCAAAAGCCTTCTCTTTTGCCTTAAATGTCGTGCCCAGTCAAACAGATTCAAACAAATTGAAACAAAGGGAGTATAAAATAAGGCCTCTGACAAAAAGAATAACAAGTGTCTCTAGTTCTTTTCTGTATATTTTCCATTGGCATATCTTACATGAGTAAATGACATTGGACCTAAAGCAAATATACTAACATGACTAAAACTTAATCCAACTAATTGGTATCACCTACATAGATCTTTATCTTCCTTTATGCCCAATCTTTCGCTAAGTTTTGACAATTCAAGGTTGTAAAACAAAACTTACCAAATATGGAATCAATTGACCGTCTAGGTGAGGTACTCCTCGTAGGATCTGAAAATACAAATGAAGAGTCAGATCACTCACAGTATTTCAAAAGCAAAGAGGAACTTCACAGATACCACATGCCAAATCAGCGTACAGGGGAAGGTTGGGTGGGTTATCCAGACAGTAATTTCATTTACTTGGAAGTATAAGCAAATAAGCAAACAAATAGTAGCTTTTAAGACACTATAGACCACTAACAACACGAGCATAAAAAGCATCAGCTGAATACTGGAATGTCCAAACTGGACTTGCTTGTGATGACAGATTTTCTGAAACCAAAATTAGCGAAGAAACCAAAACAGCTTTGGGTTTAGCAGTTATGAATGGTCCCAGGTAGGTAATGATGAGGCAATTTATCAGCACAGTAGTCCACTTTAACCTCCACTTTAACCCCCTGCCCAAGAGAGAGAGAGAGAGAGAGATGTGGTGCAAGTATGACTCACCTGAATTGTTGCGTAGTGCTTTGACAGCATCAAAATTTTTGTAAGTATAGCCAACGAAGCTTAAATCTTTGGGTGTCAATGATATCTACAAAACACAAAACAAAGGTCAGATGCATTTCTAAGAATTTTGAGGCAAGATATATTACTTGGACTTTAATTTGCACATAGAATATAAAAGGGGAGCGAAGATGTTAGAACCAAGGAAAATAGGGAAGTTGAGACAGAAGCTTGAAGATTTACTAGAAATAACTCAAATAAGCCTGATGGCAACTTGAAAATTGAGCCCAAACCAAGCTTTTAAATGTTCACACAACACTCTGTTGAGATACCCATCCACATTAGCACCTACGTCTTGTCCCGTTTCATTATTGAGTCGAAAAGAATGGATATCTTTAGACACGTAAAACTTCAAACTTCGAAAAGTATTTTCTCGTGCATATGTAATAGCCTATATGTCCCAAAAGGAACATGATGCACCCGGCCATTTCTGTAAATCATATTAGGATGAAACAGCTTTCTTTCGACATTCAGTGAAGATGCCTAGGTTCTTTGAGTGACTGCTGATTGAAAACTAAATCTAGGGATGGGACGATCCCGAAAGAGAGGCTTTTCTTCATGGTTATGAAATTACTTTGATCAAAAAGCAAGTTGATGATGCCATAAGTCAAACACACTTTTAATTGGATTATCACAAATTGACATTTAGAAATCCTAGAAAATGACCACATCATACTATTGATTCATACAAATTTAGGAGAAGAACGATCAAAGCAGATGACAAAACCCACACTACCAATTCATATTAACTGGAACACATGGATGTCCAAATACATAGGTTTCATCTGACTGTGTATTACATAATATACGTATTTATTATAAGTTGATTTACAATTCCTACTACAAAAGTCTAAAAGTGAGGTTATGGGGTACAGCTTGTAGATTTACAGAATAATTTTAGACAGTATTATTTTAATTTAACCAGGAACATAGATACAATTTTTAAGCAAATTTGAAAACCCTCCCTTTGTCCCTCTTTTGCTCTTTGCTGTGCTAGTTAAGTTCAGTCGTAATGTTAAAAGAAGGTTACATGAACTTTGATAGCAACCAAATCTTACCATATTTGAAAGGTATTGCAATAGATGACGGTGAGAATTAATGCTTACATACCTTCCGAGAAGGACCTGAACCAGATCTTGCTGGTGTTGGAGAATCCATCTAATGAAAAAGCCAGAATGCAAGTTATTAAAAAAAAAAAAAAAGCACACTCATAAAGTATTGGATAAAAGAAAAGACAAAAAGGAAAAGTATGTATGCATCAAATTACGTCTACCATCTCATTTAAATATTTAAACTAATTAAAAGGGAAAATTTCTATGTACTTCATTATGTCGTTAACATGCCTACTTACATGCGAGTCAGATTCCTTTTTGTGAGCCAAGAACATGAATATTTTTTACTAGTGGTAAGATTCCAACTTAAGACATTTGTCTGTTATGCTAACATATCGAATACGGAGTAGTTTGCATCATTCCTTCTAAACGCTCAAGAAGCTAGAGGGACATTTGTTATTTCATAAACAATACAAAGAAGAATGGCATGTATGACTTGGTAGAATTTCATATGTTTTTAACAATACGAAGAAGAATAGCACGTGTGACTTACTATAATTCCATCATAATACTGCAGAAGGCACAAAATGTAACATATCTTCTCATAAAGAGGATTGAGAAGAGTGAGATCAACGACAAGAAGGTTGAAAATGACAAACCCAAAACTAAAGGTACCAAGAGATGTTTTTCTAGTATGCCCAGAACTATACACCACCAAACCCACTATATGTGGCTAACATAAACTAGAGAAAGAGATAAAGGAGAAACTCAACTTACATACTACATCAAGCTTAGTAAATTTGGAGCATTTTTAAAAAATGTAAAATTTTACTGATATAAAAAAAGGAAACCCTGATATGAATGGGATACAAAAGTAGAGAATTAAGAAAAAAAGTATGATTCTCTACAAAGGAGTATCCAAACACCTTGCTAACCAGGATATCAAGGTACTCCAAATAATCTTAAAATTTGAGCATATAACTAGTTTAATGAGAAAATCATCACACTATTGTCCATATGGATAACAAAATCGCAGAACGGGGTAGATATATTGGAAAAGAGCTGGAAGCAGAAATCAGAAAGAGAAAGTGGAGTTCATAGAAAACAACTGTTCAATAACTGTTATTTAATAGACAAATGGACGAACAGGAAGGAATCCTGCTGCATCTTTGTTATTTTCTCTTTTTACTAAAAATTCTCTGCCACTGCTTTCCTCGTAGATTCTGAGAAGATAGTGAAAAGAGAAGGTTGTAGTTTGTTTATCAGTTAATGCAGATAGCAGGAAACTTAGTTATAATATCATATGATTTCTTATCAACTGGATAATCAGAGAGCAACTGTACAAGAGATCCAAAAGCATAAAAAGAGTGATAATTATGTGTCATTTTGGTACTTATCCAAACAAAATGTGCGCCATTGGTTATGTAAGAGAAGATTTTTGTACACAACCTCATCAAACTTCATAAAATTCTGGGTATCCAGCTCCCCATTAACTTCTGGTTTGAAGGCTGCCTCCATTTCATAAAGCTTATCCCACAAAATATCCTTGAACCAAGGATGAGCCTGATAAATGGCCACTTGGAATATGTTTTACCAGAAGAAACAGAAAATATGTGATGAAACAATTGAATGTAATTGATTGAGATAGTACCTTAATTTGGTTTGCACCTCCTCCCGTGCCAAGTCTATGTTCAACATCACATAGCAACCTGCAAATGAGATCCTTTGCCTCAGCTGACAATTTGGCATCTTCGGGAAATTTTAGCTGATTTCTCCAATGGACAATCTGGAAGCATAAAACACATAGTCGAGATATGATAAGATCAAAAGATGTAGGCCACAGAGAGGTATATAGAAGGTGTTTGGATAAGCTTACAAGCTGATTTGGCTTAGCTATTGTTTGGTAAACACCAAAAGTACTTATAAGCCAATATCAGCCAAAAGCTATAAGTTAGTTCAACCTAACTTATAAAATTTTATGTTGAACCAGATTTTTCTTTTTTTTTTCTTTTTTTGTAATTTCCAGAATACCCATCCCAAAATAAAACCCCTAGATCTCTCCATTAATTTCTGCCATTTGTCCTTCTCCCTAATTACAAAGTTTAGTCAAATTATTATTAGGGTAAAAGCTTTAAGATATTTCAGTCATTTTAACATTTTTCCCCAAACATTTTTTTTACTGGTTAAATACAGCAACAATATTAAAAACACAAAGAAAATACTCTGTAAAAGAAGCTCCTATCTATACAGAAATTGATTCCTGTAGTGCATTGATGAAATCTAACATACTATTTTTCATCCTTTACATCCTGTGTTGCACCAATAAGCCATAACCAGAGACACTTTTATTTTAACATTTGTACAGAGGCAGCTTTCCCTTCAAAACACCTAGTATTTTTTCCCCATATATTAAAAACTTATTATCAGTTTCATCACTCTATCCTAACACGTCATTGCTTCTTATTTATATCAGTTCAGCATTAAAAGTTTTCTTCAAAGCGGTCTCATAGTCATAGCTAATAGCAGGTGATCATGTAAAAAGAAAGGCAATAGTTACACTACACTGAGTTCCATACATTGATGGCATGTCATCAACATTCCTTTCTCACACTAAACACTGGTTTGTAGTACTGGAAACATATCAATGTGAACACTATACTTCTATTCCACTTTTAAAGCACAAATAAAAAAGTTAAACTCACCGGGGCCACATTAAACAATCAGTGACTTTCAGTACTAGGCACAAAGGTCGGATCAGGTGTTCAACTAGCCTCCAATAATATATCAAACATGAACTAGGTTATCACTTGGACAAAATCCTGTACTAGGTGGTAACTTGCACTTCTCAACCTTTTTATTTTCCTCTTTTCATTGATTTTAACTGTGAAAGTAGAGGGTGGCCGATCTGCTCACACAGCACCTCTGAAATACTCTAATCAAAACGAAAACACAAAAATAGACAAGAGGAAGACGGAAAAGCAGGAAATATGCTACCTTCCTGCAAGTAGTTATTGGATCATCAGAGTAGAACGGAGGGTAACCAATGAGCATTTCGTACATAATTGCACCAAGGGACCACCTGCATGTTGTAAGGCAGATAAAAAATGAGAAATGGATGCAGACAATCCTCCCACGATTGCACTGGTGGCATTATCAACTCTAGCAATTATCAATAATTTTCCCCACATTTCACCAACTTACACAGGCTCTCTACATTGGTATTTTGGATGCTTTTGGAAAAGATTTATGCATACTAGACATTTATTAGCAGAGAAGCCAAGAATCTTAGTAATTTCAAAGAATATTACTGACTATATATAATGAAAAGACTAACCAGTCACACTCCATTCCATATCCTTTCTTCAACAGTACCTCTGGAGCAATATAGTCAGGCGTACCCACTGTTGAAAAGGCCTTTTGACAGAAGAAAAACAAAATCATAAAATTAGTGTCAAGACTTAAGTATCTATAAATGTGCAAATACAGATTCTATCTGACAGTCAGACCGCCATTTGCAATGAAGTAAAAATTCTTCAATTCACTCACACACGGGCCATAATAACATCTAGTTCCTGTGGTAATTCTTCTTTATGTATGTGCATGTGTTTGGGAATGTGATCTCTAAAGCTCATAAAAGAAAAAACTTTAACAATAATACTCTAACAAGTTACTTTACGAGCTGAGCTTACAGCAAGCAGCAGCTTTTATACAGCACATGGTTATTAATCACCTTTAAATGTCAGATTGTACTTGATGAAAAATAGAATAACAAACAGAGAATCCAAATGGGATGCTGATGGATGTATTTCCATTGGAAGTACTGTTTCCATTGGAAGTACTGTCTACCAAATCTTAAGAGGTTAAAACACAAACCTCCCGTGTTTAAATAACATAAGGCGCTCCTCACGTCCAATTGTCTTTTCCATGGTTTGACTTAATGGGGAAGCTGTCATATTTTAGAGAAATCATTGATTTCCTTACATTATAAACATTGTTGTCTTACATAGTACAGCATTTCGGGATTAGCCTCAACTCCCATTAGAAACCTAAATTGCAGGACATGTTGGATTTGACAAACAAGTCAAACAGTCCCATATAAGTTGTGCAGGAGATACATCATTGAGCTGGAAGTAGGAAAATATAATTAATCTAAGCAGAGAACCTTCATGATTTCAGAAAGTCCTTACCTTCAATCCCAATTATGTTTCCTCCTTTAATAACAGAATAACTGCATAATTTAACTATTCCCACAAAATCCAAAGAAACAGAATGCATTGTTTAAATTATCATACCAATTTCCTCCTGTTCATCTGCCAATGCTGAATCTGCTCACGAGGGCTTCTCCAGTTACTTCCATCATTGGCATCTGGGAAGCTGCTATCAATGTCCATCGGGTCCCTGATATTCTCATCATCCATAGCTTCATTTTCATTTAATGTAGATAGTGTTCTACAATCAAGAGGCTTACAGAGACCAAAATCAGAGAGCTTCATGTGACCCTTTTTGTCCAGAAGAAGGTTGTCAGGTTTGATATCTCTGGATGAAGAAAATGGGCAAATATGAGGAAGAGACAATTAGTTAGCTATAAAGTTTGTACCTCAAGAGAAAACTGTTATAGTTACAATATGCTGTAGTCCTAAATAAATTTCAAATTAATAATCTTTACAAGTCAAAAGTAAATGATGCACCTGTGAATGTAATTATGCTTGTGAATAGATTCTATAGCTAGGACACTTTGAGCAATATAAAATTTAGCTACACTTTCTGACAATGTGTCTTCTCTCATCAGCAGTGTCATCATGTCACCACCAGGAAGATATTCCATGACAAGGTAAAGATACTCAGCATCTTGGAATGAGTAGTATAATTTCACAATACAATGGCTGGCCACTTCTGCCAGCAGGTTCCTTTCTGCTCTAACATGTTCCACCTGCAACAAATGCAATTTGTCAACATGGACAATGGGACAGCAACAACAACAAAAACTCAGTGTAAACCCACAAGTGGGGTACGGGGAGGGTAGTGTGTACGCAAACCTTACCCCTACCTAGTGAAGGGTTTAAGCGCTGATGCAAATGTTCATTCTATAAGATAGGAGAAAGGCTCTTTAAGATCATAGTGAAGGGAGGCTCACTAGGTATACTTCGCTTAGTGAGCGCTTAAACCCTGAAGGGAGGCTCACTAGGAGGGACCAACATGATGTAAATGTTCATTCTATAAGATAGGAGAAAATGTAAAGATATGTGAAACTCTCACCATCACTCATTTAAAAGGATAAGTTTGGTATTTTGCATACATTTGGCTTAACTGTCAAACGTTTTCTTCAACTTTTACATTTCGTGCCCAATCTAACACCTTCATCTCAAATGGAACGGAGGAAGACTAATTTTGACAGGAGTTCTACCATGGCATTATGAAGAATTTGATTTGCTAAAGAACGATTTTTTTATTATTAAATGCATGTTTTCTTAAAATACTGGCCCCACCTTCTAGAGGGAGGTTTATGATACTTACTAGGTATGTTATACTCTCTCCACCTTCTCCATGTTTCCAGATCCCGATAACCATCACAGCATTACAGCTTGAGCACCAGTTCTTCCACTTGTATCTTTGGTGGATTTTTTTTTTTTTTTTTTTTGATAAGGTGAAGATTTTATTAAAAACAGTATCAAGCTGATACTGTAAAAATACAAGGATATTGTTGGCTTAAAAGCATTAAAATCCTAAACAGTCTAGCATGCCCAGCATATCATGAAAATTCATAACAACATTTCCATCTTTCCAATAGTACAAATAATGTAAACAAATGTATTTCACATATTTCAGCTGCTCCTTCTTGCCTTCAAAACACCTATTATTTCTTTCTTTCCATATCGCCTAAGCTATGCTAAGAGGAATATCTCTCCAAATCTTCTTTAAGGATGCTTCTGGACATGCAGGTTCCCAACACTCTAATATATTCCTGAATTTCTTAGGACTTGCCCAAAGGATGCCAAAGTTAGCCGTGAACATGGACCACACCTGCCAAGTAAATTCACAATGCAAAAAAAGATGGTCCACGGATTCACAAGCTTTCTCACACAAGTAACACCTGTTGCATATTATCCAACCCCTTCTCATCAAATTTTCTTGAGTCAGACATGCTTCATGTGCTACTAGCCAACCAAAACATGCCACTTTTGTTGGGACTGTGGTCTTCCAAATCATCTTCCAACGCCACTTTTGGGCTTGCACCGGCTGGGTAGCATTTAGTATTTTGTAGAGTGAACTAACAATAAAAAAACCTTTTTTACTAGCTTTCCAGAGTAGGATGCCTTCTTTTTCTGGTGATAACACCACTGATTGCATCTTCTGAATAAATATATCAACCTCATGCATTTCTCTGTCGAAGATATTCCTTCTGAACTGGAAGTCCCAACCTGTATCAGTAAACATATCAGCTAAGAGAATTTTTGGATTATTGGCCAATCTGTACAGGTTGGGAAATTGAATTTTCAGCAGACCAGAACCATCCCAATTATGTTCCCAAAGTCTGATTTTTATCCCGTTGCCCACCCTCAAGCCAGCATACATGTTAAATTTCTCCCATAGGTTACAAATCTGTCTCCAAACAGCTATCCCATATGGGGTCTTTACTGTTTTAGGTGCAAAGAAGCCCTCTTTTCCATATACTACCTCCACCACTGCTTTCCAGGGAGCTTTTGTCCCATCGTTTAAGCTCCATAGCCATTTGCATAGCAAGCTTTGATTGTGAGCTCTAAGATTTCTATCTCCCAGACCCCCTTCTTTCTTATGTTTTGTCACAATGCTCCACTTTATTAAATGATATTTTCTCCTTTCTGTATCACCTTCCCACAAAAATTTCTTCCTAATTTTATCAATTTTCTTCTCCACACTAGCTGGTATATGAATCAGAGACATTAGATAGGTTGGTATTCCATCAAGAACACTGTTTACTAATGTCAATCTGCCCCCAAGTGAATTGCTGCTTCCAAGGAGCCAACTTGTTTTCACACTTGTCAATTACTCCATTCCACACTGATTGTCCTTGAATTTTGCAACTAAAGGCAACCCCAAATAGGTAGTAGGAAACTTTTCAACCTTGAAACCCATTATATCAGCTAACATATTAATATCACTATCAGCATTCAAAGAAAATATTGAACTCTTGGCCAGGTTTACTTTTAACCCCGTCACAGCTTCAAACGCCAACAGAACCACCCTCAAGTGAAGCACTTGATTTCTATCAGCCTCACACATCAACAAGGTATCATCAGCATAAAGACTATGAGAAATTTCTATACTATTTCCTGAATGACCCTCCATTTTAAAGCCTTTTAACCATCCATTTCTCAGAGCACTTTTAATCATCTGACTCAATACCTCCATTACTAGAAGAAACAAGTAAGGAGACAGAGGGTCTCCTTGCCTTAAACCTCTTCGAAAACTAAAATAACCTACTGGACTACCATTGATTAGTATTGAGAACTTTGTAGTGGAGACACAAAATTTTATCCATTGAATCTACTTGCCCCCAAAATTCATCTTTTCCAGCAACTTCAGCAGACAAGGCCAATTGACATGATCATAGGCCTTTCCTAAGTCCAATTTGAACCCCAGAATTCATTTTTTGCTTACTTCTTTGTTTATCCAGGCTGTGTCCCAATACTTTCATTGTATATTTTGATACTCTTAGGGACTCCAGATTGTCCTTCTAGTTACCTATGTCTAATCTGGATCACATACCTCATTATGTTACTTTTGGGGATGATTGTTGGCACGGCCCCTTTATGAGACGGGCGTGTTGAGTAGGGGATTTTCCGATATCTTATAAATGTGATGTGCGTTGAAATATTGGTGCCTAATATGGTACTTAGATTATGATAGGGGTTAAAGGATAAGGGTTCATTCGACAGGGAATATGCTGTTGTATGTCTGTGACAGCCCCCTATTTTGAGTTGTGTGCACAACAGAGAGAAATCTATTTCATATTCACCAGAAAGAGGTTATGATGATGCGAATCTCTAGGAGTTCACCAGTGTAATTTGTATTGGTGGCTAATAAGGAACTGGAAAAGCTGCTGGAACAGTGAAAGGAAAAGCTGTTGGAAAGGTTGCAAAAAGTATGACATGCACAACGGGCATAAGAGGCAGTGCGGTTGGATATTCCAACAGATAATATATGCAGTGTCATGTCATGGCAACATTTCCCAAAAGAGGCTCAGTGCTGTTAGAATAATAACTGTAAAGAGGAATGATGCTGAAGGAACAATAGCAAAGAAAGAGACGCAGAAAATAAAAAGAACTTCTGAATTACAAGTAATGAGGAATGTTTCTTAAATCTTGGGATGCTTCACTCTGACAAGATCATTATTTTCAATAATTAAAATATTATACACAATTCTTTTAAATGATTCCTAGACTTTACACTAGAAGGGGTATTTCCCTAGAAGTATTGAAAAGCCTACTGTGCAGACTTTTTTATCACAGGCCACTAGGATTATTTATCTTGGAAACTTGGTCTCTCGGAAACAAAAGGGATTGACATAATGATAGGTCTTTGCATTAAAGTTAATATTTCTTAACTGCGGCATCAAAGAATGTTAAATTCATTTTATCGTCCTCTAATAACAGCGTTGGAGCAACCATCCGCCATTCAGCACAGCCCTCCCTCCCAAAAGTAATGGTACAGAAAAACAAAGAGAATAGAAGATAGAGTAGAAAGTTTAAAGATAGTGCTTCCTCATAGAAAGTTCAATAGTTGCTTCATCGCACATACCGCAGACATACATACGACAAACAGCAACATATGCTGAACGGGCCCCTGCTTAAGAACATTGCAGAGCAGCACCAGCACCAGGGACTTGTAATATCCAGAGCCATCTTAGTGCACTCACTTTCCAACTTAAAGCATTTTCTTTTCTTTTTCTTTCTTTTTTTTCATAACTACCAACTTAGAACTATGTTGCGCGAACTCTCCAAAATGTAGTCGCACCCGTGTCGGATACCTCAAAAATACACTACTTTTGGAGGATCCGACACGTATCCGGCCACATTTTCGGAGAGTCCGAGCAGCATAGACTTAGAATCTGTGTGAGCACTCACTTTCTAACTCTCAGTTTTCTTACCATCATATAATGCATACTTTACTTTGTCCTGTTCAGCACCATCTTAGTGTTTGACTGCTCTTACTTTTTTTTAATCCTTGATTGTAATGCTAGTGCCATCCCAAAGGGCAGTCTTATGCACCCCTGGTGGGTGCATTTAATTAGATATCCAAATACCGCCGAAGTGGTAGTTCTTGACTGCACTTACTAATAAAAGTCTTACTTCTCTCCCCAAAAAAGAACAAGGAATACATACCTTGCGAGAGAACTTGGAACAAAAGAAAAAATATAAAAAGGAAATATTCCTCTTCTGACCTGTCCCCTTATGAGCATTTCAGATTTCTTCAATTTCTTCATAGCATAAATATTGCCTGATTTCTTCTCCCTGCATAAACGAACCTGCAGAGCCAAAGCATCAATATTATATCAATAGGAATACGTTTTCATGAATTGCTAGATTCAGATTTAGGGAAACCATCCATGTAAACAAAAGATGTTTTTTTTCCCAGAGGCCACAGGACACTATTTCTAGAAGAGAGATGTTTGGACGCTAGAGGTGTACCTGATGCCTGCGTTAGGTTGATTAAGGACATGTACGATGGAGTAAAGACCCGAGTGAGGACGGTAGGTGGTGACTCGGACCATTTTCCGGTTATGATGGGGTTGCATCAGGGGTCAGCATTCAGCCCTTTTTTGTTTGCTCCGGTGATGGACGTACTGAGGTGCCACATCCAAGGGAAGGTACCGTGGTGCATGCTATTTGCAGATGATATTGTATTGATTGACAGACATGAGACGGTGTGAAAGCGCAGTTAGAGGCATAGAGGCAGACCCTGAAATCTAAAGGTTTCATTGAGCGGGACCAAGACAGAATATTTGGAGTATAAGTGCAGTGACGAGACTCAAAGAGGGCAAGGGGAGGTGAGGCTGGACTCGCAGGCCATTCCTAGGAAAGGCAGTTTTAAGTACTTTGGGTCTATTATTCAGAGGATGGGGAGATTGATAAGGATATCACACCTCGTATTGGGGCGGGATGGATGAAATGGAGACTCGCTTCCGGTGTTTTGTGTGACAAGAAGGTGCCACCAAAACTTAAGGGTAAGTTCTACATAGTGTTGGCCAGATCAACAATGTTGTATGGGGCTGAGTGTTGGCCAGCCAAGATCACTCATGTAAGAGAAGAAGAAGGTAGCAGAGATGAGGATGTTGAGATGGATGTGCGGGCACACCAAGTTAGATAGGATCAGAAATGAGGTTACTCGCGACAAGATGGGTGTGGCCCCTATTGAGGACAAGATGTGGGAAGCGCGGCTTAGGTGGTTTGGTCATGTGAGGAGGAGGAGCACAGACGCCCCGGTGAGGAGGTGTGATAGGTTGCCATTGGAGGGCCTATAGAGAGGTAGAGGTAGGCCAAAAAAGAGGTAGGGAAAGGTGATTAGGTAAGACATGGCGCAACTTCAGCTGACCGAGGACATGACCCTTGATAGGAAGGTATGGAGGTCGAGGATTAGGGTAGTAGAGTAGGTAGTTTAGAGTGTTCATAACATTAGTATTGGCACGCAGTCGCGCTTTCTGTTAGTAGTAGGTTTTTATGACTAACCGTTGTTTTCTTTCATTATTGATCACCTTACTGTCTTTTTTTTTAAAGAATGATGATCACTTTACTGTCTTGTTGTTTTTATTCTGCTTTTATATAGCTTTTTTAGCATTGTCCATTCATGTCTATATTTTCCTTAATGTGGTGCTTATGCTTTCCTGAGTCGAGGGTCTATTAGAAACAGCCTCTCTTCCTCACAAGGTAGGGGTAAGGTATGCGTACACACTACCCTCCCAAGCCCTCACGGTGTAGAATAAAACTAGGTATGTTGTTGTTGTAGTCGGGAATTGTCCCAGCATTTATTCGAGGCTCCATAGATAGTTGGGAAGAGTTGAAGTAGTAGCATTATACACGACATACATGAAAAGATATTTATTTTACTTGGTCTCATTGTTATTGTTTGAATTGGAAAAATGTTCCAACATTTAACTTTAAAATATATATGATTTTTAAAGAGTTTCTCCAATTAAATTAGTTTTCGTGCAGATAGTTTGGGTGCATCATATGGGTTGGTTCGCTTGGATCGAGTAGTGGGCGGGTGTCATGAATTTGAGTCGTGACAGTTTGCCTCGATACGAAGGTTAAATTAGTTTTCATGCACATGGTTTGGGTGCATCGTATGGGTTGTTTCGCTTGAGTCAAGTAGTTGGCGGAGTGGGTGCCGGTCACGAATTTGGATCGTGACAGTTTGACTCGACACGAACTTTAAGATGGATAAGAAAACTTTTGAAAGATATATGAATAGCTATAAAATCTTCTCAATAAAGGTAAAATGGGAAAGTTAAAGTTAAGTGTTCCAAATATAGAAATGTGCCATGCTTTTTTGAAAGGACCAATAAGGAAACGATGTTAGATAAATTGGAAAAGGGGAGTAATAATTATACCTCAACCAAAACTAGTTAGTGTCGTTTTTTCCCATGTAATTTCAGGTCTACCTAATCCATTTTTACCACCTTCAATCATTATAGTGTTGCACTCACAGACCATTGCATTGGAGGTCTGCGTAAAAGGGCAGCCTGGTGGACAAGGCATCCCACGTTCATGCAGGGTCCAAGGAAGGATCGCACCACAAGGAATATGATGTAAATAGTCTACCCCTACCCTAATGCAAGCATTAGTGGTTGTTTTCAAGGCTCAAAACCTGTCACATATAGGTCACACGGAGACAAATTTACCAATACTCTAAGGCTCCCCTTCCTTTTTGAAGGTCTACGTAAAAATGGAAATAAGTTGGTGTTTTACCAACTTATCTCTTCTTTGTACTAAGGACCCGCTTAGCCATAAATTTTGCCAAAATAAACTTGGTTTTATTTGGCAAACACTCGTTTGGCCATAGATTTTGCCTATATTTTGGCAAAATCCTAAATCCCAAATGTCAAAACCAGCTCAATAGCGGGTTTTGGGCCAAATTCCTCATAATACACATGTTTTTCCAAAATAAACTTGGGAAATATGTTTTGAAAACGTATGTCCAAACACATCTTCATCTTCAAACCAAATTTCACCAAAATCAGATTTTTCAAAACCTATATTGCGCGGACTCTCCAAAATGTAACCGCACCCGTGTCGGATCCTTCAAAAATGCACTACTTTTGGAGGATCCAACACTTATCCGACAACATTTTCAGAGAGTCCGAGCAACATAGTTCAAAATAAATTTGGGCATCTATGGCCAAATGCTAGATAAGACTTTTGTATGATTTTGTTAAGAAACTAAGGTATATGTTGTGGTTTATTAGCATATTTCAGGTATTATGTAATTTAGAGAAGATACGGAAAAAAATAAATCAAAATGAGTTAAAATGGAAAATATTTGTTGCCAGATATTGCTCTCTGTGATCACTGAATGAATTCATTGATCGCGAACTTCATGGAAAATGTCCATCCCGAACACGGATGGGCTGCAAACACGAAGAAGGACGAGCTGGTCAATGGTTGGTCAAGTACTCTACGCGATCGCGAGTTGGAAAGAATCGCGGTCATCCCGAAAGATGCCAATCAAGAACGCGAAGACCTTTACGCGAACGCGATGCAGAAAAGCCTGGCCAGCGCCTGGTCAAATGGTGAAAATGAACGCGAGGTGCAATACGCGATTCCGATCCTTTGCAGTGTTGTTCAATGCGATCACAAAACTTTTCTTCGTGATTGCGATTCATATAACTGGGCGACCAATCAAGACAAAACCGTCATTTCACATTTTTTGCACACAACCCACTTAATACTCGACTCAGCTCATTTTGGAAGATATCTTTGGCAGGAAATACAAGTTTTGGACCTAGGGTTTCTTGCACCACACGTGGTGGTTGAAGATTTGAATGAGAAATTTCTTACTCCTTTACTCATTTCTTCAATCTCTTGTTATTTATTAAATATCTAAGTGTGTAGCATTTTATTCAATTACTTGAAACTTGTTTAGGGAACTATTCATCATTAAAGTTTGCATTAAAACTCTTGTTATGCTTATGCATTGAATGAGTTCTATTAATTATGAAGTGATTTAATTGTTTCTTTAATTATTCTTGTTCTTTAATATTTCCAAAGGGATTAACTAACCCTAGGACCCGCCATAAATCGAATTAATCTTGGAAAAGGCAAACTCGAAGTTTTGAAAGATTAATTAACAAGAACTTGAGGCGTTAGTCCTCATTTTATAGATTCTACCTAGAAATAGGATTGAACTACTTGTAGCCATATTCAAGTGTACTTAGTTCTCTTAATTATTTTAGGGATAATTCAACTAGGAAGTCTTGTTAATCTTCGAAAGAAACTAATATAGAATTGTTATCTGCGGCTAATTACCATAAACTCGCTCATATTTGTAAAATCGTAAAATACATTGTATCGTTACTTAGGTGTAATTCTCCTTTTAACCATGCTTGTAGCTATTTGCTTTCTAGATTAGTTTATATTTACGTATTATTTATAATATTTTCTCAAAAACCACTATTAGTGTTTGGCTTAGCATAAAAAACAATAATTCTCTTACTTGCCTAATCGCCTACATATTGTTCCCCGTGAGATTCAGACCCTGACTCATAGTTGGGTAAATTATATTGCATGCGACCATGTACACTTACTCTTTAAGGAGTGGATTTGAGCATCATCACATGCAATCTTGTCTCATCCCATCCTCCATGTGTGCTACTTGCACTCTCAGTATAATGTGATCGGTTGCCCAAACTACAAACAATAAAAATTAGAAGGCCTGCTACTTGCACCCTATGTCTAATGTAATAGTTGGCCCAAGCTACAAAGGATAAACATTAAAAAGCCTTTGAAATAGATAGGCAGTTGGAATGGTCGCAGCTGGAATGGGCTACTGAGGATAGCAACCACGCTGAGATTTGATTGGTCAAGAGAAAATAAATGCAACAAACCTAGATTGGGTTGGGGTCTATGGAAGAAGTGGGTAACAAAGCTTAAACAACTGCTACAAACTAGTTTCTGAGGTGCACTATTTCCCATGCAAAAATAGACAACAGCACTGCCAGGTGGGAATTTCATCTTGCAGACTTAGTAGGCTTATGAAATAAGGAAATCATCTTTATTTATAGTTGTGATCCGAAAAGGGGTGTGACAGTAGTCATGTATTATCCTTTAGTGTCTTGCCTACACTACAAGAGTGAGCTTGAGACAGCAAACTGTTCCATGACTTACTGTTATCATCTTGTCAGTAGCTAAGCATTTATATGAATATAATGCAAATGAAAATGGAAATTAAAAGATTGTGAAAGAGAAACAGATGAACTACTAGTATTTGCAATAAGCTGATCATTTTGTTTAAATGGGAATAATAACGAACCTCGCCAAAGGCTCCTCTGCCAATAATTGTTAGAAGCTCAAAGTCATCCACGCAAATCTTGTGCCTCCTCAGTCTCATATATTCTGTCTCCTTTCGCTCTAGATCCTTGATCAGATTCATCTGCTCCTCTTTAGGCACATCTGAAGATGCTAACTTTCTCTCTAGAATCCAGCGCCTATTGTCAGTCAATATTGTGTTAGAACAAAGGCATAAAAACAACAACAATAACAACTACCCAGTATAGTCTCACAGAGTGGGGTCTGGGGAGGGTAATAAGTACGCAGGCCTTACCCCGCCCGAAAGGACAGAGGGGCTGTTTCCAGACAAGGAAAAGAAAAGAAAAGAAAAAAGCATTAGTAACTCCAGCATGAATGCCATAAATAATTGTGTAAACATAAACCATAAATAACATGGCAAGCAAATGGAAAAGATAAACAAAAACAAAAACAAAGGGGGCACATAAATAATTATATGACCATAAACCGTAAATAAAATGGCATGCAATAGCAACGCCCACCCAACCCCCCTGTTAGAACAAAGGCATACTAAGATCTATTTTAAATAAGACTAGTTCGGACATATGTAAAAATGCAGTAGTGAACTTCAATAAGCAATGGTAAAATGTTGTTGAAGTTTTGTATCAAAAAATGTAGTTGATGTTTAAGTTGCTACCCGTGGATAAACATTGCAAATGTAGGTTGGTATATGCAGTTAAAGCAACAGAAGGAAGAGGCACAGACAACAGAAATGACATTTTCAGCACAATAGGGACAAAAAATGTCCTGGAATGTGGCAGACAGGGGAATGAAAAGAAATACTTCCCCAAGTCAATGCTAACCTCAGTGCTCAAACGACGGAAAACAAATTACAAGTGAAATGGTTGATGCACCGTGGAAGACTGTGCAAGCCTGTCCGACATCTCTAGAAGAACATGCAAGAGGAAACTTTTATTCACGTACTCTTCGCCCAACTTTAAGGGTCGTTTGGTTCAGACCAGAGATACTGTAATCCTGGGATTATAATCCTAGAACTATAATCCCACATCATATATGGGATAGCTAATACCAAGATCGTGGTATAAAATTCATTCTGGTATTAGCTAATACCCACAACCGAATATGGGATAAATATAATCTCAAATTTTATAACGAAATTAGTATCCTTCTCCAGGTAACGAAACGATCCCTTAACATTTGCCTTTTTCCCTTTTTTATCCTATAATAAACTTAGATATGTCAGAGGAGTTAAGACAATTGTGCAGCAATTGCAACGTTAATGCGCCGGTCCCTCTATGGTCTAAAGCAGTCTCCTCGAGCCTGGTTTGGTAAGTTCAACACCGTTATTCAGGAGTTTGGCATGACTCGTAGTGAAGCTGATCACTCTGTATTTTATCGACATTCTGCTTCAAATCTATGTATTTATTTGGTCGTTTATGTTGACGATATTGTTATTACCGACGATGATCACGATGGTATTAGTAAGTTGAAGCAACACCTCTTTCAGCACTTTCAGACTAAGGATCTGGGCAGATTAAAAAAAAATGGGTATTGAGGTCGCTCAGTCTAGCTCAGGTAAGTATGCCTTAGATATTCTTGAGGGCATCTCCTTGCTCCCATCCCCCATAATTGGGGCAATTTTGAGGGAAATTGTCCTTCAACCCTCCCCCATTTTTGTCCTCAAAATGGGGGATGAATAGTGTTCCCTCAAAAATGGGGTACACTATTCATCTCCCCTATTACTATTCACCATTATTTTATTGTTATTTTATTATTTAATCTTTTATTTTATCTCTTTATATACACTTAATGATGTTTATGTAATATTTTTATAATATTAATATTATATCTTAACTTTGATGTATAATTTTGATAAATTAATTTTCGCGCATTTATTATTTTTATGTAAAATTATATGTACTTAATTAATCTTGTATCGCAATGATTTCACTTTTTTTTGAATTATTAGTTAATCTATAATAATTGCTTACAAATTATATTATTTAAAATTTTATGGAATTTTTTTAATTATGAAAATTACGAATTAATAAAATAAAAGATGAAATTTGTTTTAATGAAAATTAAAAAATAAAATTGAAATGAAAGATAATAATATAATATAGAAGAAAGAGAAGAACATAAAAAAGTTTGGGGGAAAAATGGAGGAATGGTTGGAGATGGCCTGAGGAGACAGGAATGACAGGTTGTAGACCTGTTGACACTCCGATGGATCCAAATTCTAAACTTCTGCCAGGAGTCAGGACAGGGGAGCCTCTTAGCGATCCTGCGAGATATACGCGGTTGGTTGGTAAATTAAATTATTGTGACTAGACCTGACATTTCCTTTCTTGTGAGTGTTGTGAGTCAGTTTATGGATTCTCCTTGTTATAGTCATTGGGATACAGTTGTCGCATTCTTCGGTATATAAAATCAGCTCCAAGCAAAGGCTTATTGTTTGAAGATCGAGGCCATAAGCAGATCGTTGGATACTCAGATGTTGATTGGGCAGGATCACCTTCTGATAAACGTTCTATGCCTGGATATTGTGTCTTAGTAGGAGGAAATTTGGTGTCTAAACAGAATGTGGTTGCTCGATCTAGTAAAGAAGCAGAATATCGAGCAATGGCTATGGCCACATGTGAGCTAATTTGGATCAAACAGTTGCTCAAGGAGTTGAAATTTGGTGAGATTAGTCATATGGGACTTGTGTGTGATAATCAAGTTGCTCTTCATATTGCGTCAAATCCAGTGTTCCATGAAAGAACTAGACACATTGAGATTGACTACCATTTTGTCAGAGAAAAGATACTCTCGGGAGATATTGCTACAAAGTTTGTGAAGTCAAATTATCAGCTTGTAAATATTTTCACCAAGTCCCTCACTGGTCATCGTATTAACTTCATATGTAACAAGCTCGGTACATATAATTTATATGCACCAACTTGAGGGGGAGTGTTAGAATAGTCGAGTAAATAGGAGTAAATAACTCTAACCCTAATCCAATATGTATTAGGAGTAGGATATGTTATGTGTGTATATATAGGGCTCATTGTAGCATTGTCAATACATAAATAATATTTTTCTCCCGTGCATTCTCACAAAAATTATAGGTCTCAACATAGAGATATACCCCCAATGAATGGCTGACTACTGACTGGTTAAGGCATAGGAGGAACAACCTAGAGTCCCCAGTTCAAATCTCACTTGTGCACCTATCTTTGTGGGCATTTGCCTGGACACTGTTGCTACCCGAGAAATAGAGATGTGACTTTCAATGACATGAGAGAACAATTACTTATACTTGAGTCACCACACAAATGCCAGGTTCTATTTTACGATAGTGGTGTCCGTACTAACTTGTGTGCACCTCGACTATTCCATTTGTAGACCTGCTACCTTCCTCCAGCACGGCATCCGGTAACTTCTACTTACCAAGGCTTTTAAATGAGAAGAAACAATGACCTAGTTTTATTTGTCTGCCTTGGAATTTGAACTTGAGACCTCATGGTTCTAGATTATATATCAGAGAAACACTCACCTATCTCAAGCAGCTGATGCAATTGGGTCAAATTATTTCCGCACAAGCAATAATCAAAACACCCAATTAACTCATTTATATAGTTCCAACCATGAAGACAGACAAACCATGGACATAAATACTATCAGTAGATCTTGAAGTGAAGCACAAACCAATTGACTCGCAGCAAAATCAAGCAAACTTGCAGAAAATAACATTAGAATATTCTCAACAAAAAGAAGGGGGAAAAACAAATACCTCTCTTTGCGGTCTTGAATGCTTTTCATCTGAGTCTTATAGTGATTCTCAATAAATTGTTTAGCAGCAGCAACTTTCTCCATTGTTAAGCTTGAACCAAGTACTTCCTCTTGCTGTTGTTCTTCTTCCATTCTTTCTCGCTCTAATGTCTAAACCAACCTCTTTCTCTCTCCAGAATTCGTATATAGAGAAACGCAGTTCAGACTTACGTTCAGCAGTATATGCGGAACGGGGTTGGATCCCCTGTACTTGACAGGTCCACTCTACTACTATAGGCCTTTTACTTAGACAACTAGCCATTTATTACGCATATCTTATTGATTTCAGAAGAATAAAATTATTTTTATAATTTAGAAAAGATAAAAATATTTATGTCGTTATAAATCACCTACTTCATCCGCCCCAATATATGTAACCTTTTTCTAATTCATTTTTGAAAAATAATAAATTTTCTTATATTTGGTAGTAACAATTTAACTTTAAATATCTATTTTTTCTTAATGATATGATTTATGGCAACGTAAATGTTTTTGACTTATTTTGATTACTAATTTCAAAAAAAAAACTTTCTTACTCAATCAAATATAATTACATAAAACGAACTAAAAGATGATTAAGGATAAATGAAGAATTCAAAAAAATTATATGTGAAGATTTCATTTTTAAACATACTAAAAGAAAATATATCACATAAAATCACATATGGGCCAATTATTTTACTTTTAAAAAATTTCCTTTTTACTTTTTGTAAAAGGAATTTAAAGGTAAGGGGTGGCTCTGGATAGTGAAGGAGGAACATGGATGATCGAAAATGAGAAGGTGTTTGGTGAAATTGGAACTTTGTACTTAAAAGTTGTATAAGATGAAATTGCAAAAGAGAGGTTATTTTTTGCCCCAAGTTTATGCGATGCATTTTTTCTCTCATCGGATGTTATCTTAGCTAGCGCATCCATGAGAAGAGGGCACGTTCCATCTCAGAAAGCACTAATGGTGCAAGTGTCGTCATTGTTGGTAATTACAAATCAAGGAAGGAAAAGAAATCAAAATAAATTTGATGTGGTAGTGAATCAATCATTGTTGGGTAAGGAAAACGCACAACTAGAGGAACAATTGAGGGACGAAGAGATCGATTCACATGTAAAAGTGCAAGAGGAATGGGCTAAAATAGCTCAATCGCCGACGAGCAGTCGCAAATTGTCTTTAGATAGAGGAAGTGGAGGCAGCAGAAGAGACAATGCTGAAAAGGTCAATTTGGGACAACTTCAATATTAGAAAAACTTCTAATGTCGCTTTCAAATTGAAATACATCGCTCGTAAAACTCATGGTAAGTCTTCTGTCTGCGCAATTAACGTCTAGATTACTCGAGGTCAATAGTAGTTTGTTATGTCCTCGGGTCACACCACATTTTGCTATGCTAAGTGGATACATTCAGAGGTTGTAGGCAAGCATGGAGCAATAATATTTCTGTGCTGAATAATGGAATTGTATTAGTTCGATTTGATTCAGAGGAAGAGAAAAATAAAGTGATACAAGGGGGATTTTATCATTTCGATAACAAACCATTTATAGTTAAAGTATGGAATCTGGATATGAAATTTTCAAGGAAGAACTACTTACAGTTTCAATATATATCAAGCTACCTGCCTCGAATTCAAATACTGAAGTCCTAAGGGCTTAAGAAAAATAGACAATTTAATTGGAAAACCACTTCTTGTGGGATCACAATACTAAAAATAGGGGGCTCAATTTTGCTAGGTTATTGATAAAGGTAGAAATAGATGTTAAGCTTTTTGATGTGATAATGTTCAGGAATGAGAAGGGAGTACTATTAGAACGAAAGGTCCAATATGATTGGAAACCTACATTATGCAATTTATGTCGTAGGTATGGTCACTTCGAAGACGAATGTAGAAAGAAGAAGGTTACAAAACATGGATCACCAAAACAAGGAGAACACGTGAGGAAGGAGAAACCAGAAGAACGGAAGGAGAAACAAATGGCGGATATTGAAGAAGTAGATAATCATGAGAAGATACACTATGTTAAAGCAGCAACCATGATTAAGGGAGGAATGACACATGCACAGTCATCTACCAACTCGGTGAAGACTCAAAATGTGCAGAGTGGGTGACTAGTTGATCAGACCATTTATGGATTACTCCGGTAAAGGTAATAAAATACCAGTTTAGACAAAACCAACAATTGATCAATCAAAACTCATTCCAAATCCTTGACAAGAAAAGTAATAATACTCATATTCAATCAAGCTCAGTTGAAAATAAGAAAGGCTAGCTTATTCCTCTATGAGGAAATGATTACTCTTAAGTTGGAACCTAAGGGGCCTCAATGGCCATAATAAGCAGAAGGAGGTCAGACTCATCTGCAATGAACAAGAAGTAGGACTGGCTGATTTATTAGAAACAAATGTCAAAGCTAATAAGATTGAGGGTCTAGGAAATAAATTGTTTGGAGGTTGAAAATATGTCACAAACGTAGAGCATCATTATAATAGTAGAATTTAGTTTACTTGGAGGCAATATTATTATCACGTAGCTCTTATTATAGCTCAGCATAAGCAGTTACATAAAGGTGAAATTTACTCCTATGCATGTGATATTTATAGTGACATTTATGTATGATTTTAACCAAATGGCAAAAGGGAGGGAATTGTGGAGCTATTTTTGAGAACCGAAATATAGGGTGTAATATTCCCTTGGTTGGTCCTAGGTGATTTCAACTTAGTGTTGCGCCAAGAGCACAGAATTGGAACGAATCCTATAATTTTAGCTGAGATGGTGGACTTTCACACTTGTGTAGAATTATGTGGACTACTAGAACTTCCAACTCATAGTAGTCGATATTCATGGAATGACCAACAAGGATATCAAAGGGAGTTTTAAAAAATAGACTGGGCTTTTATTAATAATGAGTGGTTAATTAACATGCTTGCTTATGCAACCATATTTCTGCCTGAAAGCATAAGTGACCACTGCCCAATTAAGGTTGTTATGTTGAATATTCCTCCGAGAGTAAATGCCATTTCAATTTTGTAATGTTTGGTCGAAGTATTTTTAATTTATTGATAAAGTGAAAGAGGTGTGACAAGTCCAAGTAGATTGATGTAAAAAGCTGCAAGTTATAAAAAAAACTTAAGTTACTAAAAAGGTAGCTGAAAGAGCAGAATGGGCAACATTTTGGAAACATTATAACTGATGCGAGTGAAGATAAAGCTCTAGTTCTAGCTCAGAGATCTTTGCAAGCCAACCATTTGGATCAAGTGATTTAGTACATTAAAAAAGTAGAGTGAAAGAAGTACAGATAATCATCATATCTGGTTGAGTCGTTCCTACAACAAAAAAATCAGGCAACATAGATTAGACTAGGTGATGACAATACAAAATATTTTTTCTCAGTTATAAAGTTAGGCAGATGCAACAAGCTATTACTCGGTTATAGGATCTAATGTTATAGTTACAATATTGGTGGAGCACTATGAAGAATTATTGGGGAGGAAAGATACAACAAGAATAAAAGCTCATGCAGGATTATTGAAGAATGGTCCAATACTGAGCATAAAGCAACATATTGAGCTAGTGGATCCTTTTACGGAGAGGAATACTATGGAAGCTGTGTTTGGAATAGATAGTAATAAGAGTCGTGGTCCGGATAGATGAAAAATAGATTTTATAAAGTTGTGTGAGAAATAATAGGCAAAGACATAACTGAAGTAATGTTAGAGTTTCTTAACAGTGGAAAATTGTTGAATCAAGTGAATGCTACCATGGTTTCCTTGATTCCAAAATTCAAAGCTCTAGAAAATGCTAGCTAGTATAAGCCCATCTCTTATTGTAATATATTGTATGAATGTATCTCCAAGATGCTATGTACTATATTAAAGATGGAAGTCACTCATTTAGTTGCTGATAATGAAGGAACATTTGTTGTATGGAGGTTATTGGTTCACAATTTTCTTATTCTCCATGATTTGTTAAGTCGCTACGATACAAAGACCTCTCCTAGATGTATGATAAAAATTGATCTCAGAAAGGCATATGACATGGTTAATTGGGACTTTATTGAAGAGGCAATGGAAGGGTATGGATTCCCAATAAGTTTTACTCAAAGATTTATGATATGTAGATTTTCTCTGAAGGTAAATGAGATAGTATGGGTACTTTTATGGGAAGAGTGGTATAAGGCAAGGAGATCTAATATTTCCATTAATTTACCTTGTTATGGAGTACCTATCAAGAGTATTAAGAAAAATATGTGAGCTTCCAAATTTCAAATTGCATCTCATGTGTAATTCGAAACTTACACATCTTACATTTGTAGTTGATTTAATGATCGCTTGTAAAGGTAATATTGCTTCAGTAACCAAAGTAATGGAAGTATTAAATCATTTTAGCAAGGTGACTGGTTTGGTGGTAAATTTGACAAAATCAAACATCTTCCTAGCAGGAGTTGATGAATATGTAGAGGAGGAACTTTTAGGAATGACAGGTTTTACTGCAGGTACTATTCATCTTAGATACTTGGGACTACCATTATCCTCAAAGAAATGAAGCAAGGTGGAATTTCATCGGCTAATGGATAAAATAACTAGCAGAATCACTAAGAGCTATGCAAGATAATTGTCCTATGCTGGAAGGTTACAAATAATTAATGATGTCCTGTTTTCAATCTACAACTTTAGGGCAACTGTTTTCATTTTGCCACAGAGCATATTGAAAGAGGTGGATAAAAAGTGTAGAGTGTGTCTTTGGGGTGGGTCTGAGGAAAATAAAAAAATTGATTTGGTCACTTGGAAAAAGGTGTTTATTCCAAAGAAATTTGAAGGTCTAAACATCAAAGAAAGTAAAACATGGAGTGTAGCCTTAGTGGGGAAATTAATCTGGCAACTGGCTACTAAGAAGGACTTGCTATAGGTTAAATGGATACATGGGCTTTATATGAAAACTAATATTGACAGATGGACGCATATACCACCAGTGGACTGCATTTGGTACTGAAAAAAACTTAGAACCAAGAACAAAATGGTCGATTGGTATTTGAATGAGACATACAGACTAAATTCAACATGCAAGTATTCAGTTAGCAAGAGTTACCTAGCCACGAAGACTAACATGTCCAAAGTTTCAAAATATGGCTTGATCTGGAGTTTAGTGTGCAACCTAATCATAGAGTTGTTGTTTGGTCGGAACCTCAAGACAAAGTACTCATAAAAGAAAGCTTGGTGAGGTTGCATATACAAGCAGAGGACACTAGTTGCTGTCTGTGTGAAGTTGTACCTATGGAGACACAACAACACCTATTCTCTGAATGTAGCTGGTAGAAGCCATAAGGGAATTACAACTTAGCAAACTGGATTGAGTAACTATCAGAAAGCTAGGAGTTATGCATAGTCTATAGTGGATTAAAACCAGACACCGGAAACAGTTCAAAAAGAAAGTGATCATTCCAATTTGAGGAGCTGCAATCTACTATATATAGACTTCTAGAAACTGGAAACTCTTTAAAGGAACAAATATAATAGGAATTTTGTAATTGCGCATATAAAAAGAGAGACCACAGAGAGAGTAGGTTTGCTAAGAGGATCAAAGAGAGCCAATAGATATAGTTTATGTTGTTACTACTGTGTTAAAACAAAAAAATTAGAAAGTCTGTTAGAAGAAAATTAGAAAACCAGTAAACTATTAGAAATATTCCGAGTTCACAATTTTCTTGTGCGCTCTTAAGGAATTTTAACCCCCTCACATGTTGCCAAGGTAATGGATTAAATCCTCCCAGGATGAAAACTGCAATATTAACAATACAAACTATAGGATACCAACGAACTCAAAAGAACGGAGCAAAATCACACTTACAAATTTAAAAGAGAAGCTACAAAGTAGAATGCAAGAGTTTCAGAAGAAAGGAAGTTCTGTATTTTTCATTGTGTGACAATTTTATGGCTTCTAAAATTTATAGGCAATTATTGGAAGAGGCGTGTCTATTCATAATGTGAACATATATTTGAAAGGAAGAGGTATCTATTCAAAAGGGAAAACCAACGTTCATAATTTCGTTAATGAACTGACTAATACTTGGCGTTTTGGATTCCAGTTAATTCTATTAATGAACTGACTGGCACTTAATTAATTCTTAAATAATTAATCAAATAAAGTTTGTCAAAAAATAATCTCATCGATCATATGACAAATCTGAAGCCGAGCCGAGCGACGATGATGGCGCTAGGCTTCATTCTCTTCAACTTCTTTGAAGAGCTCTAAGAAGTGATCCTATATTTATATACACAAATGTAGTTGTCCCTCACCAATGAGGGACAAAGTTCATTTGACAAAGATCACTTGATTCAAATTTTCCAAATTTTCATTTCCCTCTATTTTATGTCCTACCAATTCTCAATTCACAATTCTAGTCTTTAAAGCCCAATGACTTAAAGTCCAACTATAAAAAATTTAGTAATCTTTATACCCTATAGAAAATCTTAGTACCCTATTTATCAATAATAAATATAATTTTGAAATATTACATCCTATAAATACCTTTTATCCTTTATAGCAAAAAATCTAAATATAGTTACATCCTATAATTAAGACACCATATATGCTAACTATTATTTTTCTCTCTCTCTTTTTGTATTTTTTCTCACATAATTACTGCGTATCTTCAGACCTTAATACAATCTCTCTCTGTTTGCATACAACCAGACTCTATTCTCCCGCAAACCCTAGTTTCTTACCCAAATATGCACAACAGATGTTTGAGGACCTTGCGGCATCTCTCACAGACCGCATTTGAGATTTTTCATTAACTTTGTTATACTTAGCCCATGCAAATTCACAAGATGAATTAGCCCATGCATTATCGACCATTTTCAAGATGCACAACAATATGAATTAGCCTATGCAAATTCGCAAGTTTTACCAATTAGTCACGTTGCAACTGATAAAGATAATTCTTTGAGAAGAGATGTTGTTATCATACGATCAGAATGTCACACTCTGGATTTTCTTGCACCAGAACTTCCAAGGCTAGGGTTTTTGTAGATGTGTTAGGGCTGACCAGCCGGAATTAATGGCAAACCGCCGGCCAGCAAAGTGTTTCTCTCTCTAGATCGCCCAAATCGCCTTGTTGTATTCCATTGTATTCAAATGTATTCTTTAGCTGTATTCAATTGTATTCAGGTTTAATCAATTGTATTTAATTATTTTATTCAGCAATAGTTAGTTGTATTCAAGTATTTTATACGACTGTATTCAGTTGATTCAGTTATATTCAACTTATTTTATTCAGCAAAAGTTAGTTGTATTTTGTTGCATTCAAGAGTTTATTTACCTGTATTCAGTTTATTTTTGTTGTATTCAAGTGTTTTATTCATATGAATTAAGGTGTATTTTATTGTATTCAACTGTATTATTCATATGCATTTCTCTTTATTGAGCTATAATCTTTATTATGTATCTTTCAAATACACATTAATGAGGGATTATTTTAGTTCGTTGAGTTAAATTAGGAGAATACCATGTATTTTCTTCCGTTTTTAGCGCAAATACGTTACCGTATTTAATGTTAATGTCGCTTGAATACAGCTAAATACATGTCAAACTTAACTAGAATTCCAGATTTTACGCTTATATTTTTTGTTGTATTAATGAATACAACAACTTAAATACATGAAATATATTGTATAAAAATATAAAAGGTATCTATAACACGTAATATAACAAATGATATCTATAAATGACTAATTAGACAAAAAAGATGGTGCTTTATGAAAAATTCCCAAGTGTAATTAGTTTTGTCAGGGGCCTTAACAACCAAATTGGTTTCTTAGGTGCTTTATAGGTGTATTATTTTTT